>CM053402.1:124459656-124495621 GCA_028644305.1 Xerus rutilus | reverse complement strand
TGCATACAATCCCTCATCCACATTTTGCTTCATAAACCAATCTAGCTGTGCATATAGATTTCATTCCGGTTCCTGCTTCTCCATTTTTAATGTTTTCCATTGTCTCAGCATTCTTTCAATTTTGGTTCATTTTTTAAAAATTTTTATCATCCTTTGTATGAACATTTTCTCTCTTTGGATTGATAGCTACTACATCCTATTTTAAGGTCTTTAACTTCTTTCTTTGTGTCCTTACTGAATCTTCTGGTGATACTAATTCATTAATACATTGAAGGTTATACTCCTGCACATGAAATTTCTGGGGTATGTGGGGAGATATCTGTCACTAGTTGCACTGATCCCTGTATGACTGAAGAAATCGTTACCCCCCAAAAAATTGGTAAAAGAAGTGTCCAACTGTTTAACTAATAACGTATTCTTTGCTAAGTAACTATACTCTGTAAGGAATGGTAAATAAACAAAACTTACCCTTTAAGGAAGATTTCAATAGGTGGTTTAGGATCTCTACCTCTTTATTTCAGCTCACTCCAAGTCGGTTAACAATTACTGAAGCTTCTTGGGTCCAGGGGCTGTGGAGACCACAAATAGAAGGATAAAGCAAATCCCTCCTCCTATATTTGCATTCATTTGGATTAGTGAGGTGCTAGGGCTTTCAGACACCAAGCTTTATATAAGGTGTTTTTCTTGAAGGATGCTTAGTAACTATTTTCCCCAGGCAGTGAGGATCCTAGGTTTTCCCCTTTTTAAAGCTTCAGGTTGTTCTTCAACTATTCTTTTTATGTTGAATAACCCTCAGGGGTTTATATCTGACTTCCATATTTAATGTCTTTTAATTTGGCGTTGTAATGATCTGTATTTATGCATTCATGAGCTCACCTTTCCCTGAGGACTTACGCAGGTAGCAGAGATTACGTTGGCATTCTTTACTACTTCCTGGCATTTACAAGTCTAACTTCATAAATACCTTTATTTCTGCACTTGCATCCAAACATTTTAGAGAGAGAGTGATTAAATAAATAAAACAAGATCTTTTGGACTGATCCATTTACAGCACCATGACTACAGTAGGCTGGGAACACACATTCTGGCTTTTCCTCTTCTTCACATGTCTCCTCTCCAGCTTTTTTTTTAAAAAATCTGAGTGATCCCTTCAAAATCTTGTGAATTTCATATCACTTTCTGGTAACATGTATCATGCTCCTAACTTGACTATAATATTTTATACATAGTTTGTCTATTCTATTGGCCCTAGACCAAAAAATAACTGCATTTGGAAAAAAAAGTATTTTCCTGAGTATTATTCTCTTCTTTTAGCAAGGAATGGGGGATGGAAGAGTGTAGAAGAGAAGTAATGCACCAAACCGAAATAAATGGAGACTGATCCAACTATAAGTGGCTCCTTCAAGGAGGTTATCGTCTGGGGGAATTCTTAACTGGAATGATATCAAATCCACCTCTTTTTATTATTATTACTATTGTTATTATTATTATTATAATACCTTTATTATTTTATTATTTTCATTTGGTGCTGAGGACCAAACGCAGGGCCTCACACATGCTAGGCAAGTGCTCTACCGCTGATCCACAACCCTAGCCCTGAAATCCACCTCTTAACTTAAATAACGCTATAACAAGAAAAGAAACTACCCAATCAAAAAGTGAGTAAAGGACCTAGATAGAAATTTCTCGATAGAAGACCTACAAGTGGACAACAGATATAATGAAAAAGTAACCACCATCACTAATTCTCAGGAAAATGCAAATTAAAACCACAAATGATATGTTATGTCACATCTGTTAGAATGGGTGTTATCAAAAAGATGAAAGATAACAAGTGTTGGCAAGGATATGAAGAAAAGGATATGTACACTGATGGTGGGAATGTAAATCAGCACAGCTGTTATGAAAAACTGTATGGAGGTTCCTCAAATAACTGAAAATAGAATTATCGTATGACTTAGAAATGCCACTTCTGGGTATATAACCAAAATAATTAAAATCAGCATGCCAAAGAAATGTCTGCACTCCTATGTTCATTATCCACAAGAGCTAATATGGAAGCAACCTAAGTATTTATTTTCAGATAAGTGTATAAAGAAAATGTGTTACATATAAGCAGTGAAATACTATTCCACCTTAAAAAAGAAGGAAATCCTGTCATTTGTTACAGCATGGATGAACCTGGAGGACATTAAACCAAGTAAAATAAGCCAGGCACAGAAAGACAAATGCTGCATGATGTCACTTACATGTGGGTGTATGTAGACACGTGGATGTCACTTTAATGTCAAACTCATAGAGGTACAGAATAGAATGGTGGTCACCAAAGACAGAGAAGAGAATGGATGGGGAAGGAAGAAATGTTGATCAAAATGCACAATTTCAGTTAGAAGAAAGCTTTAGAGACCTATTGCATTGAATAGTGTCTCTAATAAGTAACTATAGGTTTCAAAATTGCTAAAAGGGTATGTTTAACATGTTCTCAGCACAAAAAAATGATAAATATGTGAGGTGATGAAGTGAATTAATGTGATTCAATCATTCCACAATGTATATGTATATCAAAGTGACACATTACACCCTACGAACATACACAACTATTATTTGTCAATTAAAAATAAAATCTAAAATAAATGTAAATACTACCCTTCTATTAAAAACTTCTCAAATATCCTCCTTCCCCAGCTGCTATCTCCTCCTTCATATAAATAACTGTCATCCTCTAATTTATTGTCATTTCTGTATTGTTGTATCTCCCTGCTAAGTTTCTGCTTCTCTTTTTTCTTACCTATAGCACCTAACCTGGTCATTTTCTTAGACCTTTGATAAATGTTTCCTAAACTGAAATAAACTTGATCTTGCTCAGGATTCTTTTTCTAGTATGCAGAAAAAAAAAAGCTTATCTCAGTTGACTCATTCAAATTTACACCACACCATGAAGGTATATTATGACCAAAAAAACAAAATAGAGAAAAGTCATATGGTTGATTTTTAAATTCCAGCATTATTTTCTTCTTGAAAAAACTCAAAATGAACAGCTCTTAGTGCTTAATGGTATAAGCCCTCACAGATGTGACAGACATGTTTAAATATCTTTAAATATTTTCTGGCTAACAATGGATAATAATCAAGAGTAATTACAATACATTAAGTACAACTTTGAACAAGTTTACAAAATAAAATGCAGCTCACACTTGAGTTTCTCTTCAGTATCTCTATAGCGCATTGGATCATTAAAAGTGCCAGGAGCCCACATGCCCGATTGTAACTCCACCTACTTGGGAGGCTGAGGGCAGGAGAATTGCAAATGGAAGACCAACCTTTGCAACATAGTAAAACTGTCTCAAAATAAAAAATAAAAAGGGCCAGGGAGCCGGGCGCGGTGGCTCACGCTTGTAATCCCAGCACTTAGGGAGGCTGAGACAGGAGAATCGCGAGTTCAAAGCCAGCCTCAGCAACGGCGAGGCACTAAGCAACTCAGTGAGACCCTGTCTCTACATAAAACACAAAATGAGGCTGGGGATGTGGCTCAGTGGTCGAGTGCCCCTGAGTTCAATCCCTGGTACCAAAAAAAAAAAAAAAAGGGCCAGGGATGTAACTTAGTAGTAGAGCACCCCTGGGTTAAATTCCCTGTACCACAAAAAAAAATTTGTTAATTAATTAATTAAAAGGGCTGGCCATGAAGCTCAGTGATAGAGTGCTTGCCTAGCATGTGCGAGACTCTAGGTTCTGTCCCCAGTGCTGAAAAAAACACAAAGGATTTGTGAATCACCAGATTGTATGTCTCCATGTTACCCCACATTCAGACCTGAAAAAGACTCCACTGCCTTAATTTTTTCATCTGTACAGCTGGGCTGGGTCAGGGAAGGTAGAGACAAAGAAGAACTAGCATGGTACAGGGTTTCTCTGTACCTTATTCATGAGTATGTTCTCGCCTACGCAAGGTAAGCTACCAAACCATCACCAGTGCAGCAAAGGAATGAAAGCACACACCTGTTCCATTGATAGGAAGCTGATGTGTCAGATTGGTTTATGAAAAGAAGCAAGGTATTGGTAGTATGATTCCACTAAAACCCAGAAGATCCTAGAATATCTGGGTCTTGTTATGAAGAATTACAACTAGATTCTTAACTTCTTGGAATCTACTTATTTATTTTGATTTCCTCCCTGTCACCTAGGCCTTCAATGTGTTTGTTTAAATGAAGAATATGAAAAGCTGTAATGCGATTTGCATATATTGAAATGCTATATATATATCTTTAGATAATTAGCATAATGTTCTACCTAGTAAGCAAATATATAGCACAGATACATATGTAATTGGTTGTGAAAAAAATTTTTTGATCATTTGGGATGACAAAATTTTGTGAACATTTCTGTTATTTAGATTCATGGAGCAGTGGCCTTTTTTCCCCCCCCCTTGGAGAGTGGCTGCTGACATTCCCAAACTGTTTACTGGGTCACCTTACAGTAGTTCCCAAACTGAAAGGCAAAACTATTGCCATTTTAAAGGGTCATTAAAATTGAAGGGGAAAAAATTGAAGGAGGAAAAATCACACTTGAATTATCCTTCAGTTAAATTCTAAAGTACACGTAAAAAGCTCCCCAGGTTGGAAGACAAAGTACCGCTCCCTGATGAACTGTATCACTAGATACCCTGTGCCCGGCTGAGGGCGGGAAATAGTCTTCATCTGGCCCAGGGCTGTGATAGCTATATGATAGATGGCTCTCCACTTATAAAAAAGGGGAGTACCATTAAGGAAGCAAAATAAGGTACTGGATATGCAGGCCAGGACTTACTACATTAGGACACAAATGGAGATGGAGATCCTACATTGCCCATGGATGTTAGCCACAGACTCTGGCTAAGCAAGTTTGTATAATAGGCATTTGTGTTTTGAATTTCCTGTTCCTTATCACTGTGTTCAAGGTAAAGGCAATCTAATGCTTACAAGTTTATTATTTAGGGTCAGACAGACCTGGGATTGAGTCCTGATGTTGCCACTTATTGTGCTACTTATATAACCACACACACATCCATACCTCCCAACCCTCAGTTTCCCGGTGTGCAAAATTGGATAATCATTATGCCTATTTCCTAGGGCACTTGTAGTGCAAGTTGGATGACACAGTAGATGTAAATTAAGCACTGAGCACAGTGCCTGCCATTCTCAGTGGATGTTGGCTAAACACGGTGAAACATCAACCGGTCTATCTCTCCTATCTGGAAGGTGACAGACTTGAGAAATGCCCAGGCGGCATGGGACACCAGATAGACTGTATCCCTCTGAGCTAGGGCTGCTGAGTGTCCCCTGTCATCTTGTTGAGATCCCCTTCATGCTTCCCATCCTTGCCATAGTCAGAGATCACTAAAGACACTCCTTTATTCAACTCAGGTGTAGTAAGTGCCACCTCCACATTAAGTGGTCAATACTGTGTTGGGAGTAAACTGATGAGCACCTTTCAGAGAAAATTGAAAAGCTGGTTAATAAATAAGATAAAAATACAAATGCAATAACTGTCATTTTTTTAAAAAGTGACTTAAAAATAAAAAAAATCCCAGGATTTCATTTTTGGTAAGTTGCCAAGGGAAGACCTCTGTGAAGGGAAATTTAAGTCAAGACACAAAAGATTACAAAAAGCAGGACTTCTTTCCACACCTTGTGGCCTTTGTCGGCAGATCTTTTGATAATCGCCAGCCTGATATCCTGTAGCTTCTGAGTAGCCACTATCTGTCACTCTTCAGGTGATATCAAGAGACATCCCTGACAGGCTGCTTCCTGCCTAGAGGGAATGCAGGGCCATGGTCAGAGTGTAACCACTGGGCAGTCCACCACAATTGCACAGGTTGTCACTACAGAAGGCTACCAGGCAAGCCAAGTGCCCTGGAAGGAGGCTGTTGTCACCTGCCTTTGAGGAAAGGGCACATTTTTTTCTATTTCACAAAAGTAGAACTAGCTAGTAGCCCTAGGCACACTCAAAGGTTTTCCAAAGTAGTCTGGCACAAAGGACTCCAAGTGTCCTTCTGGAAGAACTTAATTCCTGAGTATAGGAGATGTATGGAACCCACATCACTGCAAACCTGCACCATGATGCAGAGTCCACTCTTAAGGGGACAGGCATACCTCCCTCCTCCTCTTGGCATCTGAGGGATGAGGGTCTGTGTTTTCTTTCTCACAGAGTGGAGAAGGGGGGTCCTGACCTGCCAGGGTAGGGGTAGCTGAATCCCCACTGCCCATATCTTCACACAAACCTTCAGTTCTTCCAGTAAGTCCTGCTGCAAGGGGTCTCTCTGTTAGTGCTGGTCCCCATAGCTATGACTAATGATCCTTCTCAGGTTCTTAAAATGAATAGTTCTTGTTGGATTTAGAATGATTCTCCCTCATACAACAGCAGAATCATTCTTCCTGATTACCAAAATCAAGGCACAAAGAATCCTTTTTGGGTTGTGGTAGTCTGTGGGAGTGATGAAAGAACAAATAGGAAAGAAATGTAAAAGCATATGAGCTCAAAGTAAGAGAATGTAAGCTAAGGTTGGCATACACAGAGTAGTATCTAATCAAGAGATTTCAGGGGGTAGAGGAAAAGTTTTTATAGAGAATTGCATCAAATGAGTTTCAATCAGTTCAAATAAAAAAAATCCACATGTAATATTCTATTGGCTAGCTTTCTTACATATTAAAACCTAGAATTATGCAGATAAATTCTCAGGCTAGGACACGTTTTGGCCTAATTAAAAACACCTCAGACTAGTAAGCAGGCCTCTGTGATTTTAAAGATAGCACTTATCCTTAAGGCAAGAACTAGTAGAACTGGCTAGACTTGATTTCTGTTAAGGTTTTCTTGGAGGGAAACAAGAAAGAAAAAGAAGGTAAAGGTATCAGTCTTTTAGAGACAGAAAGCTGAGCTATACATCAACAGTACACAAATTTAATGTGAATTAATTTAGATGCATTACTTCAGAACAATATAGCTCTTCAATCACATTAGGAGGCTGCACAAATTATAACTCTTGTTAGTAGGTTTCACAATTTCAGATTGTTCACAAGCCCAATCCAGAAATCCTGGTTTCCTGGCATGCCAGTTTATCTATAGTAATTTCAGGGGGTGTTGTAAAAATTTCAAAATAAAATTAATATTTCCAGGCATGGTGCTGCATGCCTGTAATCCCAGCAATTCAGGAGGCAGAGAAAGGATCGCAAGTTCAAGGGTAGCCTCAGTAACTTAGTGAGACCCTATCTCAAAATAACGATGTACTTCAGTGATAAAGTGCCCCTGGGTTAGATTCCTAGTACCCATACATAAATAAATAACTAAATGAATAAATAAATAGACTAATATTGATTTTTATGAATCTTAAAAATAAATAAACATGAAATCGATTTTATGAGGGACAGTGAGGTTACTCTAAAAAGTTTGATCAATTCTATTGCAAGTACCACAGTTTTTTTTTCTTGGACCATGAATGACTGAAACCTCTTTTAAAAGAGTCATGTGAAGAAACCAAAGCTTTGTAAAGAGAATAAAAATTTTAAAATTTGCAATCATTAAAAATATTCTGACATAAAAATTTCAGGGCTACAATCTCCCTTCTGGTGCCCTTTAGTTTCCATCCTTAACTGTCCACCATGAAACCAAATTTGTGCTGATTTGCCACATAAATATTTCTCTGAATGTTTTCTTTCAGAACATTTTCAAAAGACAGCAATCTCTTGAACTCTACATAACCAGGAAAATGCAGGAAATCCTGCAGTGATAGATTTAGAAATGCATCTCACATGGTCTTTCACCTTAATGCTCCCACATGATTGTCTGAGTGCTAGTGGCATAGATACACTGGTTAGGTTTGACATTATTCTTTAGTAGCTCAGTCCTAAACTCATTTAGAACTCAGGATTGTAGAAAGAGCACTTTCCTAGCATGAACTAGACCATGGGTTCAATCCCCAGCATGACCAAAAAGAAAAAAAAAAGTCTGGGTAAAGGTGAAAATGATAACCACACTTACAGCAATTCATGTGTTCATTCATTCATTATTTACAAATAACTGATAGTTCTTGGTACTTGGAATAAAACAAAGAACAAAACCAACCAAGGGCTAGGGATTTAGCTCAGTTGGTAGAATGCTTGCCTCACATGCAAAAGGCCATGGGTTTAATCCCCACTGCCACAAAAAAAAACAAAAAACAAACAAACAAAAAAACAATCAACACTATTAATTAACTTGGCCTAATTGGCATACAGAGAACTGTATCAGAAACAACTAAATTTACAAATTCTTCAGTGTACATGAAACATTCAAGAAGGTACACCAGGAATGGAAAATAAAATCTATCCCTAGCCATAATGGAAGAAAATGATGGGGCTCAGGACATATTATTCTAAAATATGGCACCTGGGGCTGGGGTTATGGCGCAGTGGTAGCGTGCTCGCCTAGCACACGTGAGGCACTGGGTTCGATCCTCAGCACCACATAAAAATAAAATAAAGATATTCTGTCCACCTATAACTAAAAAATAAATATATAAAATAAAAATAAAAATAAAATAAAATATGGCACCTATGCAATAGAGAAAACTGCCTAAGAAGGAAGGTCTCTTATCTTCCCCTGATCCTTCTTTGTAGGAGCACTCTCCAATACCTTCAACCCCTCCCTTCCGTCTTTTCCCATTCTATGCTAATAGACAGTGCTCTTGCCAGAATGCACCCCTTTGTTTGTGACCTTTGGACCTGATTGGTCCAAGAGTGTATTTAAGTTTTTACACTTTCTGGAATAAACAGTGTTCCTGCTTTTTACTCCGGTGTTTCGGTGTTTCTGCGTCTCACTCCGGCAGAGCAGATTTTTTACCTACACCATGGGGCCTGGGGAGAGTGGCCCCGTGGATCGCTGCCACCGTCCAGAGAGATCCCATATCATCTTCCCCAGGACCCCTTTCTGTCTCTCTGGACCCCCAACTTGTCAAGTGGACCCACGTGGCGCCTTTTAAGCAATACTTCTTCCCTGAAGCAGGTCAGACACAGGTCCTAAGAACTTCCTTCCATGCTCCCTCCTTCATGTTTCCCCATGTTGTTAGCATTAAATCATACCCTTTTATCTAATCATACCTCCCATGACTATCTATTTCTTATCAAACCTAAGCATAAAATACATAGGTCTCTCTGTTTCTTTGGGTCTTCATTTCCTTATGAAGGAAATTACATTAAACAAATTTATGTTTTTCTCTTGTTAAGCAGTCTTTCATTAAAGAGGACTCATTTCATGAACCATGACAGGCAAGGAAAAAGAAATCTTTGCTCCCCTACAGAAACAAGAAACCAGTCATTTTCTAGATGTATGGCGAATCCTCAAACATTTGGATTAAGTAACATACTTCTAAATAGCACATGATAAAAAGAAAATACTTTGAAGTGAATGAAAAATTAAGACAAAACAGCAAAATTTATGGAATGCAGCTAAAACAGTGTTTGGTAAGAAATTTATACATCCCATTAAATGCTTATATTAGAAGTGAAGAATGAGAGCTGGCTGCAGTGGTGCATGGCTGTAACCCCAGTGGCTCAGGAGGCTGAGGCAGGAGGATGGAAAGTTCAAAGCTGGCCTTAGCCACTTAGTGAAGCCCTAAGCAACTTAACAAGACCATGTTTCTAAATAAAATATAAAAAGGGCTGGGGATATGGTTCAGTGGTTGAGCACCCCTGGGTTCAAACCTTGGTACCAAAAAAAGAAAGAAAAAAAGAAGAAGAGAAGAAAGGTTTAATATGAATGATCAAAACTTTCATGATAAGCAACTAGAAGAACAAATTAAACCCATGGTAAACAAAAGGAAGAAAATGAATTAGAAGCAGAATCCTAGAGATTAGAAAATGGACAGTATGGCCAAATTATATTGTTATATTGTATGCATATACAAATATGAAACAATAAATGCCATCATTATGTACAACTATATTCTACCAATTAAAAAATATGACAAAAAAGTAAATGTACAATAGCTAGGTATGGTGGCCCACACTATTCAGGAGGCTGAGGCAGGAAGATACAATAAGTTCATGGTCAACTAGGCAATTTTGCAAGACTCTGTCTTAAAATCTAAAAAAAAAAGTAGAAGAAGAAAGAAAAAAAAATTTTAAAGGGCTAGGTCCAGGGATGTAGGTCAGTGGTAGCATGCCCCTGGGTTCAATCCCCAGTCACATACACACGAAGGGCAATAATAACAACAAAAAGCTGAAAAAATATAAGCTACATGAATGACAAAAATACAGACTAATCAGACGTGGAATTTCTTTTTTTTTGGTACTGGGGATTGAACTCAGGGGCACTCGACCACTGAGCCACATCCCCAGCCCTATTTTGTCTTTTATGTAGATTCAGAGTCTCACTGAGTTGCTTAGCGCCTCGCCGTTGCTGAGGCTGGCTTTGACCTCGCGATTCTCCTGTCTCAGCCTCCCTAAGTGCTGGGATTACAGGCTTGAGCCACCGCGCCCGGCTGAGATGTGGAATTTCTTTTCAACACATTGCTAAATCAATTTCAGATTTGCTAAGAAAATCTACCACTTCTTTTTTGAAATGAAGTTTCAAAAGCATCATCATATTCATATATAAAGTAGAAGTGATCGCTACGAAGGAAAATACAATGGGACAAGCAAACGGAAAAGAATTTTAAAAATGTAAAGGTTTTATTTATTGGTATAAAGCATTTAAGAAGAAATATGAAGAAAAAATAAACCAAGAGAAAAGTTATTGTTTGAAAGTCAGAAACAGAAGACTTGCATAATCAAGGGGGACAGAAAACTTTATCTCCTGATCAGCAGGCAGAAATATCTAACCAGATGGACAGGCCTCTATGGAAAGCCTTAGTGTTGAATTTGTGGCTGCCAAGTAGTATAAGCCATTTCCAGAAATTAGGTTCTATAGTATATGAATTTATTATCTAGAGAGCTGACATTAATTAAGTCTCAGTTTCTGCAACAAGCCTTATTTTTCGAGCAGACTCCCCAGCTGCTGCGGAACACACGGCCAGCCACCAAGTTCACATTCAAGAGGCCTTTCTTCCACTTCAGGCTGAGAGCTGCATCCCTCTTTTTGGCAGTTAAGACCTTCAACTCTCTGGGGAATGAAGATTTCCTGCAGATATGCCACAATTATCTTGCACTATATTATTGCTGCCTGGCACTCCCCTGCTGATCCAGTGGTCAGTCCTGCTTACTCATGTCTGATGAAGTTATGGTAAAATAAGATATAAAAAATCTAAAAGCCTGGTGGGTTAACTTAGGAAATTTCATTTTCTCTTTAATTAAATGCATGTATCCTTTTAACCTAGATCCAAAACTGTTCCTTCTATTTCTTTAACTTGTTAAAAGAAAGCACTATATACCAGATGATTTTTCATAGCAAATGATCTTGATGGATGGTCATTCCTGAAGTAACAACTGCCTTAAATATTTAAGGGCAAAAAGATTCTAAGATGGTATGACCTTGAAAGCATGCTGTTCAAGCCTAATGAAAATAAGCACATTCTTCAGAATGCTGCAGAGCATGCAAAGAAAGAAGAGATCCCGATGAAATGATATGTTTTCCCTAGCAGTTTGTGAAGAGAGTGAAGGTTCTGAGAAACCCACTGTTAAAACTCAGTTTCCAGGACTGGGCTCAGTGGTATAGTGCTTACTGCTGAAAAATCTACTGGGGTAAAGCAAGCATTTATCCGATGTGAACATCTCCCACTGTATGCATCAGTGAAAAAAATTGATCTGCATCCATTTAGAATATAAGGTTCACTTTTCCCCTGACAGAAGCAGGACTTATTCACCCTTGACACAGTTTCCAGTTCGCTGCCTCCTCCCAGTTCCTCCACGTGGTTGGATTCAGATATCTACCTTACAAAACTGTCTCTTAGTGACCATGTCTCTACATGTTATGCTAGATAACCTGCTTGACTCACTCTCCTGACCCCTGAAGCCCGCATGGACTGTGCAGATATGCCACAGTGACTACCTCTCAGCCACAGTGTGATCCACAGAACTTGTGTCTACTTGTTCTAAATGCACCAGTTACAACCCCTGAAGAAAACTTGCTTGGATAATATCCTAAATCCCCCAAAAGCCTTTGGCTCACCCTTACTTTGTCTTCTCTGCTTTCCACCTGCTGGTTGAGTGCGCATACTGGGGGCAACCAAGTGCTACCAACTGGCCCTGCTAAGTATGCTACATCATATGCCTGGGGCCTGCAATACATTCCCTTTGTGATTTTATGCATTTTTTTGAGTTGCCTCCTCCAAGTCTCACCTCACTGACACACCTGAATCTAACTTCTTTCCAGATTGGGACTCTCCTGGGATAGTAGTTATCTTGGTGCAAGTAAACAGGACAGAGGTCAGATGAGAGCCAAATGACATAGGCCAGTATAAATAAGTTCCCTGGGTCAAGACCACCTGCTCACAGGTAAGATACTCAGTCATTAGCTCATCCACCGCAATAAAGAAGTATCCCTTGAAAAGCACACTGTAAATATCCATGACCACCTACCTACCTGCCCAGGACCCCATCAGGGTGGGGCTGAAAGTCACTTCAAATTAGAGAAAAATACAAAAGAGATGTGTTAATTCATTTATTGCAACCCAGAATTGGTATAAAGGTACTGAAATTTACTTAAAACAGTGGATTCATTGTTTTTCTTATATTCACTTGTAGTCTACAATATTCTGAGTGTGAAATGAGTAGCTACATTATATCCAGGGGACCCCAGAATTGTTTATACTCTTGGGTCACACCCCAGCAAGCATTTACCCTACACAAACATCACCCGCTGTATGCCACAGCAAAAAGAAATGAGAACTCCCCTGATAAGGAAATGGTACGATTGTAAAATTTTAAAAAGTTTTCTTAAATTTTTTTATTTTTGCAGTACTAGGAATTGAACCCAGGGCCTCATGCAGTCTAAGCAAGCAGTCTACCACTGAGCTATATCCTCAAACTGTTTTAAGTTTTATTTTGAGACAGGGTGTTACTAAGTTGCACAGGTTAGCCTTGAACTTGAGATCCTCCTGCCTCAGCCTCCCAAATGGTGGGATTAGTCATGCGTCATTGCTTCTGGCTTCTGTTTCAAAAAAGATTTCCCAGGACCCAAGAAAAAGTACAACACTCTCCAGAATTTAATAGGAAGACAAGACATTTGGTTAAATTACAATTGTGACTAGAATTTTAATTCAAAAGGATAACTTCCCTAGGTTTAAAAGAAGCAGGTTATCATTTGCCCAGAAAGATATTCTCATGGATTCGATTAATCAAAGATGAATGAAGTCTCAGGACTCATATCTCCATGCTTCCTTTTGTCCTTTTCCCAGTACATTCAACCTCAGACGGCTTGACAAATAAGGTCAGAACTTGAACTTGCACACTTTGAGCATTAATTCCTCTGAAAGAAAATCACTAAGTGGTAATGTGAAATGACTCCACTTGGTTGAAAATAGGCAGTTTTGGTTTCTGATACAAGAAACTTAACAGCAAATGCCATTGAAAAGTTTCCCATTGTCTTTGGAGTACATTGCTTAGACATATCTTATACATTTATTACTTACTTATATTTCTTTTGTGTGTGTGTGCATTTTTCCTTCTTTACTGTCAACTACCAAGTCTAGCCTCTGTGCTTTTAGGTTTCTGTATCAGGACAATGAACTATCTAGATAGGTCTCATTAGTGGAACATTAATATAATTTGATTAATGTTTTATAGTTAGAGAACTTATGCTGCACCCTGGCAGAGGTGGAGATCCTGATTTACATCAGAGATTGTCTAGCTTTTTCTGCAAAGGGCCAGATGGTAAATATTTGGGTTTTGCTGACCATATGGTCTCTGTGGCACCTATTCAACTCTGCCCTTACAGTTCAGAAGCAGTCCCAGATGATGCATAAATGAAAGTGTAGCTATGTTCCAATAAAACTTTAGGTATACCTAAAGTTCATATCAAATTCTAGTTTCATATCATTTTCACATGTCACAGAATTTTTTTTTTCTTTTTTTGGTAACCATTGAATAGTAGAAAATATTCTTAGCTTGCAAGCTAAAAAACAATAAACCAGATTTGGCACGTAGGAAGTAACTCACTGGCCTCTGACTTAGAATCACATTAACCCACACTCCACCCTGTAATTGCTGTAAAAAAATAAGTTAAAATGCCCTAAACTGAATGTAAATAATTAAGTAGTAATTTGGACCTACTTGTATATTGCACTGTTTGGATTCCAGGAGATTGCTTGAATCCTGGCTTTTCAAAGCTTCCCATAAAGTACTAAGTGGAGAGGAGAGGGGTGTATAGGAGGGCAGAGCTAGCAAGAAGCTGGCTTGCCCCATGTATGTAATCTCCTTCAAGTTCTGTGTTTCATCTTAAATATTTTGTGAATTTGTCATTCTACTTCAAAATATTTTCCTCCAAATTTTTCTAGTAAAGCTAAAGCTCCAGAAGGCACAACTGTTTGTACAGAACCCTGTTCCTACAAGGTCATGGTACTCTAATCTGAAAAGCCAAAGAGGCAAGGTTAGAGACTACCATACTCAAATAAAAAATTAGATAAGAATTTAATGGCAGAATCCTATGTAGTGAAGCAGCGTCTTCCAGGAATAATCATTCTAAAAGAGCACTTTGTTCATTTATGCTTTTCTGTAAAAAATTAATAAAGCTCTTAATGTATAGAAGCAATGACTTCAGATCAAAATATAGCAGAATCAAACCTAGTGTCATGGAGTCTTCCACAAGTAATCCCAAGGGGACAGCAGAGAGCTAAGAGCAGAGAACAATTTCTTTTATAGTTCCAATTCTTACCAAATATGTGCATATTTAAATTACAAAATAGTTCCAATTGTTTTTGACTTTGCAATTCTTTCTTTCAGCTTTGCTATCTGATGTAACTTCTCCAGGCTTAGCAAGATTTACTAGTTGATACATTTCTATTGTTTTCTCCCAAGACACTTAATGCTTTCAAAAGTTCAAACCAGTAACTTAAACCAGTTTGGGTCTACTTCCAAAAGATTCTTTTCTCACTCTTTCAATACAAACACTTGATATCTTGTTTTAAGAATGTAACCCAAAATTGTACCCTAAAGCTCACAATAGTCTCATAGGCTGGTGTGTTACCATGGCAACCCTTGGGCTAGCTTCTGAAAAACAGTAACAAGGGTTTCCATCCTGTTTCCATCATTGTGTTAACACAGCCCTATTCTGCCCTTTGGATTCCAAGATGAGAAAGATCAGTGTTAATTCTTCAACTTATTTCTTTTCTTTGAAGAGGTGAGACTAGGAAGACATTTGAAATGATTACAATCAAGGAAGAAAACTCACCCAAATCTTGGAGCCAGAATTTTGATTTAGAAGGTAGTTTTGATTTGGCTTTTGAAATTTTGTAGCATTTTTTTTTAATATAATAGATGGACATGTTAAATTTGGAATCATGTTTAAGCCAACAGCTCATTTTGGAAAATTGCAGTTGTAACCTGACAAGAATTTGGAATCTGACTAGGTACAGTGTTTTCCCACCTGCCTTTTGTGGCTAGGGAAAGCCAGGTATCAGTTTTAGCAGAGGTGGAACAAAGACTTTGGCTGGTCGCCATTCCACAGAGCTTGTGGCTTTCGAGAGTGAATGCTGGTTCCTTCTGATTTAATCTTTCTACTCTCTTCAACCCAAAGATCCTTTCCTCTCAGTAGCTGCTCACCAGACACCATCCTACTTGAGTGTCTAAAGTCTAGGAAGGGATTTAGACGTAGCTCATGTTAGGTCTGGTCAGGGTCTAAGATGCCCCATTAGGGGAACCGGTCAGCAGCTGTGAAGCAGAGCTGCAAGCCAGATGTGATGTCACTAGTAGACACGCCTCCTGTCAATCAGTGAGTTTTCCTGACCTATCCAGGAAGGACTCTGGCCTTCTCTTCCTGTCCCTAAGCCCTCCCCTTCCTGACCGGGTTTTCTTGAAATTCTCTGTGCAGAGAATCTCTGGGGCCATTTCTCCCGACATGCTCTGATGGACGGGGGATTTGGTCCGAGGGTGTGCATTCCAATAAAGCCTTGCCAAGTGGCTTAATTCATCTTCTCCTGGTTGTGTAATCTTTACAGCTCAGTCATAGAATACTTGTCTAGCATATGCAAGGTCCTGGGTTCAATTCCCTGCTCTGTAACTAAATAAACAAATGAATCTAGGAAGAATGGGAAAAAATAATGCTAGCCTGGCAGGTCCACAAACCTCCCTTTACACTGAACTTTTGCTCTCAAGGCATGACCTTTGATATCAGGTTTTCTATTCTAGGGCCTTCTTTGACATCTGAGAAGCCTTCATCTTCTATACAATTTCAGAATATACCTTATGTATAAACACTACTGTTTCCTTTGGTTTTATTTGTATGTAAAAACCAGATTTTCAGGCAAAAGCAAAGCAATACTCTCTATCTTCCCTCATGTGCCAACTCTCAGTTAATACATCTAGAAATGATAGGAGCCAGGCATGGTGGCACATGCCTGTAATCCTGATTGACTGGAAAGGCTGAGGCAGGAGGATTCACAAGCTTGAGGTCAGCTTCAGCAATTTAGCAAGACCCTCGGCAACTTGGCAAGACTGAGACTCTGTCTCAAAATAAAAAATAAAAAGGACTGGGGATGTAGCTAATTGGTAAAGCGCCATTGGGTTAAATTCTCAGTACCAAAACCCCTCCAAAAAACCCCCAGACAAACAACAACAAACATAGAAATGTCAGGTACTCAAACAAGGCATTTGGCCAAAAAAGATGGTAAGCCAGAAATAACTCATCTCTGGGTCAGGGTTTAGCCTTAAATTCATTATTATCGTAAGAACAAAAAGAATGAAATGCTAACACTGACTCCTTTGGAAGACTTTTAGAATCAACTACTAAATACTGGGAGGCCTGAGCAGTCTGCAAGTATCTTGTTTTGTTTTGAAGGCATTTATAGTAGCTTTTAAAATTTAGGCAAACCGTGCAAAATACCTCCTGGTCTGCTAGTCTTGCTGGGGCAGGCAGAGAGCTTCTGACAGCAGCCTGAACACAGTAGCCCATTGTTGTCCTCCAGACCCTGCATACAGTGCCCACAGTATCTGTGCTTCACCTCTCACACACCTAGCCCTTCAGTTGGGGGAACCAGCAATCTTTGAGTTTCACAGCAAACAATGGGCTATTTACTTACAGCAGTCATGCTTCTCCTATTACACACAGCTCTATTTCTGTATACCATTTCCTAAACTATGAACATTTCAGTGTTGGCCTATGAGAACTGAGAAGTACTCAGTTTGCGGGAATTAAAAAAGAGGAATATAGGAGGCTGGAAATAGAAAACTGAGTTGAAGAAGATACAACGTTAGCAAAAGGAAAGGAAGCTGAGAGGTAGAAATTCCTGGTCTCAGAGGTGCCTTTGGCTGGTTTCCTGAGAAAAGAGGCAACAGAGACTTGAGGGAAACAATCCAATGGCCTGAACTCAGTTTGAGGTTCTCAGAAAGAGTATACAGCCAAAGGAAAGGAAATCAGGTGTCTGCACTGCATGCTTGTTGTAGCACTATGCACAACAGCCAAGATAGAGAAACAACCCAGCTATTCACAGACGAACGGGGGAAGCAAATGTGGTGTACATACATAATGGAATATCATCCAGGCTTAAAATCTGTCATTACAGCATCATGGATGGTAATGGAAGATATTTTGTTAAGTGAAATAAGCTAGGCACAGAAAAGTCGGCATGTTCTCATTCATATTTGAAAGCTAAAAAATTGATCTCGTAAAAGTGGAAAATAAAATAGGTTGCAGAGGCTGGGAAAGGTGGCGAAGGAAGAAGGTAGAAAAGGAGTTTTTAATATGCAAAAAAGTAGTTACATGGGAGGGTTAAGTTCTAGTGTTCTATGGAGTGACCCCTAATTAACAATTTTAATTTATTGTACATTTGAAAATAGCTAGAAGGAAGGATTTTAGGCCTGGTGGCTAAGGAGATTGAGGCTGGAAGATTGCAAGTTGGAGGCTAGTCTTAGCAACTGAGGGAGACTCTGTCTCAAAATAAAATAGTTGGGCGCAGTGTCACATGTCTGTAATCCCAGTGGCTCAGGAGGCTGAGGTAGGAGGTTCATGAGTTAAAAGCCAGCCTCAGCAATTTAGTGAGGCCCTAAGCAACTCAGTCAGACCCTGTTGCTAAATAAAATACAAAAAAGGGCTGGGGATGTGGCTGAGTGGTCGAGTGCCCCTGAGTTCAATCCCTGGTACCAAAAAGATAAGTAAAAATAAAAATAAAATACAATAAAAAATGATGGGCATATAGCTCAGAGATAGAGTACTCCTAAATTCAATCTCCAGTACCTCAAAATAAAAAGGATTTTGAATGTTTCCATCACAGAGAAATGATAAATATTTGAGGTGATACATTTTAATCTGATTTGATCTTTAGTTTGATCTTTATCCATCATATGTATGTATCAAAACATCAACATTGTACCCCATAAATATGTACTATTAAATTATTATGTGGTAATTGAAAAAATAAAAAGACTAGACCACCATGTGTTTTAGAGAGGAATGACAAATATTTACTTGGCTATACAGAGTAAGCAAAAAAGATAACCTACACACTTAAACTTTTAAAATTGTTAAAGCTGGGCGCAGTGGCACATGCCTGTAATCCCTGCACTTTGGGAGGCTGAGATAGCAGAAACCCAAGTTCAAAGCCAGCCTCAGCAATGGCAAGGCACTAAACAACTCAGTGAAACCCTGTCTCTAAATAAGACATACACAAAAAAAGGGCTGGGGATGTGGCCCAGTGGTCGAGTACCCCTGAGTTCAATCCTTGGTACATAAACAAATAAATAAATAAAATTGTTAAAATTATTGTACTGCAAAATAGCATGAGGATTGGGACCATACAAAAAGATGCAAAAATGCCCATAACAACAAAAGAAAAACAAATCTCTTCAAGATTCACATCATCTGTAACAAGAAAATCTCATCAAAGCTCTGTAGAAATGAGACCCTGAATAGTTCTGAACAGAGAGTAAGATAAGTTAGGAAAATCACCACCATCCTTGATTATTGAAGTTTCCCGGGTATTAGTTTTATTTAGCATATTTGCTTGGCTGCTTTCTTTCAGAGAATAGCACAATTATTATGCAGATTTCCATAAGGCTACTCCTTGTCTCCAGTTCCTGAATATTTCTCCTGAAGGTTTTAACCCTCTAAATTGTATACATTCTGAGAGAGGAAGTGTTCAGAAATCTTAATTTGGGATGGACCACCTACTCAGGGAAGCTGAGGGTGTTTCAAGTTGGAAGAGGGTTTGCACCTACAGAGTTAATTCACACTTCAGCTCTTCCAATAGCCTGGAGCCCAGCTTCTAGCCCAGGGAGTGGACACCCCCTACTACACTTTGCGGTTGGCAATAACCCCAAATGCCTACTGATCTGTCTGGGCCTGTAAGTAATTTTCTTTTATCTTTAAAATTGTACCCTTGCTACAGCTAATCTCAAGGTGTAACATTAAAAAAAAAAACAAAACACAAAACACACACAAAAAAACACTTTAAGAGCACAGAGCAATTCTAGCATATAATATATAGTACAAATCAGGATTAGAGTTTTTTCCCATCCATTTTCTATGTTCATAGTAATTCCCCAGTAAACATTAAATACTATTTAATAATCAGAGCTTTGTTTTCATATCATACAATTTTTTTTGAATTATCTTTTCTTTCTTTTTTTTTTTGGTACCAGGGATTGACCTTAGGGGCACTTGACCACTGAGACACCTACCCAGCCCTGTTTTGTATTTTATTTAGAGACAGGGTCTCACTGAGTTGCTTAGCGCCTAGTTTTTGCAGAGGTTGGCTTTGAACTCATGATCCTCTGGTCTCAGCTTCCTGAGCCGCTGAGATTACAGGCATGCACCACTGCACCCAGTGTCTTTGAATTATCTTCACCTCTTCAATTTGTAAGGCCAGCATCATGAAAACTATACAGACTTTTAAAATGTTTTAACATACGTGTTTTACTTCACATGGATATGTACTTGTATTTATTTTCGTTGTTCTTTGTCTCTCCTAATTTCCCTTTATATTATTCACTTACAATTCTACTTCATCATTTCATAAAAGTGTTTTTGCAATATATATCTCTTTTTTCCTTTCTTTTTTCTTTGATACTAGGGATTGAACCTAAGCCCTTATGCATGCTAGGCAAATGCTCTACCACCGAGCTATATCCTCAGCCTTTTCTATTTTATTTGGAGACAGGGTCTCCCTAAAATACCCAGTCTTGTCTTGAACTTGTGATCCTCCCGCCTCAACCTCCCTAGTACCTGGAATTACAGGTGTTCAGCCACCACATCCAGCTTTGTATTGATCCTTTTCAATACATTTAGAGAAGGAAAATTTTTTAATGGTCAGTTTGTGCCTTGGTTCTTCTGAATATATTTCTATTTCTATTCTATTAATAGGTTGGGATTAATGATCAACTCTAAGAGAAAAGGTCATGCTAGCTGTGCATCTTCTTCATTACATTTTTAACTGATGTTACAATTTACTAATTCAGTTTTTCTGATCAGTATGAAAACTTTGCTGAAAAATTGCTTATTTTAGATTATTTAACAAGCAGTTAAGATCTTCTTACCCCTCCTCAGTATTAGAGATTGAACTCAGGGATGCTCTACTTGAGATATATTCCCAACCCTTTTCATTTTTTCTTTTGAGACAGGACAATGCTAAATTGTGGAGACTAGCCTCAAATTTACAATCCTCCTGCCTCAGGCTCTCCCATGGCTGGGATTACAGGTGTATACCACACCTGACTGAATTGCTTTTAAAAGCACAGATCTACCAATTCAAAACTTCAAATTAATGATTCACTGCATTTACAACAAACATCAACAATTCAACTTTCTGTGTAAATACTTGTATTCTTTACTAGACTTAGTTCCTAGTTTTGCAATTCTGCTGAGAATATGAGAAAAGGAGTTGGAAGAGAGAAGAGGACAAGGTACATGACTCAAGTTCAAAGTTAATACAGTTTCTCATTGGGTATTGTAGAAGTTGAACTTCTACAAATAGAAACTCATTTTGTTGAATGTCTTCAACAAAATATTCCATGAATACCCTAGAAGCATTTGACCATTCTTGAATCTTGGTTGACTAATATCAAGTTAAAATAGTAAATAGATCCAGTGTGGTGATGTGTGTCAGTAAACCCAGTGACTCAGAAGGCTTAGGCAGGAGGATAGCAAGTCGAAAGCCAGCCTCAGCAATTTAGCAAGGCTCTGAGATAGGCATTTAGGATAAAGAAAGAGAAATACTGAATTTTAAAGGAAACACCCACCCACAAGCCAATGAGATGTAGAAAGTATAGTTGTAAATCTTGAGCAACATGCCCTTGGCCCATGCCCTTATAAAATGAGGGAAATACACAAATGCAGAGAAAACTGGTGTGAAATTATGCAGCTCCACCCTGGATCTACCTCCAGTCTGGCCCCTGATACAGCCCAAGCATTGGACGCCCAGCCCAAGTCAGGGCTGCTTCTTGGTCTTGACACAGTCTGCATTCTCCCTTGAATGCGTATCTACCTTCCTAGATAAATCTCTGTCTGTGCCTTTGGCTCGTGCTGAAATTCTTTTCCGTCATGTATGCCAAGAACCCTGCTGGTTCTGAGTTGAGTTCCCCCTCTCCTCTGGGAACTCCTTGGAACCTTCTCCGGATTCATCTCTTCTCCCATGACAGCCCGGTCTCAAAATAAAAAAATATATAAAGGGCTGGGGATGTGGTTCAGTGGTTAAACGACCCTGGGTTCAACCCCTGGTACAAAAAAAATAAATACATAAAATAAAATGGTAAATAGAGAAATACAAAGCCATGTCATAAGGGCACTGGACATTCTTTCCATGACCTCAACAAAAATAGGCCTTAATGCTAGGGTAGGTTGAATGGAAGAAGACTTACCCTGACCGCAGCCATTCAAGGTGCTCCAAGTCCAAAGCAAAGGATGTAACTCTGCTTTCCCTTAAATAACTGTCCCTCCTTTTCTTGCTAAAGAGAAACCTGGTTAGAGGTCAAAATGATGTCAGTTTGCCTCAGTCTAAGGTGTCTTCTGGTGGTATTTTAAAGAGGGGTTTGAGTTCCTAATTAGCATCCCAATGGCCCCTATCAAATTCTAATTTACAGCACATTTTTAGCTTTTGTGATTTTTATAGCCTCTTAATTCTCTTTTTCTTAACATAGATCATTTGTTCCCGAACTTCCAAACTCCACTTGATGATTTTATAAAATTTGACAGGACTCTTTTTTCCTTCCCTTCCCTTCCCTTCCCTTCCCTTCCCTTCCCTTCCCTTCCCTTCCCTTCCCTTTCCTTCTTTCTTTCTTTCACTGGGAATTGTTCCAGGAGTAATCTAGCACTGAGCTACACCTCCAAGCCCTTTTTAAAAAACAATAAATTTAAAAATTATTTTAAGAAAGGATGTTGCTACATTAAATACACTGGCATTGAACTTGAGATCCTCCTGCCTCAGCCTCCTGAGTTGCTGGGATTACAGGTATGTGCCATTGGCTGGTACTCTTATTTCATTTTTTGTGGTGCCAAGTATTGAACCCAGGGTCTTGTGCATGCTTAGGGAAGAGAAACACTTAGAAACACTCCCAGTTTGATATATGAGATATCTTAAAATTTGCACACCTGAAGTGATGATCCTCAGGCCTCTGGTGTATAGTTTTCACTGCCAAGTGAACAAATATCAAATAAAACATACTGACTTTCTGGGTTCTCTCCCTTCAAAAGTGGTTCTCAATTATTCAGGCATCCCTTTTCCTTCTTCAGGTCTACACACCTACCTACATAAGCAACAACTGAGGTGTGAAGGTGTCACCAACAGGAGAGTGAAATTCTAAGATTTCACTTCTGCATAGATATTGTGTTCTCAGGGAACAGGAGAGGTGTGGGGGCTTACCTTTTAGTCCCATACAAAACTAGAAACCTCAGGAGGAAGTTTAGAACTCCTGTAGGACAGGCATCATCATAGCCATCATCAATTACATTATTGCTGGTGCTATTTGTTGTGGGGGGAAGTAGAGATTTAACCCAGGGGCAACTGACTCCTGAGCCACATCCTCAGCTCCCCACTCACTTTTAATTTTAAGACGGGATCTCACTAAGTTATTTAGGGCCTTGCTAAGCTGCTGAGGCTGGCCTTGAATCTGTGATCCTCTTGTCTCAGCCTCCTGAGCCTCTAAGATCACAGGCATGAGCCATTGCGCCCAGCATTGCTAGCATTATTGCATTATACCTACATATTGCAACTAGTATATAGCATGCTTATTGTGTCCCAGACTTTGCAGTTGGTACTTACATATATTATCTCATCTAATCCTCTAAACAAGTATGAAGTTGTATGAAGTTCAGTGTATTATCATTGTCATTTAATAAAGGGGAAAACCAATGCTTACTGTAGTATCTTGGTCTTATTGAAGATACTAATGAGTGATACTACTATCCTATAACTAAAATACAGAATATCTGACTCCCCAGTTACCACTCGTAAGTCCTCACTATCTGAACCTGGACCTGTTAAGCACTGATTTAGAAAAAAGTTATTGTGGATATACAGTATCTTGAACTTAATGAATTATTGTGGTTGCATAATATATTTTATTTATAAAGGGTTTTAAAAATTTATTTATTGTTGGGTCTAATGACACACACGTGCAGTCCCAGTGACTTGGGAAGTTGAGCCAGGAGGATCTCAAGTTCAAAGCCAGCCTCAGAAACTTAGTGAGACCCTGTCTCAGAATAAAAAATAAAAAGGCCTAAATTGTAGCTCAGTGGTAAGACACTTCTGGGCTTTACCAGTACCAATTCCAACAACTCCCAGTACCAAAACAAATAAGCAAAATAAACAAGAAAATTAATTTGCCTCTTCTTCAATTCTCTGACCTGTGCAGTATTGATAATGAATCAAGATAAAAATTAGTTTATCAGTTGTTTATTGGTAGGAAATAAATAAAAATTCAAATTCAAATTAAGGAAAACATGTATTGTTAATAATTTTTAGAGACAATTTTAGTGTGTCTACTGGTTTTGGAAGAAGTAGAAAACATTGGTTTTTGAGAATTATTCATTGTTCTTTTAGTTTTATTAATTTATAGAAATGGTCAAAAAAGACTAGTTATTTTAATTATTGTGCCAGAAAACCTTCTACATCTAAAACATTCCTGTCCCAGAATGTATTCTGCTAAGAACTGACTTTTCTAATTATCTGTGGTTATCTCAGATCTTCCTCTAATATCTTTTGTGCATCTGCTCATCAAGTAGCACAGATTTCCGAATGGGATTAGCAATTTTAGCAACTTTGCTATTATCTACATCAGTAGTATCCTTTGAGGATGTTTTGCTCATCTTCTGTTCTAGCAAATGTTTTATTGTTTAGTATCATTTGATTTGGGCAACAATCTGACTCTGCATCTAAAACATATGAATTTATTTTTTTATTTTTTCACTAAGCCATACATAAATCATCAGTGAAAGTAGTGAATGCCTGAAGGAATTTATTTTTATAATATATCCAAATTACTGAAATATTATAAAGGAAGCAGCTATTTAGATTTTCCTGACATGTATATTTATGTATATTTTATTTAATTTGTTCATGAACAGTATATATTTATATTTAAAGAAAATTTTATCAAATTTACAAAAGATAACCAACAAATTGCTTTACTATGCCATAGGGACTCATAACTTCACTCAAGAACTGAAAGA
Source organism: Xerus rutilus (assembly GCA_028644305.1). NCBI lineage: Eukaryota > Metazoa > Chordata > Mammalia > Rodentia > Sciuridae > Xerus > Xerus rutilus. The sequence goes on along the minus strand of CM053402.1, from coordinate 124,470,865 downwards.
TATATTCCAAGACTAAGCTTCCTTTTTTGTTGTTAGATTGCAGAGGGTGAGGAGATGGGAATTGGTTTTTGTTGTTGTTTTTTTTGAGGAGGGGTTACTGGGGATTGAACTCAGGACACTCCAGTACTGAGCCACACCTCCAGCTTTATTTTTTTGTATTTTATTTAGAGACAAAGTCTCAGTGAGTTGCTTAGTGCCTCACTTTTGCTGAATCTGGCTTTGAACGCTTGATCCTCCTGTCTCAGCCTCTTGAGCCACTGAGATTACATACGCCCTGGTGCCCGACAGTTTTTGTTGTTTTTGAAGACAAGGTCTTATTATATTGCCAGATTGGTCTTGAATTCCTGGGCTCAAATGATCCTTAAAGTCTCAGCTTCCTGAAAAAGGCTTCACCTAGTAAGTTTGTCTTGTCTTCTTTTTCGGTACTGGGGGTTAAACCCAGGGCCTTGGGCATGTTAAGCAAGTGCTTGACCACTGAGCTAAAACCCAGACCCTCTCTCATTTTTTAAAGAAGGTACTCAGGAGATCACTGAGTACTAATCTGTTAGAGGTTGTTAATATTTTTTAGTAAAACAGGGGCTGTTTAGAAGCAACATGTAGCTTCGTGCACATTTGAGCAGAGGAATATTGTACAGTCTGCTGATTTCAATACCAGGCTCGCCACTAGGTAGCTATAAATTATTGACATTCCAACCTTTGTTGGGTTACCACAGATCAATTTATAAGGCCTCAGGAGAACTGAGTAGTAGCAATATTCACTTTGAACCCTATACATATGGTGAGAGACTAGGTCTTTACTGGGCAAAAAGGAGAAGGCCATAATATATACTTTCTTGATAGCGTCAGTATAGTGAAAGGTCAAAACAGGAAGTACCATTGTTAATAGGCAGAAACATAAAAGTTCTGTTCTTATAAACACCTTGAACCTTTTCCCCATGAGGACATTTTGCATGCAGGAACTTTGGGTGGGACCATATGGCTTCCGGCATTTTCTTCAAAGTGGTAAAGTTTGTTTTTCTTTTTTAAAACAGTTTAAAGGAAAGACACTTAGCCATTTCAGAAGAGATTAACATTCCATTGCTTTTAGATTTTTTTATGAGCATCTGTGATCATTTGTCATATGTGGTTAAAAAGTGACCAACACTGATGAAATGACATATTTAGAGAAAAGCCTCAGTACATTTTCCAAAAATAATTTTTTTTAAATCTCTAGTTCTTTCTGGACAAGTTTTGTCCATGGATAAATGTGAGTATATATACTTTCATGAGGGAGATGGTCATTTCATTCAAATATACTGATGAGGAAAAGCTTAAGTGCTATGGTCTTTGAGACTGAGGAAGTAGAATTCACCAATTCTTTGTGCATGAATACTAATAAGTCATTCTTATAATATTTGTTGCCTTGAAATAATATTTTGAACAAAGTGAAAAACATCATAAACCCGAATAATGGGGTAAAGTCAGGAAATAATAGGTATTTTGGTCTTGAAACTTTCATTTCCAATCTTCAAAGTTTTCTCATAGCTCATAGCTCATGTCTGATGGTAGACAAATATTCGAGAATGAAACTAATCATTCAAAATAAGTACAGGCAACAATCTTTTTTTTTAATAGGTAGAGTGAATTCAAGCTGCTTTTCCCCTTTTCTTAATGAAATAAGACTATTTCAAATGAGGATATGACAGTAAATTAAGGGAACAGTTTCAGCCCAAATGTTTAATTAGTAGTTAATCTTTAGAGGTAAGCTGTCATCCTATTACAAATACAGCCTAATGCAGTAATGAAGTAAATGACAAAATCCCTACATAATGGACCAGAAAATAAGATAAAGCACCTCTCTCTTCACACCTAGATATAGTCAAAGACCTCTCTAAGGACACACCTTTTCATGGATCTTTATTTGTGGTCTTAAATACATTTGAGTTGGTTGTTCTTTATATAATGATTTTTGTACATAATCTGTGGAAAATGAAAAGTTTTCTGACTTACCTATTGCAGATTAAGATATGATTTGCCACCAGGTGCTGTGGCACACGCCTGTAATCCCAGTGACTTGGGAGGCTGAGGCAGGAGGACGAGTTCAAAGCCAGCCTTAGCAACTTAACGAGACCCTAAGCAACTCAGCAAGACTCTGTCTCTAATAAAATATAAAAAAGGGCTGGGAATGTGTCTCAGTGGTTAAGTGCCTGTGGGTTCAATCCCTGGTACCAAAAAAAAAAAAAAGATATTTGCTGTAGTGAAAACTAAGCATTTTGCAGAACTGTTGAATGAGTATGAGAACAGATATTCTCTAGAATAGATATTATAATCCAGTAATCAACTAGAAATCAACTAGAACTTTTTTTTTCTTGTCATAGAAGTATAGACGAGGTAAAGTTCTGGGATCAGAAGAAAACTCACAAGAGATCTTTTCATCCCACATGTGTTATTGGGATCAAGTTTTCTTGAAATTGTATTTTTCACTACAAAAACCTAGAGCAGAAGCAGGAATTGGTGGAGTATAAGAGGGAAAAAGGATCTGTTTGGTCTCTGTGCTTTAGTTCAATGTGATCACAAGGCATTGAGTTTGGCCTTCTGCCTCTCTATCCAAGATCACAGTGCTTGGCTGCCCACTATTTTGTTTTACAAGATGAGATGGCAATTTAATGGATTTTATTTATGCTGCTGAATTTTGAAATAGAAGGGAAAATTAAAAGGGGAAAAGCACTTGATTGCAAGATCAAAAGTTCTATAAAACAAACTGTGGAATTCTTATGGGAAGAAATTTAAAAAGACTTTAAAAGTTCCATTTTAAAAGTATTTTACAGTTTACAAGTCACTTCATATAAAATGATTTCATTTGAAGGTACATTGAGGGAGGTATTGAATGATAGCATGAATTACTTACCCACACATCTAATCTCCTCATCGAAGACCCTCTGCATTACATTTCTCTATGCTCCCTTTCTCCTCCCATGAAGGACATAAAAGACTAAAAGATTTTTGAGGGCAAACTTAGTGTCCTATTTATCTTTGCATCTCTTTGAATATAAATAAAGTGTTCAGTTAATGTTTGTTGAATGAATAAATGAATGAAATAAAAAATCAAAAAGCAAATTAAAGCAGAGAAATATCTTTTCATATATTAAGTAAATGAAAATAGAAGATCAATATTTTAGTGCTGGGAATAGAACCCAGGACCTTGCCTGCACATGCTAAGCATGTACTCTACCACTGAGCTACAACCCCAGTCCAAATATTATAGATTTTAGAGAACTATTTAGAATATCAAGGACTGTGTTAAATGCTATCCATTCATCTATCTTTCCATCTATCCATCATTTATCTATTTATCTGCCATCTTATCATTATTATTATTTTTTTTTCGGTGGTGCTAGGAATTGAACCCAGGGCCTCACACATGCTGGGCAAGCACTCTACCAAGTCCAGGCTGGCCTTGAACTTGTAATTTTCCTGCCTTAGTCTCCCAAGTAGTTGGGAATACAGATGTGTGCTACCACACCAATCTCCAAATAATACATCTTGTCATCCATTATTATGTACAAGTCTTAGGTCTTAAGTTGTAATTATAATTTAGAAAAACTTTTCTGATTGACAACATAGACATTAGAATTTATTCTTCAGTATTATAAGATTTATTGAGAAACAACAAATGAAAAATGGTCATAATTACCTGTCATATCTGGAAGAATACAAGACTGTGACCATAAACTCATATTTATATCAGTTTTCCTTATTCATAGCTGTTATATAGACTACAAATTTCACAGGTTTATCAAAGCATCAGCTGCTCATTTGTATATTATTAGATATGCATAGTTTATCCATGATTAGATTTCAACTGACCATGTGTAGACAAAGCAAGTATTCATAGGAGTGTGTGTGTGTGTGTGTGTGTGTGTTTCTCCTACTGAGTGCTTAGGTAGAGATACTAGGTGTATTAACCTTTGTTTTATTTCTGGGGGGTGTGGGTATCACTTAGCGGTACAGCACATACCTAATATGAGCAAGGTCCTGAGTTTGATCCCCAGTGCCCCCCTACACAATTATTTCTGCAAAGCCTCTATAAGTACACATTTGTATACAAGACTTGAAAGAAAATGTAAAGGAAGAATTAATTTATTGTTGATTTAAGACTAATGTACATTGGGTTCATGTAGAAGATACATTGAGGAAAAACAATATTAAATAAGATAGAAATGTTACAGTATCAACCCCATAAAACATAGAGATGAAACATCCAGGGTGAGATTTACTTACTTATTTATAAATAAATAAATTTGGTGGTGCTGGAGCTTGAATGCAGGGCTTTGCTCTACCCCTAGCTACACTCCCAAACCCTAGGATCAGATTTAGACTCTCAAGATCCATACTGAAGAAGAAAATATTGAAAAATGGCCCAAGCAGTAATTTCCTAAATTACTGCTGTCAAGGAACACTGCACAATGCCATCTAGTGACGAGTGACTGACGTACAATTAATCACATAGAAATGACTAGGTGAGAGGGGGAAAATTTCCCAGGGTTGCATACGCAATGGGGGAAATCTTTCTGAGAGAATTAAAATATGATAAATTAGTTGCATTTCTTCAGGTATACTTAGCTATGAAAATTCTCACTGATCCATTCCTTGAGTATTTTTATGTTGTGACATTGTATTTCTACCTACCTTCAAACCTGTGCCTGCCTCTGCTCCTGTGGCTGCTGCCCTTCACCATTCAGTCCACAGCTGCTCTCAGAAGGATGAGCGTTCTCTCTGCCGCAGCCCCCATCTGATGACAGGTGGTGGAGGTGGAGCACTTTAGAAACCGTCTCAAGAATTAAAAAAAAAAAAAAATCTTCAAAAAAGGGAACACAGATGATTCTTGAAACAATCGGTGCCAAATTAAAAATAATAATAACAACAATAAATAAACTCTTGGAAGTTCAAAGAATAAAACTAAAATAGGGAACCAGGGGAAATCATTTTTGTTTTTCCTGGCCAATGACTGTGCAGTCCTGATGCTGTTTCGATTCTTGTACCAAATCCTTATTGAAAATGCCAGAGACCTCTCTCTGAATGGCTGTAGCATTATGCCCTAAGGGAAATAATTTTCTTCAACATTTCTCATCTTTTGTAAACAGATGGCATAGAGTTTTTTTTTTTTTTAAGAGAAAGACTAACAATCTGTTAACTGTGGGATTTTTATAGTCCAATAGTTTGTTTTTTGTTAATGTTTTACAACTAGATTAATCATTGTCACTGCGATAGATACTTTTAAGAAAATGAGGCACGTTACTACATTCATATCTACCTGCTTAAGATTAGTAGGAACATTTCAGTTGCCTTAGAAAAATACCACGTTAAAAAACTTCATGAAGTAAGAGGAAAACCTTATCAAAATCTCCAGCTTCAAGTATGTTTAGTTGTTTTCTTTTTATTGTTGCCTACATGCTGTGATTGGAGCACAATGTGTGGAAATTACATAACCATTATTTCCACAAATCAAAGCTATTGAGAAATGGGAGGGCCATGCCGAGTACTGCATGAAATGTTGATTAAAACAATTCCACTGTGCCTTCATGTCTAAAGTCCTTTCTTTTAAGTGTCAATTGTTTCTTCAGTCTTAACCATCACTGGAATTCATTTTGTTTCCTATTTTTTATTTTTTGCAGTGCTGGGGATCAAACCCAGAGCCTCATGCATGCTTGACAAGTACTCTACCACTGAGTTACATCCCTAGACCTCCATTTTTCTTATAACTTTTCTTTGTTCAACTTTATTTTTGAAACATTTTGAACTAGTCAAGGAAAAGGGCTTTTTTTTGGTACTGGAGATTGAACTCAGGGGCACTTGACCGCTGAGCCACATCCCCAGCCCTATTTTGTGTTTTATGTAGAGACAGGGTCTCACTGAGTTGCTTAGTGCCTCGCTGTTGCTGAGGCTGGCTTTGAACTCACGATTCTCCTGTCTCAGCCTCGCAAAGTGCTGGGATTACAAGTGTGAACCACCACGCCCGGCTGAAAAGGGCTCTTAATTGAAGTATTGGAACCATTGGGAAGATGTTCAATGCAATGCCCATAATTTGAGGAATTTTTGGTGCCCTCTGCCCAATCCATTCCCAGATTTACAGGGACTAGTGAGTGTCCTTCCACTGTTCATTTCACATTTAAAATAGAGACCAGTCAGATAGTTATTTAGGTCAGAGACTCTGAATATATCATAAGAGAATGAAGAAAAACACAAGCTCATCACGCCTAGCTTTCCGCGTTCTTCTCTGGGTCTGGCAGAGGCTGGGTTGTGCAAGTAACCACACAACAGTTCTTCCTTTAGTGCCACAGCCCTGCTGAGAATTCAGATCATCCCCTTCCAGCGAACACATCTGTGGTTGGGCTGAGGATGGCATGGGGATCTCTAGTGCTCTCTTGGAATTCAGGAGATGAAAGTGGGTCATACTGGAGTATGGAATGAAATTTTGTCTTGAGAAATTCTACTGGGGTATTTTGTTAGCTTTTTCACTATTTAAATTTGTTTTGAGGAAGTAATAGTCTGCAACAAAAGGCATAAAATTTAGCTATGCTTTGACACTTTTCGGCACCTGGGATATAATGAGCATAATAAATATCTTTGGAGGTTTCTAGATTTATGATCAAAGATTGTTTCCTTCTGTTAATGTTTTTCCTTAAAGAAGTGTTTCAGCATTCTGTAAAGTAAAATTTTTGGAGATTACAAGGCTAAAATAGCGATTAAAGCAAAAGTCTATGATCAGTCACAGTCTAATTTTAAATCATGGTGACAGCTTTTCTTTTATCTTTAAATTTGGTGCCATTTTCTTCCTGTCATTTTCACCACTAGGATTTTTCTAAAGATGTATGCCTTTCTGCCTACATCCCCTTCTAAAAGAATCTGTTTTCCTGCTGAACAGATGGGCCTACTGGTCCAGGTTTGCATCAGATGACCCACTCCTCTGGCTCTTGCAACTGGTCCAGGGCGTGAAGACCTACTCTGAGAGCCTATTCATAGGTTAGTCCAAGCTAGTTAGATGATTTTTTTTTGAAGATTTTTCACTAAGGTATAATAGTCATTAATTGGTGACTGAAATGGAAGTTGTGGGGTCAGAAGTAGTTGGTGTGAGAATTGTCCATGACAAGTCTCAGCTATGTGTCAATCAGATTATGAAGGCATCTAAAGTAAAAGTCTTGCATGTGGAACCAGTGTAAGAGAGCATAATGGAACAGACACCCAGGGAGCAGTAGCGAGGGCTGGAGCCGACACTTGGGGAATCCCTCCTCACCCTCTAGAGTTCTTTCCACTCTTTCAATGAACATTACGTGGTATGGTTTAGGTTGGATTGTCTATCTCCAGAAATAATCCCTGATTACCTTAAACTAATCAGCAATATCTTAAACTAATCCGCAATATTATCTTACACTAATCAGTCCATCTGACTGGCTTAGAATAGGCATGCGACCCAATTATGGATGATGAGGTTAAAGAGACAGTTGCTGGAGTTTTCAGGGAGAGAGAAAAATTCCTCTTTAATCGTCAGGAGCTGTGTCAAAGTTACTCACTGCTTTTGTAGGTATGAACTAGGAAGCATGTTGCTCTGGCTATTTCTTGCTACCTTTAGTGCAGGCAACCTGAGATGAAAATGGCATCATGAAAGAGTGTGGCAATGGAAAGAAAAATGATGGCCTTTGCTGGCATTATGGAACCATAGTTTTTTGTTTTTTTTTAAAGCCCTGCCCAGTTTTTGGATTTTTAGACACATAGACCAATAAATTCCTTGAATTGTTTAAAACTGTCTGGTTGGATTTTTCTTTTACTTGTAACTGAAACCTTAAGTTTGGATGAGCTAATCATTTTCTAGGTCTCAGGAGACCAAGTAATCCCCAGAATTTCACCAATTCCTACATCAAGCAGTCTTGTGTACTGTCTTCTCCATTGTGTTCTGCCTAGTTCTGTGCCACTTAGTAGAGCGCCTGGCACATACTGGTTGCATCATCAATATTTATTAAATGATAAATTCTCTCAATAATACTGTTTGCATAAAATCTTTGAAAGGGGGAAGGCATTAGACTTTCAAGTTTCAAAAGTGATCTTGGGGAAGATGAAAGACAATTATTAAGGAAGTGTAAGTGATTAAGGGAGAAGCCAATCAACTTAAGCAAGGTTGAGAAAAACACAGTGATAATGCTATGCAAACAGCACAATATATGCTTCTTTATCATATATTATGAACACCTTGAGTCCTACCTTGCTAAGAATTTGTACCCTGCATTTGAAATGGGAGTTGAAAGAAAAAGCATATGCCTTCCCATAGTCAAAATCAAGGGGTGTATCTGGTGTAGTTTTATATCGCGCTTTGCGTGGATCTCCCGACGAGTTGGGGGTCCTGTGGAACGAGGGTACCCATAGGAAGCACAGAATGGGGTCCCACCGGACCAGGGTTTGGGTTGGTCGGTCCACGGAGTCACTTCACCCAGACTCTGGGGGCTGGTAAAACTGTTCTGCCAGAGCAAGATGCAGAGCCTGTTTATTCTAGAAAGTACAACAGTTTAAGAATGGTCTTGGACCAATTGTCAGGTTTGGTCAGGGTCCAAGATGCCCAAATAAGGAAGCTGGTCAGCAGAGCTGCAAGCCAGATGTGACGTCACTAGTGGACACGCCTCCTGTCAATCAGCGAGTTTTCCTGACCCATCAGGAAGGACTATGGCCTTCTCTTCCTGTACCCAACCCCTCCCCTTCCTGACCGGATTTTCTTGAAATTCTCTGTGTACAGAATCTCTGGCGCCATTTCTCCCGACCTGCTCTGATGGACGGGGAGATGGTCCGAGGATTCGCCTTCCAATAAAGCCTTGCCGAGTGGCTTAATTAATCTCCTGGTCGTGTGAATTTTACACGAATCATGGCCCCGAAGTTACAAACAATGAGGTACTGCTCTGTCAGGCGCACAGTCCATCAGCATAGAATGGGGAAAGAGGAATGGGAAGGGTTGAAGGTATGGAGAGTACTCCTACAATCTGGAACTTTGGTATGTTACCTCACTTAATCCTGATAATCATGCCTGATGGATACCATTAGTTCCATCATATGGATGGAGAAATTGAGGAAGAGAGATTAATTAATTTGCCTAATTTAGCAACACACTTGAGATTGGAAGTAAAAGATCCACTATTATGTTATGATAATTACAAAATGTGATTAATTTATGACCTCTCTAGCCTTGCCAGGACTGAGCTCTTGCTGCAAGAATGTCAAGAGATGCATAGACTATTTCTGGAAAAATCATAAGAATCTATAACAGTGGTTCCCTCCAGGGATGCTAACTGGATGACAGGAAGTGGGAAATATTTATTTTTCACTATCCAGTGTTTCATGTCTTTTCAAGTTTGGACCATATGCTTATATTATTTTATCCAAAAAAGTGACATATTTAGGAAAAAAATCATATGGAAATTTTTATCTGATAACATGATAGCCCAATGGTGATGATTTGGAGATCCTTTTTACCTTTACAATAATTTTATTGTGTCATCCCATGAAAAGGCTTCCCCATTTCAGGGAATACAAAGATTTTGCACTGGGTCCTCCCAAACCACTGAAACTGCCTGAAAAGATCTTGAAAAAGGTCACTTATATTTTTAACAATACTCATTTTTTAATTGAATAAATTAAATTAAATTTTGGAAGTTAACCTTCAGACTTAGATTAGGCCAAATGTCTAGAGGGTCCAATAAGAGTTAAAGGAACCTGTCAGTATTTTCACTTGAAAGGATATCTTTGTTGTGATTAACACCAAAACGCCTACAGAGTGGAGAGAGCAGCAGTTAAAAGCCCAAAACTTAATCACTCAAGATATCTCCCATGGGTGTGGACTAGCTGAGGGGAAGTGTGTTTTGCACATTTTATTTTCTCAGGAACACAGCAGGCATCTTGTAAAATCACTAGGATAAGCCCTATAACCAAAACAAAGGAGGATAAAGAAAATTCATGTACACAGGCCTTGGCAATCTGCCTTGGTTTTCTGATGACAAACACTATGGGAGACAGGAACCCCTCGGAGTCTGACCTTGTCTCTTTTTACTGAAGACAGTTTAATATGTGCATGTGAGTGCTTCAAGTAACTGCTTCACATTTATGAAATCTTTCAAATATCAGAGGTAAGTAGAGTATATGTTACCATAAGAAACTTTTTGGTCAAACATGGCATAGTTTTTTAGGACACGTTTTTTTGAGTAGCTTGAAACAGTAAAAACAATGAAAAACCTTTTAACACACTGGAATTAACATGAATATAAGCTATGCAGCTAAGCTCCACTGCTTTTAGCATTGAAGATAGTCACGTCTAATTTTGCTGCTATAGAAAGCAAATCAGTACTGCTAACTAAAGCCCACAGTATTTTGCACATTATTTTTCTAAGTTCTTTCTATTTTAGTGTTTGAAATGGAAAAAAAAAATTCTGCCCCAGCATTCTTTCTGGAAAATTCTGTGAGCTGTCTTTTGATCTGTGCTACTGGTTCACAAGTCAGTCTTGGCTGAAGTTACAAAGCAAGACAGGATTTTATTTATGGAATTTTATATTATTTTTTTTCTATTCACCATACTGCATTTCCTCCTCTAAGGCCACAGAATTCTGCTGCAAATTAGAACAGGAGGAGGCAATGATAGGCTTTGCTAAGACCTCAGAACTGCAGGCAGAAGATCCCTGAGTGGGATCCTTGTGTGAAAGGCATTTCTGCCCTTTCGTGTATCCCCAGAATCTTCACTTTTATGAGAGAAAAATAGAAATGCAACAGTGGAAAAATCCACTATGTGTTTGTAGCCAGCTTACCATAAGCCTAAAAGAACTGTCACAGTCATTCCTGTGTCTGTCCTTGCTTACCTGGAGCTTCTGTAGATATCTTTCTCTACGTCAGGCCAGGAATTCCGTGTGACCAGCTCTAGGCTTCACAATGGCGGTGTTAAATCTCATGTTCCACTTGTTATTGTTTGACATGGTTCCATCACTGTTTATCAGGCCTCACATGGCAATGTAAACTGGTCGATCTAACCCATTTTCCTCCAAATTCTTATTATTGCCTGCTAATTCCAGCATAACTTTTAGTTCATTACTCTTCATTTCAATGTGGTCAAAAGTTAAAGTTGCCTCATCAAGTTTCATAGATTGTCCTGTTTAAATCAATACCACGAAAATCCCCCGAATCTTAAGATTAATGTAAACTTTAA
>CM053402.1:124278740-124440700 GCA_028644305.1 Xerus rutilus | reverse complement strand
ATGTCTCACTGGCCATGATTTGTCTACCCTGGATGCCATGTCTTTTATTGAATCAATCACTATTTCTAGGAAAATGCCATCCAAATGATAGGTCATCATGCTAAGTGAAATAAGCCAATCCCCCCAAATCAAAGGCTGAACGTTCTCTCTGATATGTGGATAGTAACACATAATAAGAGTAGGGAAGGAAAGAATAGAAGTTCATTGGATTATATAAAGGAGAATGAAGAAAGCAGGGGATGGCAATAGGAAAGACAGAATGAATTGGACATAACCTTCCTGTGTTCATATTTGAATAAACCCCCAGGGAAACTCCACATCATTGTGTACAACCACAAGAATGGGATCCTAATTGGAATGAGTCATACCCCATGTATGTATAATATGGCAAAATATACTCTGTTGTCATGTGTATGTAAAAAGAACAAATTTTTTTAAAAAAGGAGCAAGTTTCATGCCACTTTTGGCAACTTTGCCAGAAAATGACCAATTTGGGGTTTTATTGGGGGAGATGCTGAGTCCTTTGTCAATGCTATCTGCAATAGTTATAAAATGTTGGGTGGAGACATTTGGGGTCTATAATGTGAAAGAAAAATGTATAAGGTATTGGGAAAGCCAAAGGGCTAGACAAGGATGGGCATTTCTTTTTTTCAGTTGCCCAGCATCCATTCCAACTTTGGGTACTATCGAATTTCTTTTTTTGAGCCTCTTTCCATTTTGGAAAATGAGAGAAGAAAAACTAATGATTGAGGTAAAATTAATCAGATACATTGGTCCATAAATACAAAACTCGAGTAGGATATAGACAAGACTGAAATTGGTTTGAACAAATTCATTCAAGAGGGAATGCCCTCGTGACTCCTAGAGCTCATTTGGATCTAACTGTTCAGCATTCCCATTAATTATGTGCACTACTGAAAATATTTCCAATAAGTTCTCTTATTGCTTAAACAAGACAGATTTAGTGGAAAAACAGCAGGCATTATTTTTTTTAATATTTATTTTTTAGTTGTAGGTGGACAGAATATCTTTATTTTCATGTGGTGCTGAGGATCGAACCCAGTGCCTCATGCGTGCTAGGTAAGCACGCTACCATTGCGCCATAACCCCAGCCCAACAGCAGGCACTATTAAAAAAAACTAGCAATTTCCTCTTAAAAATATGAATAAAAATAGATAAATGATGAATTTGCATGCTATAAATTCTTCTTTGGTTTTTGTTATCTACCGCATTTATGTTTGTAATTCATGAGCATATGTGACACTGTGTATCTGCATGTGGATGCATTTATCATAGGTCAGGGGTGTGAATTTGAAGATGGCAAAAGAATGACAGTGCGAATATCAGTCTGCAGGGTGAGCCCTTTATATGCACTGTATATCGTGAGACTAGAAATATGGCTTAGAAAGCATGGTTTGCAAGACTATGATTTATAGAGCTGTGGGAGCAGAATAATAAAAATCTCTTCTCTGAAGAAAGTAAGACGTTAAACATTGAGTCTTGATTTAAACAAGGAATCAGTTTTAATGAAAGAGGAACCATGAGGCAAATCAGACCTAAAAGTACTCTTTGCTGGTTTAAGCACTGTATTGTTAATTGTTTCTCTTTGATGATCACAGAATATGTGAGTCCTTGAAACTCAACAAAAAACTCTTGTCTCCTAACAGATGAAGCTGAGACAACTCTCAACTAAAACTAAAACTTGGTTCTGCTCAACAGTAATTGGCAGATATCTAGGATGTGTTTTCCAGCCATTTTTTCTTAAAAGAAACAGACTCAGCTGATGTACTGTTGCATTAACCAAGTAGGATGCCAGTCTTTGGGTTGATGACATTATGAAATATATTTGGATAAGTACAGAGGACAGAAAGCATGACTGGCATGCAGGAGAAATGATGGTTCAGAAGCTGAACTTAGTTTTCTTTAGATATAACAAAACTTAAAATTTATCTAAACTTTTAGTTTCACCATTCATAAAAATTTGGAATATATATATTTTTAGATGATCATTTTACTTTACTGCCTCATTTTAGTTTGAGATGAAAAACAAACAAAATAAAAATGCCTCTGACCATTTATAAATCTGAAAATAATTTGGAACTTTGTTTACACTTCTATAATGTATAGTCTCTGTTCCTCTATGGTAGGGGATGTAGCTATTTGCTAATTTTCTTCCTGAGATAGGCTTGAAGGTAAAGCTCAGAGATTCATGTTAGGTTATATTAATAAAAATTATGAATATATTTTCATATAATACTTATTAATCATAAATCACTTCCACTCTTGTCATCACTACTGGGATTTCATGAACAATAGATTTATATTTGGAACTGTGAAGACTGGTGGTATCTTGGAGTTGAAATAGTCATTTTACTTTAGATCACAGTCATTAGTTGCCCACCTATTGTTTGAAAATGTCTAAAATAAGGTTATTTAAGGATGTTTAAAAATATACCTGGATAATTTAAATGAGTCAGTGTCAATACGTTTTAGCTTTTTTTTTTTTTAATTTGTGGCTCTGAGGATTGAACTTAGGGTCTTGTGTATGCTAAGCAAGTGCTCTACCACTGAGTCACATCCTCAGCTCAACTACTTTCTTTTCTAGGCTTGCATAATCCAATTATAAATAAAAATAATCTGAACTATTTCATTTTACTCATCATAACAAAGAGGTGAATAGTAATCCTCATTTGTGTTTTGTGTTAAGGTGGCACTTCTATGTAAGCAAGGCTATCAATCCTAAGAGATGCAACTCTGTGAAGTGTCAAATCACTGGCTCCAAATCAGATTCTATCACATATTCCCCATGGAATGAGGTGTCATCCTCAGTAATAAGCAGAAGACAATGTCCTACTTTCACTTGAGTCCTATTTGAGGGCCCCAGCTAGAGAGTCTGTATATGGCACAAGGATATAACATGGAGTCTGGTTTATATAAAATCGAATAAAATTCCTGCTTTGCTTCCTCTCTTTCCATGCTCCCACCTCATCTCTCCCCTAGCACATCTTTATTCCTTCCCCAAGCCAATGAAGTTTGTTAGAGGATGTCTCAGCCCCCTTGGGTGCTATCCGTCTTCATTCAGCCAATTATCCTACCAGCATCTTTAATGGGTTGTTCCAAGGCTCAGCTTCTCAAGGAGAGGAGTGAGTCTAGATAGGCAGCTTTTCTCCAGGAATTCTGATTAACCCATTATCTTGGTTCATTTTCTGTCCGGTTACTGGGTACGATTGCAGATGCTGTTCAGGTTCAGTCCTTTCTGTATTTGGTATAATTCTTCATTTCCTCTTTAAAGGAAGGCTTATTCTTAATTCCCTATGTTTATTATTTCCTTTAAAATTTTTTTTAGTTGTAGATGTACACGTACCTTTATTTTATTTATTTACGTATTTTATGTGGTGCTAAAGATTGAACCCAGTGCCTCACATGTGCTAGGCAAGTGCTCTACCACTGAACTACAATCCCAGCCCCTATTATTTCCTTTTAAATGAGAAACACATAGCCATAACTTATGAGTAGTACTCCCAAAGAGAAACAAAACCCATATTTACTATGGAGATACATACCCATATACATCAACCATGATCACCATGCTATTTTTTCATTTGTAAAGAGAAAAAATATTCTGTGAAGTTATTTTCACTGATGATTTAAAATAAATGAGAATAGGAGTTTTCACTCTTGTTTGACAGTTTTAATATAGTGCCTCCTCAATTCATGTAATGAGCTTGATAACTTGTTAAGCCCCTTCTACATTTATAATGACACAAAAAAGATGTTGTTACTTTCCGAATTTAAACAGGAAAGAGAAAACCCCCAACATTGCTTCAAAGAAAGGTTTAGTCTAATTTTATCAGACTCGGTTACTTTAATCTTTTTTGGTAGCCTGAGGTTTCAAAACGGGAAACATCAAGTGGATAATTTTTTATATGTTATTAAAAGACATTTGAGAAGTTGATAGCATAAAACAGGTCAAGAGATAACAAGAGGACAAAAAGTAAATGGACAAAAACACTGTAGGAAAAAGAAAGTTGGGCAGGAATTTACATGCTATTTCTAGTAGACAGACACTGGATTCAAAGATGAGTTTATCCCTCTAATGGGCTTCAGAGGTCCTTCTGAGATCAGCACAGGGAATCATTTTGATGGAGAAGAACAAAATGCAACAATTGTTATTGAATCATTTGGGAAAGAGGGGCATATTTTTAGTTTCTCCTTTTCTTGATGGAATATTATACCTCTGATTTCTGATTTAACCTAACAATTTGCACATTTAATTATCTCATTTTCCCCTTTGAGGACTTACTATCCCTCTTCATAACTTCCTTGTTCTAATTCTTTTTAAACTCTCTACTTTTCTCTATTATGTATTGACTTCATTTTTGGAATAAATAAGATTTGTCTGAAGTAGCTTTATCTTTTTTTATTAGTTCTAGTCAGTTATACATGACAACAGAAATCTTTTCAATTCATTGTACACAAATGGAGCAGTTTTTCACTTCTCTGGTTGTACACGAAATAGAGTTGCACCATTTATGGAATCATATGTGTACCTAAGGTAATGATGTCCGTCTCATTCCACCATCTTTCCTACCCCCATCCCCCCCATTATGGATTAGCATCCACTTATCAAAAAGAACATTCGGCCCCTGTTTTTGGGAGATTGGCTTATTTCGTTTAGTATGATATTCTCCAACTCTATCCATTTACCTGCAAATACCATAATTTTATTCTGAGTAATATTCCATTGTGTATATATATACCACAGTTTCTTTATCCATTCATCTATTGAAGGGCATCTAGGTTGGTTCCACAGTTTAGCTATTGTGAAGTGAGCTGCTATAAATATTGATGTGACTGCGTCACTATAGTATGCTGATTTTAAGTCCTTTGGGTATAGACCGAGGAATGGGATAGCATTCCCATGGGTCAAATGGTGGTTCCATTCCAAGTTTTCTAAGGAATCTCCATACTGCTTTCCAGATTGGTTATACCAATTTTCAGTCCCACCAGCAATGTATGAGCATGCCTTTTCCCCCACATCCTTGTCAACACTTACTGTTGCTTGTATTTTGAATAGCTGCCATTCTGACCGGGGTGAGATGAAATCTCAGAGTAGTTTTGATTTGCATTTCTCTAATTACTGCAGATGTTGAAATTTTTTCATATATTTGTCACTTGATTGTGTATCTTCTTCTGAGAAGTGTCTGTTCAGTTCCTTAGCCTGTTTATTGACTATGTTGTTTGTTTGGTTTTTTTTTTTGGTGTTGTTTTTTGAGTTCTTTATATATCCTGGAGATTAATGCTCTATCTGACATGCGTGTAGCAAAAATTTGCTCCCAAAATGTAGGCTCTCTTTTCACCTCATTGATTGTTTTCTTTACTAAGAAGCTTTTGAGTTTGAATCCATCTCATTTATTGATTCTTGATTTTATTTCTTGCACTTTAAGATTCTGGGGTTTTTTTCTTGAGTATTAATAAATATATTTCTGAATGTGGGATTCTAATGGATAGGAACATTGCAGTATTATATTTTTTACACCAAATTTTTAGATTTTACAATTAACTAAGTTGGCTTAAGAATTATACAGATTGCATAATTTCCAAAAGGAAAAAGAGATAAAAGAATAAGCATAAGACTACATATAATCTCAAAAGAGTAATTTAGTTTAAAGATACTGATTATGAATGAGAATCATAAAACGCTATTTAGCTAGACAACACTTCAAATAATATCCATTCATGTTTTTCCATGTTACAATTTGCCCCGATGGTGTTCATTTTGAATCCATAAAAGTATAAAGAAGCAAATATTATAATGTATTAAAGACTAATAGAACAGATAAAATAATGGGAAGCCAACTTATAACTGACAGAATAGTCATAACAATGGAAAGCAGGAGTGATTATTTCTTTTTTTAAAAAATTTATTTATATTAATTTTTTAAAACAGCAGAATGCGTTTCAAGTCACAGTACACATTTAGAGCACAATTTTTTTTTTTTTTTTGGTACTGGGGATTGAACAAAGGGGTACTCGACCACTGAGCCACATCCCCAGCCCTATTTTGTGTTTTATGTAGAGACAGGGTCTCACTGAGTTGCTTAGCACCTCGCCGTTGCTGAGGCTGGCTTTGAACTTGACGATTTTCCTGTCTCAGCCTCTCTAAGTGCTGGGATTACAGGCTTGAGCCACCGCACCCAGCTAGAGCACAATTTTTTATTTCTTAGTTGTAAACAAGGTAGAGTCACACCATTCATGTCTTCATACATGTACCTAGGGTAGTGATGTCCATCTCATTTCACCATCTTTCCTATCCCCACCCCCTTCCCTTCCCCTCCCTGCCTCTTTGTCCTATCCAAAGTTTTAGGAGTCTTGTTAAGGAAGTCAAGGCCTAATTTAACATGATGAAGATTTGGGCCTACTTTTTCTTCTGTTAAGCACGGAGTTTCTGATCTAATTCCTAGGTCCTTGATCAGTTTTGAGTTTTTTGCATGGTGAGAGATAGGGGTTTATTTTCATTTTGCTGCATGTGGATTTCCAGTTTTCCTAGCACCGTTTGTTGAAGAGGCTATATCTTTTCTCCAATGTATGTTTTCAGTGCCTTTGTTTAGTATGAGATAACTGTATTTATGTGGGTTTGTCTCGGTGTCTTCTATTGTGTACCATTGGTCTACATGTCTATTTTGGTGCCAATATCATGCTGTTTTTGTTACTATAGCTTTGTAGTATAGTTTAAAGTCTGATATTGTAATGCCTCCTGCTTCACTCTTCTTGCTAAGGATTGCTTTGGCTATTCTGAGTCTCTTATTTTTCCAAATGAATTTCATGATTGCTTTTTCTATTTCTATAAGGAATGATGTTGTGATTTTAATTGGAAATGCTTTGAATATGTATAGTGCTTTGGGTAGTATGGCCATTTTGACAAAATTGATTCTGCCTATCCAAATCTTTCTTTCTTTCTTTCTTTTCTTTCTTTCTTTCTTTCTTCCTTCCTTCCTTCCTTCTTTCCTTCCTCCCTCCCTTCCTTCCTTCTTTCTTTTTCTTTCTCTCTCCTTCCTTCCTTCTTTCTTTGTCTTTCTCTCTCCTTTCTTCCTTCCTTCCTTCCTTCCTTCCTTCCTTCCTTCCTTCTTTCCTTCCTTCCTTCCTTCCTTCCTTCCTTCCTTCCTTCCTTCTTTCCTTCCTTCCTTCCTTCCTTCCCTTATCAGGGATTGAACTCAGGGGTACTTGACCACTGAGCAACGTCCCCAGCCCTATTTTGTGTTTTATTTAGAGACAAGGTCTCACTGAGTTGCTTAGCTCCTTGCCATTGCTGAGGCTGGCTTTGAACTCGTGATTTTCCTGTCTCAGCCTTCCAAAGTGCTAGGATTATAAGCGTGCGCCACTGTGTCTGGCTTCAGTTTTTTTCTTTAGTATTCTGTAGTTTTTATTGTAGAGGTCTTTCACCTCTTTTGTCATATTGATTCCTAAGTATTTTATTTTATTTTTGAGGCTATTGTGAATGGGATAGTTTTCCTAATTTCTCATTCAGAGCATTTATCACTGATATATAGAAATGCATTTGATTTATGGGTTTTGATTTTATAGCCTGCTATGAAATAGTTTTATCTTGATGTTTAACTTTTTGCAATAGTCTGGCACTAAGTTTAGCACTTAGATACATTTGGAAGAACCTTTCAGATGTCATTTTAGGGGTGCGGGAAAATATTCCTTTTATTCCCCTTCCCTTCTTAACTTATTTCTCTCTGATTTGATTCTTATTGCCTGAAATTTTAGCCTTTGAATTTTCTTCCTTTGACATTTAAATGGGGATACTTTTGGGAAGTGTCATTTACTCACACTTCATTGTGAATGAGGCTTAGTGGCTGGCTTTTGATAACTAGGTAGGCATTGAGTACAAGAGTGTAGGTTGAGGATGTGGCTTAATGGTAGAGTCTTTGGCCCTGGGTTTTACCCCCAGTATGGCAAAACAAACAAACAAACAAACACAACAAAAGCAAAAAGAAGCTGGGTGCAGTTCTACAAGCCTGTAATCCAAGTGGCTCAGGAGGCTGAAGCAGGAGGATTGTGAGTTCAAAGCCAGCTTCAGCAAAAGTGAGGCGCTAAGCAACTCAGTGAGACTCTCTCTCTAATAGGGGTGGGGATGTGGCTCAATGGTCGAGTGCCTCTGAAATCAATTCTCGGTACCAAAAAAGAAAAAAAAAAAAAGAAGAGAATTCTGGCAATTGGTACAATTTGTTGTTGCCATGGTGTTGATAAAATTGTTGAGTACTCAGTCACTTAACATTCCTGAACCTCAGCTAACAAGTATGGTATCTGGGACAATAATATTTGCCTGGTTTACCTAACAGGATTATTTGGAGGGGCAAGTGAGAGTACATGTGTGACAGAAGACTTGTGAAGTGCTGTGTAAAGGGAAGATACTAAAGGACACTACCAAAGGAGAAAAGAAATGTGGCCGAGGCAACATGGTAAAACCTTGTTACAATGAACAAGTTGTCCCTCTACAATCATACTCAGAATTCTGATCATTAAGATGCCCAGGATTCATATATTATCTTCTACATACCATCGCATTAACATATCAGCTACTTTTCTCTTTGCTTTTCTTCTCAATGGTGGTCTAGCTTCTGTTTTTGAATGGCAGCAGAGAAAGTGGTAGAGAGAGGGGCTGGGTTCATCCTAGAGGAGATGGGAGAAAATGGCTACCTGAGCATGATCCAACCTTTGCCTTATTTTTGCCTAAAGCCTGTTTAGTGCAAGATTCCTCATATTAAGGGAAAGACACTGTAACAGGGATTAGATGATATGGATTTGAGTCCCAGAGATCCTTAGTAGCTGAGTTATTTGTGAAGAACTTTAACTCCCACTGTCATAGAGCAGCAGTCTTCATCTGGGGACAATATATCCTCTTCTCTCAGCAGAAGACACTGGACAAAGCATAAAAATGTTTTCAGTTGTTGTAATCAGAGTTGGGGTGAGAGGAGTTTCTAATGGCATCTCTAACCCAGGAATACTGTTAAATGTCCTAGGACACATAGGACAATCCCCTACAACAAGGAGTCATCAGGCCCAAAGTGTCAACAGTGCCAAGGCTGTGAACCTTGCACTAAAGGGAAGGAGACAATGTTAGAATATAGTAAAGTTTGAGAGGAATAGAGGATGTAAAGCTTAGAAGGCAAGGTAACCAAGAAAATAGTGCTTGGATTTCAAAAGCAAATGTGTGAACACCTGATTTTATGTTTTTTACCAATTTTGAAACAGAGTATTGAGGACAGGGTACTTTAAATTGAGAAAAGCATTATTGGAGGCTATACTCAGGGGAAAAGGGAGCAGACCTCATCTTAGTGAGAATATAAAGGAGCATACTAAGCATGTTACTGAAATGCTCCCTCTTGTCACCGGCCCATAGGTCAATTTCAGGCCCTGGGATGGGATAGTGAAAGTGTCATCATTGTGAACAGGTGTCCCAGGTCAAATGAGGGTTGAATTGTGGCTAAGAAGCCAAAGAGAAGACTTTTTAAAGAAGATGTAAAAGGATAACTACAATATGACTTACCAAATGCTCTAAAGTAATATATTACTATTTCGTTAGTTCATAATTTATTCTGTCAGTCTGTTTAACCATATGCACAGTCTCCTGAATATGATTTAAATGTTAAGTCCTAATTATGAAACTCTAATTCAAAACAATTTTAAGTAAGCCTGTTGAGAATTAATGTGAATGCAAATCATGAAGCCACTCTCATTAGGGAAATGCACGTTAATTTTAATTTTGGACCAGGTGTGAGCCTTTCTGAACTCATATCTCCTAAACTGCCATTAAAAATTAAAAAATAGGGCTGGGGTTGTATCTCAGTGGTAGAGTGTTTGCCTCAAATGTGTGAGGCACTGGGTTCGATCCCCAGTACCACATAAAAATAAATAAAGACATTGTGTCCATTTACAACTAAAAAGTATTTAAAAAAATAAAAATAAAAAATAAAAATTGCCAAAACTTTTAAAAGAGTATATTCTGCTAACTAGAGTTATCCAGAAATATGCAATAGCTACCAAATCTCTGTATAAATAAGTTTGAGATTATTTAAAAATACGTAGATTATTAGGGGCCTTCTAAACTTTTAGGATTGATTTTGTTGGCTTCATTAGCTCCTATCTTGTTTCAACAGACTTTCTTTGTACATATTGAATTATTGGAGTCAACTAACTTGGTCAGTGTGCTGTGAGGGTCACTACACATGCCCTTTTGTTTGAATTAATCAGCCTCTGAAAAGAAGAAAGACAATTCAGTTCTACCAACTGAATCAAGCCGAAAAATGAATACATCAAAGCAAGTGTGAAATTTTTTCCAGTTGACATGCACAGTGAATGTAGCTAATAATAACCTCTTGAATTTTCTGTCAAGCAGATCAATAAATCTCTTTATTCATGATGGTCTATATTATAACATCCATTCACTCATTATTTATCCACTTACCATTTATTGAATCCTTAAATTTGTGCTCAGTCACTGCACCGTGAATAGGGCCAAAAGGATAACTAAGAACCTGCTCATAGTCTAGTGGGAGAGACTGAAATTACAATGTACAATGGTATGTGCATTTCATGCACTAGCTATTCATAGAAGAGAGCTAGAGACAGACAGGTAGGACTATAAACCACTAAGAACAATGAGATTTATTTTGAGAAATGATGGTTGCTTATTTAGGTGGCAGTAGTCAGTGATGGCAAGTGACTTTATTCTACATATATTTTAAAGGTAGTGCTCACAGATTTTGTGACATGGAATCAAAAGGAACAGTTAAGATTGACTTTAAAGATTTTGGTGAGAGAACTAGGTTGAAATTGCTATTTACTGACATTGAGAAGATTGGAAAGAGCAGGTCTGAGGAGGAATTATGTTTTGTTTTGGACATGATAAATGAGAAATGACAATTAGATATTCAAGTGAAGATTGAAATAGATACTTGCAATAAATAAGCTTGGCATTCAGGGAAACAGTTTGCACTGGAAATTTACATTTGAGGGTCTCATGCATATAGATGATATTTAAAGACATAAAACTGGGATAATCCCTTAATGAACAAATCTAGACAGCAAAGAGATAAGCTCATCAGTAATATGCAGAGGCTAGGAAGATGAAGAGAGGACAGCAAAGAAACTGTGAAAGACTAACCATTAGGGTAGGAAGAAAATCTCTGCTATTCAGTACATAAGACAATTTCTTGAAAAGGGAGTGACAGACTCTGTCAGAGGCTCCTGGTAGAAACATGAGGACTGAGAATCACTGAGTTTGGCAAGGTGAATGTCACTGCAACCTTGATATGAGCAGTTTTGGTTGAAATGCTGAGATAAAAAACTAATTAAAGAAGGTTCAGGGCTGGGCATGGTGGTGCATGCCTGTAATCCCAGTGGCTTGTGAGGCTGAGGCAGGAGGATCACAAGTTCAAAGCCAGCCTTAGCAATAGTGAGGTGCTAAGCAACTCAGTGAGACCTTGTCCCTAAATACAATACAAAATAGGGCTGAGGATGTGGCTCAGTAGTCAAGTGCCCCTGAGTTCAATCCCTGGTCCTCCCCACACCCCAAATAAAAAGGTTCAGGAAAGAATGAGAGAATAGAAGGTTAGGAAATAACGAGAGCACATGTACTCAACTCTTTGAAGATGTGCTCTTGGAAAAGGTGCAGTAGCTAGAAGACTGGAAGTAACTGGATAAGAAGAAGGGTTAAATATTTTTAAATATTATTTTTATTTTTGAGGGTAAAGAATGGAGAAATTTTGGCATGTTTACATGCTAATTGAAATACTGCAGTAGAGAAAGGAAAAAATTGTGAGAGCATTCTTGCGTGCATGGCTACTTTCTGTTTACCAGAACCAGCTGTACCCTGATTTCTGAGAGAAGCCACAGGTGCTGACCGTTCCTTGAACTCCCGTGTTCTCGTGGTCTCAGCTTGTTTTGCAGCCTGAGCATTTTGCACACCTGGGTCTGCAGTTCCACGCCTCCCACGCCTCCCACGCCCCTCGGGGGTAGGAAAGATATATAAGCCCAGAGTGCTGAAATAAACGAGCTTCGAGTTTCTTTTTCTTCAGAATCGTTGTTGTGTGTGTGTTTTTTCATCCGCGGCTCCCTCGCCGACTCGGTTTTGCTTTGGTCCGGCGCAGGCGCTGGCAAAAAATAATGATGCTGTCTGGAGGGAGCACTTTCTAGAGACCTTGAGAAGATGGGCTCCATTGCACAGATGGAGAAGCTGCCCTTGACCATGTACACAAACAGTTCACTTGCTGCAATGAGCAAAAGCAGAGGTGCTCTGTGTGTGTGTGCATGCACGAGCTGCATGACTAGCAGATTAGGTGGAGGGAAGCCGCTGTAGCGTATGCAAACACAAGCACACGCAGCAGGATCTTTTTCTTCCATCTTACTCAGTTGTATTATTTTCTCTGAAAGCTTGGAATAGACTCAGTCTTGGCTATACTTTATAATCTCACAGAGATATTTTGAGAAATAATGATTCCTAGGGCTCATTCATGGAGTTAATTGATCTGGACACTAATATAAAAATAAATCCAGGACTCAAGAACCATTGGTCTAGATGGTGTAGCATTTTATGCATAACAAGTGACTAGCAAATCAGGTCATTTTTTTGGTTGGGTATCCATGCTGCAAGAAACATGTCTCTACTATTTCAGGAAGGAGAGATTATGTATTGTGGGGTGAGTTCACCAGGATGCAGTCCCTGAGAGCGGGAGTAGTGTGCAGGAAATTTACTCGGGAAGGAAAGTAAAGGCTGTAAGATTGAGTCAAGGGAGAAGTTGAGGGCCAAAGCAGTTCCCTTGATAACCTTGGCAGACTCCATGGAGAAACTTGGAATTAAAATGCTTCATCAGCATTGTGCTGCATTGGATTGAAATGACCAGCCTCCATCTATCAGTCACTGGATGTGAATTTCCTTGAGTAGGACATGGCTGTAGGCAAGGCATACTTTTGAAGTTGCTTTTGACGTTGAATGAAGTGACAGCTGAAGTCAGCAGGGGAAAAAAAGTCCTTTCTAGAAAGAGGCCCTGGGAGAGCCTCACAGTGTCTCCCACATATGTTAATATCACAAGTCGACATACCTGGTTCTGTTCTCTGAGACAGGCTGGATGGAATCCATGAGATTGCTCCATGAGTCCTGTGAGCCTCACCCATAATTTATTTTTACGAGAAACACATTTGCCAGTCTATGAATCACTATTATTATATTTCTTAAATTCTTGTTACACATCTGCAAACATGGTTGATTGACAAATAGGGCCAACTTTATTGTACAACTGCAGTTAAATAAATATTAGTTTATAAATATGTGATGACCGGCTATCCTTAGCTCCATTTCCTGTGGTGTCTTCTCAGATAACACAAAAGAATGGAAGTTTTGGATGAATTTGTTTTTTCATGTCAGTCCATTTGCATTTTAAAAGTATAATATTTTAAAATTATAAAGACAACTGGGAACATAGATCTGTGGTTCAAAATAGGATGCTTGAGACCAGTGTCAATATTCATGATCATGAGGAAAGTTGGAGCCATCTGACCCAGTGCACTGGCCCTGGCAGCTGAGAAGATGAGAGCACCAGGGATACAGCCAGAAAAGTGAACAGAGTAATCAAGCTAAATTAAAAGAGATACTAAGAGAGAAAGGCACATGTTAACTTAAAACATGGAGTTTGTGTTGAGGAGTTGCAGTTTGAAATCTGGTGTCCTCTTGCACGATTACTGTTACAATGATATTTTAAAAATATTTACACATTTAAAGGGAAAAATTACGAGAAGTCTTGCAGCTAAATAGAGATACATCATAGCTAGAAGGGATGTCATGAAAAACATGGTCCCCAAGCAAAGGAAGGCTTGCTTGATGGTCCCTTCATCTTGGTTTAACTACAGTTCCTGCCTGATTGCTGCAGAGCTTTAAAAGGCTATTCTGAATGCAGAATTCTTAGGGGAAAGGAGAAGGAGGGGAGAAAAGCCCTCGCAGGATGGTATACTTTGAATTGGTTGAATATTTACTTGAAAAGGAATGTTTTGAGCAAGAATATACAATTTAACTTTATTCTGGGTTTTGTTTCTTGGTGTTGGGAATTGAACCAGTGCCCTTCTGCATGCTAAGCATGCACTATTCCACTGAGCTACACCTTGAGCCCTTGTAAATTAGCTTTAGTTAGCAAATTTGAATGCAACTTTCTCTCACCCATCAGTAAGATGTGGGGGTCTCAAACAGTAGTTTAATTCAATTATAGAAAATAATGAACACTGTATTTATTTATTTTTACTTTTATTTTTTGGTACCAGAGATTGAACTCAGGGGTACTCTACCACTGAGCCACATCCCCAGTCCTATTTTGTGTTGTATGTAGAGACAGAGTTGCTTACACCTCACCGTTGCTGAGACTGGCTTTGAACTTGTGATTCTCCAGTTCCAGCCTCCCAAAGTGCTGGGATTATAGGCGGGCACCGCCGTGCCCAGCTAAGGAACATTTTAAATATGAAAAAAGAAAAAAATTAAAGAACATGGCCTTATTTTACTGTTTTGGCATTGTACTTCTTGGGTTGAAATGACCCAGTTTCTATCTGTTAGTGATTTTATCTCCTTGAGAAGGACATGTAGGCAAGTACACTAATTTTTTATTATGTTATAAATATTTATTTTATCAGAAAAGAGGGATTCTTAAAGAGTTTAGCATATTTTATATGATGAAAATGATAATGTTTTTGATAAAATAAAGACTACCAGCAGCTATCTTTTTACTTGTATACATTAGCCATTTTTATACTAGAAAAGAGATTTAACAAGTCTTTCCTTGGGAAGTAAAGGACATTGTACCACTGACCATATGACACTAACGATTTTACTTCTCAGCTAACTGGTACAGTATAAAAACATCCACCAACATAATACCTAAAATTATTTTTCACACACCACTACTTTTGCAACATCTGGCAATTATTATTCTGATACAGCTTATAAATCCATGAAAAAAATGATTACCATTTGTACCCTAGACTTATGTGAATCTCAGCTCTCAAAATTTAATGACACTCAATCCTGAAGGGAAACTGATTGAGTGTAGATCTGATATGTCCCTCGGCAGCAGCAGTCTTTCTTTCATTCAACTGGATTTTCTCAATTTGTTAGTAGTTAATTTAATTAATGCTATCATTAATGTAATAGCTTCTCACCTGTTAATCAAGGAAGGAGGTAGGAAACTTGTTCTTTTATCTGATGGCAAGACATTTTAAACCCTTATATATTAATAGAAATGGATATGTTATGTTGAGGATGGCAAAATTCACACATTTGTAAAGATAAAAAGGATACTCTAAACATTTCCAGCTTGTCTGGTCTTAAATTAGGCTCCTGTATTTAGGATTTTGTTTTCCAGCTTCTATTGTTCACAGGATTTTGAAAGGGAAATTTGAGAAACATTGATGTGGAGAAGAGCATGCATATAATATGTTTTACAAGACACAAGAGCCCTTATGAGGAAACGAAGACCCAAAGAGTAGCAAATTCTAAACCCTCTAACAGGTTGAACAGAGATAGACAATTATGGAAAAAGGATTTAAACTATGCAGGGAAGAAGCTGAAAGAAGATAGATAATTCTTTTAACAAGGTCTGTTTGTGCAAAATTTCTTCATCTCAACTTCTTGTCCTTGACGAGAATGTTATGTTCCTTCTGGCATGGGGAGGACATCTACCACATGGAAATTTCATCTCCAGCTTTTGAGATAAAGAGGGGAGGTCAGAGCACTTTTTTGTATTTGCTCCTTTTCAAGTGCCTTTTACTCAAAATAATCCCTATGCCAAGGTGGTTTATAATCTGCCACCCTACATTTGGAAATGGGATCCAGGAGAAATTTTTAAGCAGGGGAACAGAGTTGTTTTTAGGACCATTACTTTGATAATCATATAGGCTATGCTGTAAAATATGGCAGCCCTTAGCTGCCTCCAGCTCTTTTTATTTTTTATTTTTATTTTTTGGTACTGGGGATTGAACTCAGGGGCACTCGACCACTGAGCCACATCCCCAGCCCTATTTTGTGTTTTATGTAGAGACAGGGTCTTGCTGAGTTGCTTAGCGCCTCGCCATTGCTGAGGCTGGCTTTGAACTCGGCGATTCTCCTGTCTCAGCCTCCCTAAGTGCTGGGATTACAGACTTGAGCCACCGTGCCCAGCTGCTCTTTTTATTAAAATAAAATGAAGTTAAAACTTGAGTGTCTTGGTTACTATAGCCACATTTCCTATGTTTAATAGCTTAACAGCTACAAGTGGCTACTGCATTAAATAGCATAGATATGGACAGTTCCCTCAGTGCAAGAATTCTATTGTACAGCACTGACACAGAGAGTGAATTAGAGAAAGGAGACGCTGAGAGTAGGAAAAACAATTAAGAATTTATTAATTAGTGGAGTATTGCTCAAAAATGAGGAAAACATTTATATTCCTTAAATGCTTCTTTTTTACAGTAACTTTAGCATGTTTCATTTTTCTTCTTCTTCTAAGCAATTCTAGTCTGTAAGGAAGAAGAAAGGAAAACAATCTACTGAAAAAATTATAGTTTGGACTGAAGAAGTATTTTATTATAATCACAGAATTTTGGTGCTAGAAATGACCTTTCATGTCTTCTGGTCTAACCACCATTTGACTGAAACCACTTTAATTGGCCATTCAGTTTGTCTTTGAACACCCTGAAGAGTCAAGAGAACTGTGGTCTCCTGAGCTATAACATTTCACCCTGGTAGACCATCCAGCTGCAGTCAACCTGAAGCAACTTATACAGTTGTCCAGAATGCTTCCAGTCTTCCAGGGGCAAGTGATGGTGAGTCCTGGTTACCAGGCAGAGAAGGAACTGAGCCAACTAAAGACAGCACATTTTGCTCTGAGCATCTCTAGACGCAGGCAGTTTCATTTCTGCTGTTTTCATTCTCACCCTTAAGCAGAAAAAAAAAAAAAGCTCCCACAAATAGTCATGGGTAAAATTATATGGGTTAATATACTTTGAAAAATTTAATGTGGTGTACTTATAGAAGTTTTTATTAGTAAAAACCCTGGGGAATTGTGACATAACAAAGTCCAGGAAAGCAGATACTATGGGTAGGGAATTTGAGGTTGTTGTTTCAGCAGGTTTGGCTTGCAAAGGAGTTGTGAGAGAGTAAGACATATACAGTTATATACAGTTATCAGGAGATGAATAAATAAAGATGAATATACTACCCATCCGGGAGCTCCAAAAAAGGCATTTTCTTAAATATTCTTATTATGGGCTCAGATAAGAACTTGAAAAGTCAGGTCTATAAAGCAGTACAAAAAAATCTTAAGACAGGTGCACTTTGAGAACTGGAACACTGCTATAAAACAAAATTTTAAAGATTTTATTCAGAAAGGCTTTACATAAATGGAATGAGAATATAAAATGTCCTAATATTCCCCAGGAAAAACCTGTGAGTTTTAACATCTGGTCAACTTCCATAAAGGGAAAAGACCAAAGGCTCACTTTCCAAAGGAAAAGACAAAGACCAAGTTGATAGGATTTGGGTTTTAATAGATTAAAAATTGGCTGAGGTACTCAACCTATTGCCACCTACGAAAATTTAGAAATAAATGGCTATAAATTCTGAAATCTACTTTTTGTTGAGATGAAAGAAAAAAGAGCCATGCTAGTTTTCAAACTGGGGCTAATGACATGATGAAATATTGTATATGATATAAATGATATTGTTAGAATTCACCTAGGCAGTTTATGTTGGTAATTGAATCTGTCCTCATTTGTGAGCTTTATTGTATGGAGTCTCACACAGGTGAAATGGAGAGATTAAAAAGAAGAAGAATAAGAGATGATTTCCTTCAAATGTTTTATAATCTGTCTACTATAAAAATGGGACTGGTCTTCCAACATACCTGCTCCTTCTCTGATAGGCCACTTACTCCCTATGGACTCTGTCCATCACTTTTCTTTACCTCAGATTTCTCATTTTTATAATTCAGGATTTGGCTAGATAATCTCTGAAGGACCATTAGGGGTTTGTTTCAATCTAGTGGCAATGGTTGTTTAATCCTTTGGTGTACATACTTTTATCACATTTAATTTTTTCAAAATTCTGCAAGATAATGTTATTAGACCACTCGACAGTCCTGGATTTGAGACAGGGCAAGTTCTACATGTTCAATGTTACAGTTCTTGCAGGAGAAAAACCTAGAAATTGATTTGAGGCTCTATGATTCGGATGCATGTCCTCCAGAGGCCATGCTTGAAATTTACATTGTACCCATGTAAATTTCCTGTGTACAATCCATCAGCCTTACTTAGATTTCACCAGTTTTATATGCATGGTGTGTGTGTATGCCTTGTGAATTTGTCCTATGCAGTTTATCACAGGTACATTCATGTCGCCACTGACAATCAAGATTGAGAAGAGTTCAGCACAAAGATCCCTCAGGCTGCCCTTCAACAGCTATAGCCATCACCCCTAATCCCTGGCAACCACTTATCTCCTTTATCTTTATCATTCTGTCATTTAAAGAACATTCTATAAATGGAATCATATAGTATGTAACCTTTGAGATGGACTTTTTTCACTCAGCATGATTTCCTTGTGATTCATCTAAGTTGATTAGTGTATCAATTCCTTTCTGCTGTTCAGTAGCATCCCGCTTTGTGATGTCCCATGGTTTGTTTAATCACTCATCCATGGGAAGACATTTTTGTTGTTTCCAGTTTTTGTCTATTATGAACAAAATTGCTATAAACATTCTGTGCAACTTTTTGTATGAACACAAATTCTGGGTCCAATGGTAAGCACAGCTTTAGTTTTACAAGAAACTGCCATACTCTTTTCAAGATGACCGTACCACTTTACATTTCTATCAGCAGCTATGAATGATACGGTTTCTCAGCATCCTTCCCTGCATTCAGTGCCCTGTCTTGGGTAGAACCCTACTAGGGGCTGGTGGAGGAAGGGAACCCCTGACTGCTCAGCTGCCTTGGTCTGGCTTCTACAGCATTAATCTGGGCTGGGGGAAAGATGAGAAATACTGATGGCTTTCCCCTCCCAGGAAGATTCCACATTCCTCAGTGTGAGCTGGAGGGAGAGGAATTCCTGTGTTCTTGGCCGCATCTACCCTAAGGGGGATTCCTGTCATGCTGAGCTAGAAGAGGGGATTGAGAGTAGGTCATAATTCAGATGCCATAGACTTCTATTTTCAATGAATGTTGGCAGGTTTTCTTGAATAAACATTCAGAAAGTTAAAAAAAAATTTTTTTTTACTAGTTTTGAAGATTCTTTACATATTCTATATTACAAGTTCTTTATCAGAGAGATGATTTGCAAATATTTTCTCCCAGTCCACCGTTTATTTTTTACATATTCTTTGGAGTCTTTGACCAAGCAAACATTTTTAATTATGATGGGATCCAATGCATTTTTTTTCTTTATAAGCTGGACTTTTTAAGTGTTAAATCTAAGAACATTTCATTTAGCTTATGCTCCTGAAGATAAATTTATGTATATAATCATTTTGAGTTGATATTTGCATAAGATGAGAGGATAAGGGTGAGGATTTTGATTATATCATGGATATCTAATTGCTGTAGCTCCATTTGGTGAATTGACTATTGTTCCTCCATTAAACTGTTGCACCTTTGGAAAAGATCAGTCAGATATATTTGTGTAGATCTCTTTCTGGGTTTTCTATTCTGTTCTATTGATCTATGCAGCTATGCCCATACCAACACCATATTGTCTTTATTATAGTAAGATTTAACATTGGGTGGTTATTTCTACTTTTATTTTGCAGAATTGTTTAAGTTATTCAAATTCCTATGCTTTTGGTATAAATATTAGAACATGCATGTCTATATCTACAAAAATCTTTGGGAATTTTTCTATAATTTTTTTTCTAAAAAAATTGTTGGAATTTTGCTAGGAATTATATCAAGGCTTTAGATCAATTTGGGATGAATGGGCATCTTTACTATGTCGTCCATTCCCCCCCCCCCCCCCAGTGTTGGTGATAAAATCCAGAGTATGCTAGAGTGTATGTTAGGCAAACACTGAGCTATACTCCCAACTTGTCCCTCCTTCTTTGAATTAATGAAACATTTGATTCCTTTTTTTGTTGTTTTTAGAAACAGAAGTAAAGAATTGAGAAAGCTTTCTGTCTAGTTCATAATAAAAACACAGTCAAAACATCAGTATCAATTTGCTCTACATTAAGGGATGGGGCTTTCTTTTTCTCCTGTACTCTTTAGATTGATTTAATTTTCTATATTAACATCTCTAAGCTTAATTTTTGTATCTACACAGACACAGCCATGGATAATCACAGCAACTATAACTCCAGCCCCAGTTAAACTACGAATAAATGTTTGACTTGGGGAAAAGCAGATTACTTAGCCAAATGACTCATGGATTGCAGCCCTCCAGAGAGGACTGAAAGCACGTTAAACCTTCTAAATGTGTTGCTAAACAAGGATTTTTACTAGACTCCCTCTTTTAAGTAGGGTTAAAATTGGAAAGTGCTTATCTTAGTGCAGTTTTTCCATTTCACTTTGCTGGTTGTTATTATAACCATTAGGTGGGTGACCCCACACAGAGGAAAAGGAAGATTGAACTCTTCTGGGGGCACTGTTCATCCCCCCAGCCCAAAGATGGTATGCATGACAGCATCTTTTCTGTAGCTACATTTGGGGGTCATGGGAACTGTGGATAGTTACATATGCAGTTGTTCCAGTCATCAGTTTTTCTGCATTAAGAATAAAAACAAATCTCCAAATTGATCTTAATTTTTTGCAGCTGCAGTTTATTTTGTTACAATATCTTTTTATATTAAAAACTTTCCATCAGCCAGTAAAAATAGAACTTTGATTCTCAAGATTTTTTCTTTTAAGAACAACAATTTATTTACATTTATTTCTGCTAGAGATTGTGCTAGAAAGTGTAGAGGATTAAAGCTCAGGCAGGTTTCTTGACTCTTGCTAGCTATATATTCTTGGGTAGAGCCAAGAAACTTGCTAACTATATTTACATTGCTTCGGGTTTTAGAGTGGCGGTCCTCTTTAGGCAAGTAAATATGAAAAGCTTTGTTCTTGTGTGTCCACATCACTCTCTCTATTATATTCTTGAAATTGCTTTTCTTCTACAAATTCATACAATAGTCACTGCAGTTATTTGTGTGTTTGTATTCTTTTGGTGGCATGTGACAGAAACACTCAATTGAATGTATTGATAGGAGTAATCAAGGTGTAGACATGGCTAGACATAAAAGGACCTAATGTCATTGGATCTTAGTTTCTTTCCATCTCTCTTCTCTGCTTTGAGTGGTGTTGGCTCACCTTTCAGGCAGGCTTTTCCTCCATGGCTGACTGTGAATTTTTCTCTCCAATTTACTCCTGTAACTAAGACTTCTGAATCTTGTAATGAGTGTTAATTGGGCCATGTGTCCAATCCTGAACCCATTAGTGTGGACTGGGCTAGTCTGTGTTCTGGTTAACCAGGCGATGCTCAGAGACTGACTTCTGTACGTGAGAGGGGTTTCAGCTTTGCCCAAGGGCCTGGGCTCAGAATAAGGAAAGAATAATTATTTCAGAGCTGTGTATTTCCAATCAGGGACTGAGGGCAACTGAACAGCAGAAGTCAATAGCTATATTCTATACCAGGTTCTAAAGAGCTGTTCATTAAAAAGACACTTGGGGTTGGGCACTATGGAGCACATCTGTAATCCCAGTGATGGGAGAGGCTGAGGCAGGAGGATTACAAATTAAAGGCCAACCTGGGCAATTTAGTGAGACTGTCTCAAAATAAAAAATGAAAAGGGCTGGAAATGTAATTCAGTGGTAAAGCACTTCTGGGTTCAGTCCCCCATAACACACACACACACACACACACACACACACACACAAACACACACATTACAACTGGACCATACAAAACAAATTTATGGCCAGGCTCAGAGACACATGCCTGTAATCCCAGGTACTTGGGAGGTGGAAGAAGGAGAACTGCAAGTTTGAGGCCAGCCTGGGGAATTCAGCAAGATCTGTTTCATCAAAATAAAATAATGACTGGGGATATAGCTCAGTGGTAAAGTGCTTGCTTAGCATAATTTTAATCTCCAGTACCACCAAAATACAAATAAATAAAAAATAAAATCCCCAACAAACAACAATAAAAAAACCAAATGTTTTTGTTTTTGCTCAGAAATGAACAATACATGGGGGCGGGGATGGCAAATAATACCTTCCAAATAAAACCCATTTATAAAGTTGTTTAATGAAATCAGAAAGATTCATCAGCAACTTCTTTTGTCTCGGCCTTGATTTGCTCAAATATAAATTTAGGGGTTGATAATTTCTTTGGTGTTCCAGCTCTAACATTCTGCTGTTCTGTGATTAGCCATCCTCACCCCTGCTGAGTATAACCTGTGTGTCTCTTTAAGCCTGAAAGGCTGAAGAGTGTCGAAGGTGAAGACTGCATTTGTGAATGCCAGTGGCCTTAGGCACTTCCTTCGCATTTGAGCCAAGTGCTTGGGAAGTCTATGTAGATCTGTACAATTTGGAATATATACAGGAGATGGGAGAGTGCTGTTGCAGATAGCATTTAGGGTTTCCGGTTATAATCAAGGCACTAGGTGGTAACATGAAAGTTGTCATAAATTGAATTTTAAAATTTCTTTTTTTTAATATTTATTTTTTAGTTGTAGGTGACAGAATATCTTTATTTTTATGTGGTGCTGAGGATCCAACCCAGTGCCTCACGCGTGCTAGGTGAGCACGCTACCACTGCACCATAATCCCAGCCCCTTAAAATTTCTGATTGTTAGTTTTCCAGACTATACTTTGTTTAGAGGCATATTTTATTTATTGTACATTCGATTATTCCTATTTATCTTACTTTCCCTTGGCATTGGCTGATATATCAAGGTGATAGAAGCCAATTTTAAATGTAGCCAGGCTGTGATTTGCGAGCAATTGTCTTTGAGACTCATACCTTTCAATCATTAATTTAGCAAATATGTGCACAATGTGTACCTTTAGGCCATGCATTGTGTTGAGGTATCCTTTGGTAAACAAAACTAATTCTCTGTCCTAACAGAACTTCCATTGTGTTAGGGAAGATGAAAACCTAGTATGAGTAAAAGGGCTTTAAGGGCTAATGATAAAACAATGAAGCAGGGTAATCGAGAGTGACTGGAGTGCTCAATCATGGTCATCAGAGGAGACCTCTCTAAAACGGTGACATTAGAGCAGAAAGGAAATTCAATGAGGAAGCAAGCCCTTCCTCCTCCGGAGGAAGCACGTTCCTGATGGCGAGATGGGCAAGTGCCCAGGCTTGAAGTGGGGAGGGGCTTGACATGTTTGAAGAACTGCAAGGAGGCTAAAGTGCCTGGAGCAGAGGGAGTGGGGAGTGAATAGTAGTGGGGAAAAGAGCAGTAGGAAATGAGATCAGAGAAGCTGCCAGAGGCCAGATCACGCAGGTCAGGGAAAGGACTTAGAATTTTTTTTTTTTTCCCCAAAGTGAGATGGAAAACCTTGGAGGGCTTTGAGATTTTGCAACAGGATCTACTTTGCATTGTAAAAGGTCTCCTGGGCTTCTGCGTGCAGAGCCTGCCTCTAGGGGAGCAGAGGGGAAGCAGCTGATAAAGCCCTTGATTGACCCTGCCTTTGCTTCCCTCAGGAGTTTCTTGATGGGGCAGCTCTCAGGAGAGTGGCAGTCACTTTCTGCCTTTGATCCTCACTCTGAGCTACTGTGACCCAAGCCAGAAAATGCCCTGTTCTTACTATGGGGCTGATGTGGCTGTGCTGCTGTTACCTACTTGTAGGGGTGATTGTGCCTAACTATTAAAATAGCACCACATAGAATGGAAGGATGCTGTGGTAAATTCTATGACACTATGAGTTGTAAAAGCTGTTTTGGGACCACCACTTAGAAGATTTTTCACTGGGGACTTTACTTTCAAGTTCAAATCAATTGGCTGAAAAATATTTAATATACTAAGAGTTGAGAGTTGGAGACCAACTGTTTTCCTCCAATCCAGAGTTAAGAGCTATTTCCTAAGGAAGGTTATAAACATATTAGGGATTAAGAACACCTAAGTGAACAATACAAACAAAAATTAATTAAGGATTTTTTTTTTAAAGAAAATCATAAGAATGACTCAAAACTCAGGTAAAATCTAATGAATGTTTGAAAATTTCCCTTCTGAGCCAAGTAATATATTTCAATAAAAGTAAATCTAAGGGGAAAAATACTTATACTAACTTTATAATTAAGTATGACAGATTAGGCTAGTATATTAATACCTGAGGTTGGGTGACTTATAAAAAAGAGATTTATTTAGTTTATAATTTTGCAAGTTCAAGGATATAGTGCTGGCATCATATTGGCTCTGGTGAAGGCCTCATAGTGGATGGTATCACAATAATGGGAATAGCCACCAAGGGGAGAGAGAGATCACAAGGCCAGAGAGGAAACCAGAGAGGGACTGGAGTCCCTTGGAGTGCCTCCAGAACACACCAGTGACCTGAGGACTTTCTGCTAGGTCCCACCCTAAAGATTCTACTACCTCTTCATGTTGCCACACTGGGGACCAAGCTCCCAAAATATTCCTTGGGAGACACATGTAAACC
Organism: Xerus rutilus; assembly: GCA_028644305.1. Lineage (NCBI taxonomy): Eukaryota > Metazoa > Chordata > Mammalia > Rodentia > Sciuridae > Xerus > Xerus rutilus. The sequence continues at coordinate 124,416,046 of CM053402.1, read as the reverse complement.
ACATCTAAAACACAGTAGTTGGTCTTTTAAATTATTTTTGCTGCCCTCAACTAGTATTGTTAAGTGAAAATTCTGTGATATTTCACTTGTTCAGAACATTGTTCTTTTGTGTGTGTGTGTAACATGATCTCTAGTGTTCAATGACTTAGTAATTTTATTTGGTCCCAGATATTAGATGTTGTCAGTGTGTTCCTGCAGTGCTATAATGTAATAATAAAGACATTGAATAGTATTGGTGTGTGCTTTCTTTGTGCAACAATTCAGTGGTAATTATTTCTTGAACTTTCAAAAATTACAAAGGAAATGTCTCTTTTTTTATCACTATTGTCTGGACCAAATCTTTCAAAATAGTTTATGAGACTATGATGTAACATTGAACTAAAACTTTACTGAGTTATCTGAATTATATATCACTTATCACTCTGATGAGACAAAAAAAAAATTCCCAGTGGGACATAATATACTTTTAATCAAATTTTGCAGGTTATTCAGTCTGCGGGTTCCTGTTTGGATAATACCAAGCAGATTATATCAGTACCTACTCAGCTATAAAACAAAATATCTCTGATTGCTCAATTTCTTAGGCAGATCCTGTGTGTCCTTTCAAAACTTGTGAGGGGGACTTCAGATCTACTTTGACCTTTTTATCTGATTGAGGCCTGGGGAAATAACACAGTGTTAGCGTGCTTGCCTAGCACATGTGAGGCTCAAGGCTGGATCCCTGATACTACCCAAATAAGCAAGCAAACAAACGAACAATGAGAAAACAAATAAAAACTAAATAGGAACTGACTGATGTGTTTACTCATGTGATTATTTAAAAGGAGAAAACTGATGTTGGGGATCAGAAAACGAAAACCCAAAGAAATACTTTGACAGTCCGAGAGACCTTAGAACCTACCTTGAAATCAAGGTCCCTCTGAGCTTTTTCCTTATTTCTCCTCTTAGCACAGGGACAGGCTTTGGAAAGTTCCCTTATCTATCTGCCAGGACCCACCAACAGAAGACAATTGTCTTGAGTCTTCTCACTGAAATTTCCTTAACCAGAGAAGAAGCAACTCATGTTGTAGAAAGAAAGCCTGCCTGCTTACCTGGGCAGACTTTTGTCACAAACCACTGTCTTCCATTTTGGCCCCACAGAGAATCACACACAATCCATTATCTGTTTTGTGGCCTGACTTTGTCCCAGGCTGTATGCTATCCATCCCAGAAGTCACTTAACATTCCCATAACATTCTTGTTAACCCCACCCTCTGTAGAATCACGCGGAGACAGTGAGTAATCATACTCCCATGACTTCCCCTGTGCTGTGATGTGTTCCCCTTTCATACGTTAATACACTGGCACGTCTTACCTCATGTGTAATCTGTTATTTGAGTGTACCTCCAGTGTGTGCAGGGGAAATTTCCTTTTGCTCCTATACTGGTGAAGGGTAAATAAATGAATACAATTCTAACCTTTCAGCTAGCTGGTAGAATGTCTGTGTCCCCAAGTACACACATTCTTCTTTCCACTCTGGCTCCTCTTTTCTATCAGGAAATACTGGCTTTTAAATGCTGAATTTAATTAATTGAAAAAAATTTCCCACGAGGTTGGACTAAAGTAGTGCAAAGTTAGAGGAGAAAGCCTGATATTAAGTCTAAAGGCCTCTGACATTGAGAGAAGACAGAAATATTGTCCCTACATAAAAGTGACTCTCTTACTTAATTTCCCAGAAGAGCATATTTATAGGGAAAGAAGAATTCCTTGATCTGTTGAGGAAATCTATCATGTCTGCCTATTTACGAATTTTTTAAGAACTAGCCCGGACAAGGCTTTAGTGGTCTGATCTGATATTGAAGTCGTCTTGTGCCTGGCACCAATCTAATTAAAGTCAGTGGCTCACATGCCTGTGCCTCTGTAGTGGGACGGGAGATAATAGTTTCATTCTAGGGTTAAACCCACTGAAAACAAAATCATTTTTACTTACTTTCAGCTATTTTCTTGTTTGCAACTGTTTGCAGCATGTTTTTTAATTTTCTTTTGCTTATTTTTACGTGTATAATGTTTGGTTCAAATTTTGAAAAAGAGAGCCACATGTTCTAGACACTCACAACTTATTTCAACATGAGAAAGGCACTCTTGTTTTAAAATGGGACTTAGGGGCTGGGATTGTAGCTCAGTGGTAGAACGCTTGCCTTGAATGTGTGAGACACTGGGTTTGATCCTCAGCACCACATAAAAATAAATAAAGATATTGTGTCCATCTACAACTAAAAAAAATATTTAAAAAAAAATAAAATAGGACAGCTTTGCCACTGAGATTCTGAGATGGAGTCGAAGTTAACTACCTAGGTTGGGTATGTGTTATAGTCCCTTTCTTTCCTCAATTGTGTGTGTGTGTGTGTGTTTTGCACCAGGGATTGGATCCAGGGGCACTTAACCACTGAACCACACCTCCAGCCCTTTTTAATTTTTATTTTGAGAGAGGGCCTTGATAAATTGCTGAGGCTGACTTTGAACTTGAGATCCTCCTGCCTCAGCTTCCCAAGCTGCTGAGATTAAAGGCATGTGTCATGGCACCCTGCTTCAGTTATGGGTTTTTATTTTTTAAATTTTTAAAAAAATTTGTTCTTTAGTTACACATGACAGTAAAATGTATTTTGACATATACAAGTATGGAGTATAACTTCCCAGTCTTGTGGTTGTACATGATGTGGAGTTACACTGGTTGTGTATTCATATATGAACTTGGGAAATTTATGGCCAATACATTCTACTGTCTTTCTGATTCCCATCCTCCCTCCCTTCCCTCTATTCCCCTTTGTCTAATCCAGTGAAATTCTATTCCCCCACCCCCACATCCACATATCAGAGCGAACATTTAGCCTTTGATTTTTTGAGACTGGCTTATTTCACTTAGCATGATAGTGTCCAGTTCCATCCATTTACTGTCAAATGCCATAATTTCATTTTTCTTTATGGCTGAGTAATACAATATTCAATTGTGTTTTTTTAAAATATTTTTTTTAGTTGTCAGTGGACCTTTATTTAGTTTATTTATTTATATGTGGTGCTGAGACTTGAACCCAGTAGCTCACACATGTTAGGCAAGCGCTCTACCACTTAGCTACAACCCCAGCCCTCAATTGTGTTTTTTAATGAGCTGATTCCAAAATTTTTTAGTGACCCTAATCAGTCCAGTCTCTTTTCTTAGTACTATCAATAGGTTAAGGCTTTCTTTCTTTTCTTTTCTTTTCTTTCTTTCTTTCTTTCTTTCTTTCTTTCTTTCTTTCTTTCTTTCTTCCTTTCTTTCTTTCTTTCTTTCTTTCTCTCTTTCTTTCTCTCTTTCTCTCTTTCTCTCTTTTCTTTCTTTCTCCCTCCTGTATTGGATGAAACTTCTGTGTGGTTTAGAATCTACCTTGGGTGTGTATCTACCTTCCTCCTGAAAACAATGATGAATCTTCAGGATAGGAAAATTTTAGATTATTATCAACGTAATAGTATCAGAGAAAATTTTGAGATCAGAATAAGATAGTTTCTTTAAAGAGGCCCTGTGGCTTAGGGTTTAGGGGCATGATTTCGAATACAGAACATACTGGAATCCTTGATTTGTTACTTAGGCAACAGTTGATTTGAACTTGGGCAAAGTACTTAAACTCTTTAAGCCTTAGCTAAAATAACAACTGTGGGGGCAGGGGTTATGGCGCAGTGGTAGAGTGCTCGCCGAGCACGCGGGAGGCACTGGGTTCGATCCTCAGCACCACATAAAAATAAAATAAAGATATTCTGTCCACCTATAACTAAAAAATAAATATTTAAAAAAAATAAAATAACAACTGTGTAGTAATCTCAGAAAAACTACAGAGTTGAGGTACAAAAGCATTAACAAAATGGTCTCTGGTACATAGTAGATATTCAAGAAGTTATATATATTTTTAGCAATGAGACAATTTGAAGTAACCCACTAATATCCAATCTTCAGAAAATTATATAGTAATATTGCATTCAAAGTTTTTGTCTATTTGTGAAAAGAACAGCTCTTATCTGTTGTTAGTGTGAATATCAGCAATATTTACATTTTTCACATTAAACATCAGTTGACTTGGTATCATTTTGGTTTTAATTTTTGGCTACTTTCTTTAGGAGAGGCTAAAATGTTGAATTGTATTACATACAAGCCACTGTCTCTACTAATTTTATTTTTTGATATTACATTATACCAAAGGAGTAAAATCTAATAGCAGTTGGAATTTATGGCATGTTTCTATCAGAGTCTCTTGAGTGTCATGCAAAAAGAAGGAACATGCTTAAGAAAGATGTAGGCTGAAATTTTAGTGTTGTGAACTTTAAAGAAATATGAATCATTTGATGGAAATAAAACTTGGATCCTCCAACACTGGTACTAAAAAAGCATCTCCTGGTGGACCTATCTCAGCTCATAGGCCTGTCTTCTCTCAAGGTTGCTCTTGGTTTTCTACTGGGAGTACTGCCCTGGCCTTGGTGTTGGAGGTTTGAGCCTTTTCTTTTCTAAACCAAAGCTATGTAACAAGCCTTCTCTTCCTTCTTCATTTTACAACTGAGATGAAATTGGGGCATTCACATAAATTCACAGAAGTATCATCATATTTAGCTTAGTATATAAAAAAATAGGAAACAAACAGTGTCATGGATCTTGATGATCAGGCTCACAAATTATGTGAACTGAAGAGCCCTTCAGCTCTCTTGAGATGTTGTGAAAAGGACTTACCTGCTGTATTGCAAACTTTACCTTTATCACCTGTCAGAAGGAACCCTTCTTTTTTGAGGAGTGGTGTACCAGGAATTGAACTCAGGGGCATTCTACCACTGAGCCACATCCCCAGCCCTATTCTGCATTTTATTTAGAGACTGGGGCTCACTGAGTTGCTTTGCACCTCGCTGTTGCTGAGGCTGGCTTTGAACTTGTGATCCTCCTGCCTCAGCCTCCCACACTGCTGGGATTACAGGTGTCTGCCACTGCTTTCCCCTAGTAGAAACCCTTTTAAGGTGTGCTGTACAGAACTCTTTTCAGGATCAAGGAATTCATTCTTGCAGCAGTTGAGAGAATTGGTGGCTGATGCTTCACAACTGAGTCCCTTTCTAGGAACTATCTTTGGATGAAGCAAATGTATTTACCTTGGTTTCACCCCATCCCTGAAACACTGACTAACTGATATGAGAGTCAATGTTCATTCCCTTTGCCTTAACTGAGACAACTCTGAAGGACCATCTGAGGTTCAGAGTGCTCAGATATTGTCTGAGGCCCCCTTTGAAAAATGCCTCTTGATAAAAGAAAAGTTCCCAGATGTCCTAAATTTCATTACACATAGCCAGAAGATGAAAGGGAGGAAAAATGGGGAGGAGGTTAATCAGTAATAAGCTATAGTCTTAAAAGAACAAAGGACTGTTTCATATTCTAAAACCTTAACTCAAATCCCGTGACATCAACCACTAGGGCCACTGCGCCCTGTTTATGTGTCAGTGTTCTGGCCTGTTAAGCTCAACCAATCTAGAAGCAACATCCCTTCTCCTATGGCTGCCAGCTATCCAAGGCATCCTTCCTTTTAAGTAATCTCTTCCCTCTTATCTCTTGTCAATGTAGGTTTTGTATAAACAGTGCTTTCCTTCCCCAAAGTTTATAAACATCCTCTGAGCTCTAGATCTGGAAGACACTTTCCAACTTTTATCCAGCCTTGTTGGTGGTAAGTGTGGGGACATGTCACAGGCACTGGTCCTTTCTTTTTCTGGTTAACATCTGCAATGGCTCAATGAACCCTTGCATTTCAGAGCTTGCTTGGTCTCCAGTTGTAGTTTAACACTCTGTTGTCACTTTATCACTTTTTAGCCTCTTCCTCTGCCCTGTCTTATTTCTCTCACCACCCACAGTTATTTCCAAGAAACATCATAAATGTACAAATGTATCTGTATGTAGATATCAGTCTCACACACAATTTTTCTGGGGGAAGATCTGTTATAGTTGACAATAGAAGTGGAGGGATCCTAAAAAACCCATTTGAAGATGAGACCTAAGGGTTGGTTTAACATCATTTTTGGTAGCACTGGTGGAGCCTGGCAAGAGGTTGCACTGTAATTACTAAAAGTTTGGCTACTGCTAAAAAATGGTGTGTTACTAGTGAAAGGAACCATATTGGTAGGTGCAATAGATCAGGCATTTGGAAGATTCAGGTGAAATAGCGACTTAAGGAGTATTAAATGGGATGGCTATTGCTGGGATGGACCAATGCATTAGAGAAGGAAAATGAAAGGCTAAGGACAATTCATTACTATTCTAAGGTGAAGAGTAAAAGTCAGAGGGCTTCCTTGGAAGCATAAACCATTCTGCCAGAGGGTAGAAAAAAACAGAGAATTAAACCTAGGATTTAATTACAGAAGTATCAGAGCCCCAAAGAGAGTTGTATTTTCAGCTCTGGCTGATCTGCTTTGCAGAATACAGAGCCCTGTTTGGAAAGGAGTGGGATTGTGGACAGTGACATCTAGGTGGAAGCACTTGAAAATCTCGAATCCGCATATTCCCCTAAACCTCTAACTTTCTCTTAGTTTTAAAAAATCATACTTATTAATACATATTAATAGTACAAGTTAATGGGCTTCACTGTGACATTTCTGTACATGCATGAATTGTGCTTTGATTTTGTCCATACTGTCTTCTATTTTTTGTCCTCTCTTTCCTCTCTTTGTCCACTTCTCTTTCTTTCTTGCCTCCTGCTCTGCTCCTCCTTCTCTTAATAATCTCTCTTCTACTTCTAGGTCATTTTTATATATATATATAAAATATATATATACACACATACACATATTGACTTCCACATATGAGAGAAAACATGTGATACTTGTTTTTCTGTGTTTTTGTATCTGGCTTACTTCTCTTAACTTGATGTCCTTCAGTTCCATGCATTTCTCTAAAAATGGCATGATTTCAATTATTTAACTGAGTAGTACTCCATTGTGTATACATACCATATGTTCTTTATCCATTCATTGGTTGATGGGCACTGACTATACTGATTCCATGTCTTGGCTATTGTGAATACTATTACAGGAAACAGGGATATGCAGAAATTTCTTTTGTAGGCTACTTCATTTCCTTTGGATAAATACTCATAAGTGGAATAACTGGATCAAAAGGTAGTTCGATTTTTAGTTTTTTGAGGAACTTCCATATTGTTTTACACAGTGGCTCTACTAATTTACATTTCTACTAACAGTGTATAAGGATTCCTTTTCTTCCAAAAGCTCACCAGCATTCATTATTGTTTTTTTTTTTTGATGATAAGGGTAAGATGGAATCTGTGTAGTTTTGATTTGCATTTTCCTGATAGCTAAATTTGAGCATTTTCCTCTATGTTGGTCATGCTTACTTTTTCTTTTGAGAAATGTCTATTCAGATCATTTTTGGAATTGGATTACTTACTCTTTTTTAAAAAAAATTCTTTCTGTGTTCTGAATATTGACCCTCAGTCAGTGAATAGCTTGTAAAAGTTTTCTCTCATGCTGTAGTTTGTCTTTTCACTCTCTTGCTGTGCAGAGGTTTTGAATTTTCATGTAATTCCATTTGTCAATTTTTGTTTTTGTTTTCTGAGCTATTGTCCTACCCAGAAAATTGTTGCTTTTGCCAATATCTTTGTTTTCCCTGTGTTCTCCTAGTAATTTCAAAGCTTCAGGTCTCACATTAAAGTTTTTGATTCCTTTTGAGTTGATTTTTGTACAGGGAGAGAGATAGGAGTCTAGTTTTAATCTTCCATGTGTAAAATCCAGTTTTTCCAGCACTACTTTTTGAAGATGCTGTGTTTTCTCCAATGAATGCTTTTGCCAACTTTGTTGAAAGTTAGTTGGCTAAAGATGCATGGATTTATTTCTGCTTTTTTTCCTTGTCCATTGATCTATACATCTATTTGTATGACAATATCATGCTGTTTTTGATTCTATGGTTCTGTGTTACATTTTGAAATTAGTTATTGTGATGCTTCCAAGATGGCTCTTTTTGCTTAAGATTTCTTTGGAGTCTTTTGTGCTTCCATATGAATTTTAGGATTTTTTTTTCTAGTTCTGTGGAGAACGTCATTAGTATTTTTTTTTTTTAATTCTTTAGTTGTATATGGACTCAGTGCCTTTATTTTTTTTATGTGGTGCTAGGATTGAACCCAGTGCCTCACACATGCTAGGCAAGTGCTCTACCACTGAGCTACAACTCCAGCCTCATCATTACTATTTTCATGAGGCTTGCTTTTGGAATTATGGCCATCCCTGTCACTACATAAATGTAAAAGAAAAGTGATAACAAAGAGAAAAAAGTAAAACGAAGAAAAAAGTGTTAAGTATTAAAGGAAGGGGAAGAAGAGGAAGAAGAGGAGGAGGAAGAGACAAAGAAGAAAGAAAAAATACAAATGAAAAACAGCATTAAGAAAAAAGTATTAAAAATAAAATTTCTTTCACATTGAGGTGCTTAATATGCACCTAAGAGTGTGTGATTGCAACTTACATTGCTCAGAGTTTCTTTCTTTACCTTCTTGGGCTGTTCTTCCTTGGAAAGAGCAAAGGCTGGAATTGTTTTCCCTCTCTTTCCTTTACTATGCTTGCCAGGTGACCAGCAGGAGCGGTTGATGACTAGCGCCAGTTGGAATACCTCTCAGCTGCTTTGCACTCCAAAATGAGTTAGGGCAGAACTTAGAGATCCCCAGGCAAAGATTTCCTCTGGAGTCTGAAGGGTTGTACTCTGTAAGAGTGGGGCAGACACAAATGTCGCAGCATGTCAAGGCCTCCAGCGTCTTTGCTTCTGGGCACTGCAAGTGCAAGGAGAGGCTATGGTTCCCATGTGAAATCACACAGGGCTGGTTCACTGCTCGCTCCTCCAGACCCCTGCAGTTGGCTTCCTGAACTCCTGGTTGTAACTGGGAAGTGTCCTACATTCCCTTGGCATTTCAGTCCAGTTTCCTATCACATAGAATTCTCAGTGGGTCAGTGTCAGAGGCTCTCCCCCAGGATCAAACTAACTCTCAAGGCAGCTGCCCACCAAGCCAGTGTACTAATATTGCCACAGGGACCCAGAGTCAGGAAGATGCAAGGCCAGAGATATTAAATTCAGACAAGACCTTCTCAAGATGGCTTCCTGTTACAGCACCATGCGGATGTTCTGAGAATAGCAAAGGACTTCTCCAGAGCCTGTTTACTATGCAGATCCCAGGTTGAATGCCTGTTTAGGATGTATTTCTGCAAAGTGCTGATTCCTGTGCTTGTGGTGCTCACAGGGATTCTCCCTTTTGCAAATACCCCTGAATTTTGCTGTGCTGCTACGTGGTCACTACTGGGGAGCTTGGTTTCACCCTCTGTTCCACTATCCAAAGTCTTTGGGTTCCTCCAAGTTTGTGTCTGTCCACTACTGATCTTCAGCATTCTCCCATAGTCACACATCTAAATGTGCAGCTGTTCTTCAGTTTTTTGGTTGTTTTCTTTCTTTGTTTGGTATGGAGGAATGAACTCAGTGTAGCTCTCAGCCCTTTTTGTTTTTTATTTTGAGGCAGGGTCTCACTAAATCACCCAGGCTGACCTCACACTTGAGATCCTCCTGTCTCAGTCTCCAGAGTAGCTGGGATTTCAGGCATGTGCCACCATGCCCAGCTCACCAGTTGGTTTGATTCTATTTCTGGGTGCCTTTAATTCATCATCTTGAATCCTCTCCTCCTTTTCCAAGTCTTGCTTTAGATAATGTAGAGAGGGGGAAAAGATTATAGATAATGTAGATGTTGCAAAATAACATCTGCCTCACTTTATTTCCTCACTTCTAGTCAATCTATCTTTACCTTCTTATCTCTCTTGACCAATAACAAAGGTGAAATCACAACATAAAATGACTGGGGCCGGCTAAGAAAGCAAAGGAACTGAAGGAATTCCAGGATCTAGCCAAACACACAGTAGCATATATTAAAAGAGTACATGTGGGATAGAATTCTAAATTCCAAGGAATACAATTCAGAAAGAAAATTCAGTATACTATCAAGAGACAAAGCAATCAGCAAACTCAGATACAATGCAGATGTTGGGAATATTAAGCAGGAGATTAGAATAATTATGATTATTGCTATGCTAAGGGCCAAAGTGGAAAAAGTGGACTACATGCATGATCGGAGGGGTAATGGAATAAAACAAATGGTAGAAATAGAAAAAAACACAGTAAAAGAGATGATGATGGGCTAGCAGGTTCATCATGTAACAGAAGAGATTCCAAGAACTATGGGGAAAAATATCATATGATTCACTTATAGATGCAATGGGAATCTCAGAAAAGGGGAAGGGCATGAAACAAGAGGAATAGTTGAATAAATAATGACTAACATCTTCCCAAAATTAATGACAGATGCCACACCAAAGATCCAATTAGATACTCAAACTAAAGAAAATCAAGTATGACACACACACACACACACACCCCTCTAGACCTATCATATTCAAGCTGTTGGAAACAGTTTGCTAAGGAGAAAATCTTGGAAGCAGCCAGATGAAAAAAACCACAGTGTATCAAGAAGAACAAATACAACAAATGCTAATTCTTGTCTATAAATGATACCAAGAGACTACATTGAAGTGACACCTTTAAGGTGCTGGAAGTGATATGCAGTGCAGTGGTGAAAAAAGCACCAGCTTTGTTTTGGGCTCTCTAGAAGCCAGGACTGGCAGCAGAAAGTGCTGTTACAGAACTGCAATCACTAAGAGTAAAGAGGGCGAAAGGATCTGAAATATAATAGAGGTTGGGTGGTGCACTTAACTGTCAGAAGCAAGGTGGATGCAATCATTGTGATGACCTATGGTGAAAGCCAGGTGTGTCTAATCCACAGAGAGTCGTGGAGATGGAGCATGAGGTTCCCAGAGGCAAAACAGATGTTCATCAACAAAGGTATTTCATAATTTATATAACCAAACCAAAGGGAGTATTGGTGATTAGGAAGCTAAGAGCAGCCACTGTACTAAAATATCATAACCCTCTGCTCAGTTTACAGTCCTGAGGGCAGGCCTGATTCCCATGATGAAGGATCCTGCAATATCAACGGCTCTTAAGAAAGTGAGACTTTCTCCAGGACTTACCCAAAGGGACTTAGGACCCTTTATGTGGCTAATCATATACTTCAGAAAGGGTATTTATGTGTATAACCCAAATATTTTGTTTATTCTTGGACATAGGGTCCGAGGAAGTTGAAGTTGACACCTGAGGACTCAAAACGTCATCGTGACTACTCAGTTACAGTAGGACTGTGTGTGTGTGCATGTGTGCGTGTGTGTTAGGCAGAATAATGGCACATTTAAAGATGTCTTAATATCTAGAACCTACAAATATGTTAGGTTACACGTCAAAGGGGAATTGAACTTTATTCTCTTACCAGGAACTGAAAGTAGAGGAGCTTAGGATTTCCAGGAAGTCATGTCTTCCTAAGGCGACCCCAACAGCTGCTCCTGTCAATTCTCAAGCACCAATTCCTCTGGAGGTGCCTCCTATTGGCATTGGGTTCTTCCAGGGAGAGCCTCTTGGGAAGTTCATGACAGTAGCATTTTCTAAATGGTTCTGGAGTATTTCATCTTATCAAGCAGCTGACAAGGAGTTCTGCTGCTCTTTGGAAGAGCTACCTGAGCTGCTTACCACCTGTCTTGTACTTTCAAGCAAAGTCTTTGCTTATTCCAGTGGGAAAAAATTTTGATTTATTATAGCTCAATAAGTAAGATTGTTCTAAAAGATCCAGGGATTGCATTAATAAAACAGGCCTTGGGCTGGGATTGTAGCTCAGCGGTAGAGCGCTTGCCTCGCATGCGTGAAGCCCTGGGTTCGATCCTCAGCACCACATACAAAACAATAAAATAAAGACATTGTGTCCATCAACAACTAAATAAATATTAAAAAAAAAAAAAAAAAAAAAAAAAAAAAAAATAAAACAGGCCTTTTCCATATCTGCATTTATTTACTCAGATCTATTTCTTTTCTGTTCCCTCAGATCTAATAAAAGTGTCACTTCATATAGAGATGTGTTAACCAATATGGTAGCATTTGCCACACATGGCTATTTAACTTTGAATTACTTAAAATTAACAGTTGAGTTAGTCAGTTGGACTAGCCACATTTCACGGGCTCAATAGTAACGTGGGGTTACCATGTTTCATAGTGCAGGTATAGAGTATTTCCATCATTGAAGAAAGAGCTATTAAACAGCATTGTTGAAGAGCTTGTGACTTCTCTAGTAAGTATGCAGTTGACTTGTCAGATACCTTAAATTCTTCACTCTGTATGCGTTCCATTATTCTCCCTAGAGGGCTTAGCTTAGAGGGATATATACAAATAGAACCTTGTTATGGTTTGGATGTGAGATAGTCCTCCAAAACTCACATGTGAGATAACGCAAGAAGGTTTGGAGGAGAAATAATTGGGTTATAGCCTCAACCTAATCAGTGAATTAATCCCTGATGAGATTAATTGAGTGGTAACTGAAGGCAGATGGGTTGTGGCTGGAGGAAGTGGTTCAATGGGGGCGTGGCTATGGGGTATATATTTTGTACATGGAAATTGGAGTTTTTCTCTCTGCTTCCTGATGCTCCTGTGAGCTGCTTCCCTCTGCCACTCTTCTGCCATGATGTCCTGCCTCACCTTGAGTATTTGAGGAATGGAGCCTGCTGTCTATGGATTGAGACTTCTGAAATCGTGAGCCCCTGAATAAGCCTTTTCTCCTCTACAATCGTGCCAGTCAGGTCCTTTTGTCATAGCAGTGAAAGAGCTGACTAAAACAAGCCTCAAGAGACACTCTAGTTTCCCCACATTTCCCAAGAATAGGTAGTTATGCTGTTATAAATACACAATACACTTATATTCTTTGTACTATGGGAATCCATTAAAAATCCATAGTTAGCATTTATCATTCATTTATTATATGCCAGGTACTTGATATGCATTATATCTCGGCTAATGCCAATAGTGGCTCTGTGAATTAGATGTTATCCTCATTTGCAAACAAGGCAACTGAGTCTTAACAACTATGAACGGCATGTGCAAAATCATATAAGTGGCCAAGTCAGATGTGAAGCGGCTTTGGCTAATTCTCTGAAGAACATACTTTAGGTCATGCTGTGCTATAATAGCTTATTTGTAGAAAAGCAGTTGGCAATAAATATAATTTGGATCACATAATCTGAAATTCTGTTGAAGGCAATTTCTATTTCTCTGTGAAGTCTCCTGCCTTGATACTTCTTTCTCACTGTCTTGGAAATTACTTTTAGAAAGCAAAACTTTTACAGATTTTAATCTTCACAGGATAAAACATTCATTCATTTATAGCATTACAGAAAATTATCAATACTTTTTCTTTTTCCTCAGACTATTATTTTTGTCCTTTCAGTTTTACATAGAGGCATACGCTTAAATATTTCTATCCACTGGTGAGATGTGGGAAGGACTGGGTCTTTGCAGATCTAAGATGCACAGTGAACCAGAATAGAGATGACATGGGATCTCTTGTGATAATAAAGCTGTTCCTCACTCTCAGAGGAATCATCAAATCCTTTTGTTGGTTGAAGCTTTGTGTTTCAGCTTACTTAACTATTCCTGACAATCTGTTTCTTATGTGTTTTAGGATTCTGCAGAATTCTTTAAAAATAATATAGATATTTCTTCTTCTTGTAGTCATTATTAAAAAGTGGCTTTGTGATGAATTTGCTGCCTATCATCTGCTTAGTAAACTGAACTTTGAGTGACCTTTTTGCCCTTATTATTACAGCTGTTATACAGAAAATATGAAGGAAAGGGAATTTAAAACAGATTTTTTATTTTTTATTTTTTATTGAGGCACATACAGCTTCAGCAGCTGCTGCTATAAGGGTATCATCAAATACCAACACTGACAAAAACCCATGAGGTCTATTTTCTAATTCAGTCCTGAAGGAAATTTACAATAGTGAATGTCTATGGCAGTTGAGACTGGCTGAGATTTAGATGACCCATTTCCCTTATCTAATGAATTCAGGCCCTGAAAACTTTGCAAAAGCTTTAAACTGACAAAACACCAAGAGAGTTGATGTAAAATTGAAAGACAGCTGGCACGGACTTAGAGCCTCTTGAGTTTAGCTCAGGAAGCTGGAAACTTGCACAGCTGCAAGACTGTCAAAATGAAGATTCCAGCATAAAGAGAGTCAAAATATTGCTGTTAGATGAGAACTTCATGCCTAAAGTCTTTACTCAAAAGAGAAGAATCTTCATTTTAAATAAAGAATGTACATGACATTTTTACATTTATCTTCATTTTGCTAAGATAAAATAAGTGAGAACGTTTCCCTCTCCATCAATGTAGGTTTGAAAAACCGAATTAAATTGGAAGAGTATTTAAAAAATTTAAATGATCTAATGTTATTCTTGAGATAAAAGAGCTTTGATGTGGCTTCCTTCCTGGAGATGTCTCTTTCCAACTCCTTGGTCTTTGAGAAGCCATGAGGATAGTTTAACACTTTGTTTTATTATATGGTGAGAAACTTGTCAGGATGGTTCTGGTAAGAGCACACTTAGCAAATTATTAGGTGGAGAAACAAAGCTTGCTGGGCATGGGGTTTTCAGGCAATAAGCAGTTATCATCAATTATAATTCTGTACTTGGCTTTTAAGCAAAACAAAACCCAAACCAAATGGCATTTATGGTGCATTGAAGTTTTACTGATGGGAAGATACCTGAGTATTAGAGTTTGCTGAACAGTAATTACAAGGCTTACTGTATTAATTAGAACTTAAAATTTTGGCTACATTTTCAAAAGATTCTAGTGATGGCTGTTCATACTGCCCATCACACACACACACACACACACACACACACACACACACACACACATACTTTTAAATTGGGGTTCTGAGGGTATAGTACAATGTATACATTTAACATGTGTGAGGCCTTGAGTTCAATCTCCAGCACAAAACAATTTAAAAATCACTCTATTTTAAATTTGTTTGAAATTTGTTGGCTACCCATTAGCACCTTCATTTTAAAGGGGTAAAAATGATTTTACTTTTCATAATTTTACAGTGTTTGGAGGGCATCATGTAAAACAGTATATCAACATATTTAAACCAAATGTATTAGTAGACTAACTATGGACTCGTGCACATTACCCAAAACTCGGGTGAAGAGACGCAAAGCTTTCTCTGGCCTTACCTAGCAGAGTCAATCTCCTCTCCTTGATTTTCTTCATGTCTGTACTGATCTCTGCCGCAATGATTTTTAAAGTGTATTGAAATCCCTGCACCTTCCTTCTTCCTTGTAAGATAATGAGCCCCTTGACATCATGAACCAGGTTGTAATCATCTCTTAAGCATTTGTTGTTGATTAGCAATTCAATGATGTCATCAGGACTCTGCTTCTTTCCACTTTCTGCTTTGCCATACACTAAGGTTGGCTCTTCTTGTAATCATAGGATTATTGCCCATATGGCAAGAAAGCTGTATTTATTTTCTGAAGGTAGAGAGAGAGAGAGATTGAGAGATTTCCCCCAATCATGGGACAATAGTCTTTCAGTTTGATGTAACTGAGGTCCAGCTGTAGACCAGTTCCAGTAATTATGGCAATGCCATGTGCCGATTGGCCAAGATCAGAGTTCCTTAGCCAGTCTTAAGCAAGGAAGACAAGATATTGTAATTTCTTAGATTAATTATGTCCTTCTGGAGATGGAATCAGTTTCTCAAGCTATAATAAAACTTTATGGGGATGGGGTAAAACAGATGTTGCTCACTCACAAGTAAGGCTAATGCATAGGTTTTTAGGATGCAGTATTTTTCTGATACATGCTGTCTTATTTAACTAGGAGCTTACTGTTCTTAGGTAGTTTAGGAAATGCAAGTCTATAAGATTTAGTTCAATTTCCTTTTTATAACCTGGAAAGCTTTTATATTGTGACTCAAACTTTAGCTACTAGTTCTGTACTCTGGTCAAAATTGTGGTTTAGCAATACAAAGTTTACTACCTTTCTCATATTTCTCCATGTTTCTGAATATTTCAAGGCATTTATTATTTTTCTTCTTGGTTAGAAAGTTTTCCCCACTCTGATTGCCTTATTATCCTTCAAAGTCCAGTTCAAACACACATCTCTTCTGAAGTCTTCCCTTCTGCATGCTTTTTCAGCATCTTGCTTATAATTCTTTTTCTTTTTTTTTCCCCAGAAGGGAGACAATAAAATTTCTATTGTTGAAGCCACTCACTTTGTGGTACTTTATCAATTCCAAACACGAGAAGGAAGAGTCCCTTGTTGGACTTCAATGAGGCCCTGTTTCTTAAAAGACCTAGCATCAGAGTCACACGAAGAATCTTGCTAAAAATACAGGTCTCTGGGCCCCACCTCAGACCTTGTCAGAATCCAAGGGCTGAGACTAGAATCTTTTTTTTTTTTTTGGCAGTGTTGGGGACTGAACCCAGGGCCTCATGCATGCTAGGTAAGCACTCTACCACTAGCTATATCCTCAGTCCTACAACTGGATTTCCAAATATCTTTCCAGGCACTTTGTAATTGACTTTGGTGGAGGTGAGGGAGCTGGGGAATGAAGCATGTAATTATTTTATTTTATCCCCATGTAACATCATTACTTGCTACCAGACCTCTAGATTTTGAGTGATTTGAAGGTAGGGTCTATGTGTTGTTTCTTTTCAGTGCCAGAATTTGGCAGAGGATTGGTATCAAATGTTTGTTCAATTGAGTTGTTTATTTGGTATGTTTTTGAAAATTTAAGATCAATACATTTTCATACTTTTTATGCTCAGAAATATTAAATGTTTCAGTAGTGGATTGTAAAATCTTTTATTTGATGGCTTCAATAGTAGTTCTTGAGTTAATATTAGAATCTGAGCTGTAAAATTCTTAAATTTATTTTTCTGATTCATGCTGTCTAATTTCAAAGTTCAAAACCATAAAATTAGATGAAGGGTTTATGATCAGTTACTATTTGCAAAAGTTTAGCTAAAAACAGGCAGGATTGAGAACACATTTTTATGAGGAATGTCTGCACAGTTGAAGTATCGTTCTTATGGTCTATAAATATGTTTCTCTAGATAACAAACTGTTGGAAGTATACATAGGAGCACTTTAATGTATTCATGCTAACTAGTAAACATGGAAGAATATTCAGGTAACTGTTTTTGAGTATGTCAAAGGCTTAAAATTACTTAGATAATTTCATATTTGACAAAAATTTTTGAAAACTTATAAAAATTAAATGAATTTTTAACCAATACATAAAAAACAAATGGTACTTATGTAGTACTTTATTCTGTTTTTATACATGTATATATTGTATAATGTTTAAATCAGGTTAGACATATCTACCCAAACATCATTTCTTTATGATGAAAACATTCATAATCCTTTCTTTGGTACCAAGGATTGAACCCAGGTGCATTTAACCAGTGAGCCACATCCCCAGCCCTGTTTTGTATTTGATTTAGAGACAGGGTCTCACTGAGTTGCTTAGGGCCTCGCTAAGTTGCTGAGGCTGGCTTTGAATTCATGACCCTCTTGCCTCAGCCTCCTGAGTGGCTGGGATTACAGGCGTGCACCACCACACCTGACCAGAATCTTTTCTTTCTTTGGTACTAGTGATTGAACTCGGGGCTACTCGAACACTGAGCCACATCCCCACCATATTTTGTGTTTTATGTAGAGACAAGGTCTCACTGAGTTGCTTAGCGCCTTGCCATTACTGAGGCTGGCTTTGAACTCATGATTCTCCTGTATCAGCCTCCCAAAGTGTTGGGATTATAGGCGTGCACCACCATGCCTGGCTTACAATCCTTTCTTATAACCTTTTGAAATGTATAATACATAATTGTTATCTGTAGATACCTACTGTGCAGTAGCATACCAGATATAGTTCCTATCTAACTATAACATAGTGCCCATTGATCAACGTTTCCCTATCCCTCACTCTCCCCCATTGTCCCAGCTTCTAGTAACCACTCTTTTATCCTCAGCTTCTGAGATTAACTTTCTTAGATTTGTGTACGAGTGAGATCATGTAGTGTCTGTCTTTTGTTCCTGGCTTATGCCTAACGAAATGATCTCCAGTTTCATCCATGCTGTCACAAATGACAGGATTCACTCTCTTTTGGGGGCTGGTACTGGGGATTGAACTCAGGGACACTTAACCACTGAGACACATTCCCAGCTCTGTTTTGTATTTTATTTAGAGACAGGGTCTCACTGAGTTGCTTAGGGCCTAGCTAAGTTGCTGATGCTGGTTTTGAATTCGGGATCCTCCTATGTCAGCTTCCAGAGCCGCTGAGATTACAAGTATGTTCCACTGCGCCAGGCAAGACTCACTCTTTTTCAAGGCTGAGTAGTATTCCATTGTGTCTATGTGCTACATTTTCTTTATCCATTTATCCATTGACAGTGTTTCAAAAGTTTACTAGGTCTTTCATATAAAATCATTACTAGATGAAATATGAGTTTTGAATGCTTTCTTTTTTCTCAAAAAACGTGTAAGATATGTATTTTGCTGTCATATAAGCTTACTTATAGAGGATGTTTATTTATTGATTTACTATATGCATCCATTTCAGAACTTTCTCCTCTAACACTTCCCAGTTTCCCTTGGAGAAACTGTCTGTGCTATATTGTGAGCAATCTTAGTCAAAGGATTCTTAACTCTTCTAGGTGGGTTACTAAGGTAGGCTAATCAGATTTGCCTGGATGGGGGAGTCCTCCAGTGGTTAAGCCCAGGCAAAGCCACCCATTAGTTCTTGTGTTTCAGACTGTTGGAAGTGTCCTTTCAGGCTGTTTTGCTTTTTGAGATCCACCATATTCTTCCTGTAAATTCCCTTTCTGTTTTTTGGGCTGAATCCTGACTAATATGGTGGTCAAGGTCATTCCATCCTTGATTTTTTTTCAGTCACATTTTAAAATTACATCTTTGTAAACTTTACTCTTTTTACTTCATTTGGATTTTACTGTTTCTCATATGGGAAAAGTTCCATGAATCAAGTCAGCATAATCCTTTTCATTAGTTGCCAGATGAAGTCAGTTTTTCAAAGCCCAGTCTCTTCATGTTCAATGACTATCCTGTAGGCTTTTCCACCTACAACAAATACAACCTGCCTTTTAAGATGTACTTCAGCCATCTCTGCAAATTACATAAATATTTTTGAAGAGAGCTTCATCTCTTATTGTTGAGATAATTTTCTCACAGTTTATAAGTGTTTATAGGAGTCAGCTTTTCAAAATTAGAATGTCTATTTCTTGTGCTTCAGAAGAACAACATGATAAAAGAGATATGTATGCCGGATACATGCTCATCCTATGAGAGATTTGCAATCTTTTCTTACTGGTTTCTTCTTGGGAAACTTGTAGTTTTATTTTATTTTGGGGTAGATGGAGATGTTTAAAATCCAGGAACAAAGAAAAAGGAGTACGATTGTATATCTCTTACAACTTTTAAAGCATATTGCAAGGTCTTGAACTCCATCATAGAGCATGGAGTTTAATGTTCATCAAAGGAATGGACATTATTTAGACGAAGGTTAAAAGGCATGCCAGTGTTGGATTGACAGTATAGTTTAAAAATGCTATTCTGAGTGAAATGTTTGAAATAATTGAACTTTTGAGCCACAGGAGCAAGTCAGTACTTCACCAGGTACTCTCCAAAAAAATTTTTTTTGTACACTTAAATACGAATGCCTTTAGAATGTCAAACTTGTATTTCTTCAAAGGAAAGAAAATCCTTCTGGAATATTAAATGGGCTTATAAAGGGAAGACTTTTGGCTAAAAGGAGATCAAATATTTTCTTTTATCAAAAGTTCAGTTCATCACTGCAAGTGAAAAGATTGTGGAATAGCTGCTTAAGATTACAAAGGAGCCGTGATAGCTTTAGTTAATGATAGTGCACAGCCAATTTGGTCTTCTGCCTTTGTGCTCGCTTTATAAGAGGTCTCAGCAGTGGTTTTCTTTTGTACCTTTCTTTTTGGTGATTATAAAACTTGATTATTATGGGTTTGAAAATTGTAGAGGTTTTTCCTATATTACATCTAACTTTGTGAGGTAAGATTACCCACTAATGTTAAAAGAAGCCAAATGAAGCTGTAAGATATATATATATATATATATATATATATATATATATATATATATATATATATATATATATATATATATAAAATATATCTCACACACATATATATACACATGCACATGTAAGTATGTATATATACATATATTAAATTATTTCTTTATTTCTTGGGCAATGATGGAAGAACAGGAATGAGGGAGATCTGGAGGAGTATATTAGTTTCCTGGGACTGCTGTAACAAAGTACCACAAATGGGGTGTCTTAAACAATAGAAGTCTATTGTTTCACAGCTCTGGAGGCTATGCTCTGACATTGAGGTGCGGGCATGGTTCCTTCTGAGGCATGTGATAAAAGGATTTGGTCCAAGCTGGACGTGGTGGCACACGCCTGTCATCCCAGCAGTTTGGGAGGCTGAAGCAGGAGGATTGTGAGTTCAAAGCCAGCCTCAGCAACTTAGCAAGGCCCCAAGCAACTTAGAGATCCTGTCACTAAATAAAATATAAAAAGGATTGGGATGTCGCTCAGAGGTTCAGTGCCCCTAGGTTAATTCCCTGGCCCAAAACAAACAAACAAAACCTCCCACAAATTTAAAAGGATTTGGTCCAGCTGCTTCTCTTGGCTTCTGGATGACCAACTTCTCTCTGCATCTTCATATTGAGTTCTCCTGGCATGTGTGACTTTTTAAAAATTCCTCCTTTTGGAAGGACACCAAACACACTGGCTTAAGGCCCATCCCGATGGCCTCATTGTAAATTAGATACCTGTGTAAATGACCTGTCCTCAAATAAAGTCACATGTTGAGGTACTGGGGTAGAACTTCAAGATATGAATTTGGAGGAAGTGTAATTTCACCTGTAACAAGGGGCAAAGAGATGTTCAAAGGGAAGAGTGAAAACAGGTTTTCACAAGGGCAGGGAAGAGGAGAAATTTGTTTCCAGGTACAATTTTTTTTGAGTGTGTGAAGAGGTGATAAAGGGCTTGGTGCTGGTTGTTTTCTTTCCTTGTGGACCTTTGACCTGACTCCTATTAAAATTAAAAAACAATCTTCTCATCTTTGGTTTGTAGCTGCTGTTTTTATACTTATGTTGATGAGGGGAACATCTTTCTTGAATGGATCATTGATTTAACTTGTAGCCAATAAATTATTTGTGTACCAAAGAATTCTTTTCAAAGTTACTAAATGAGACTCACTCATTTTTAAAGTCGCTTTAGAGTACGTGATTATTATTGACCGTCTCCTACACATTATGCTAATGAGAGGCAAAACACTGAACCTGTCTCTCAAAAGGCTCTCGGTTTGCTAGGACAGACAAATACAAACCCAGGCAATGCCAGGAAGATATGTTGAGGAGGGTGAGAGGACCACACACCAGAGAACAAAGATGAAAAATCTTCAGCAAAGCCTTGAATGATTAGCGTTCACCAGCCCTTATTTGAAATGGGAAAGGGTTGATCAAAGGGAAGACTTCCGAGTGGCAAGATCAGTTCATGTAAAGGCTGAGAAACATGAAGAAGGATCTTCTGGGGGAGGAAAGGACATTAAGCAGTAGGTGGGCAAGCGTCAGGTCACGAACAGCAACCTGTGCCTTATTAGCTTTAAAGGCAGACAACCTGGGTCACTGCCTAGAACCTGCTCCTGAATGGTGATGTGATCCTGGGTAAGTCACTGAAAAACATTTGGCCATTCACTTGTCTCTTTATAAGATGAGGATGTTGGCTCTTGCTTTCTTTCTACTTTAAAGCCATCGTTGGCTTTTCAGTGCAGTTTCTCTATAGTGATGAACATGATGGTATCCGACCTGGTCCCACTCACCCTTTCTGCCTGATTTTTGTTCCATCTGCCTCTCTCTGGAATGTCCAACAAATCTGGGTAACTTTGGGGAGCCTTTCCCCTCTACTTTTTCTTTCACACTTCTGAGCCTTTGCTCGGGTTGTTTCTCCCACCTTGAATGTCCTCCTTTGCTTCTATTTTTGCTTTTCAGGCATTTATTTGGTCTTTACCTCAGACATCACGTACCCTCCATGCTCCATCACCGAGATTCAAGTAAGACTGCCTCTTCCTAACCATGTCATAGACTGTGAGCAGCAAGAGGACACGCTGTGTCACTTATCTTTGTATTCTCAGTGACAACACAAACACCTCTCACAGAAGCATCCAGTAAATGAATGTTGCAGGTAGCTGATCCAAGAGAGCAGGGGCAGAAGGCAGGAGGTATACTAGCAGATGCATAGTGGTGTGCCATGTTGCAGGATCTGGTCTGAGGAGCTTTCAAGCTCAATTCTCCTGTAACTTGAAACAAGGACCTTAGCAGTGGTTTTCAAAGATGCTATACTGAACCCCTCCTCCAGTGACTGGTGAAAATTTCCAAAGAACAGTTAGAAAGACAGTGGAGGAGGAATCTGCAAGGAGAAAAGCAGCAAGAGCAGTGGGCTCTGTGGGACTTGCTCCCCAGGGACAGAGCTAGGGGCTGTAAAAATGCCAGCACGCATGGCTCTGAAACACATTCAAGAGGGATGTGCTTTGGAATCAGTTATGCACTTTAGTAAACTCCAACTAGAAACAAAAGTATCATGCTCTGGATGCTACGCATGGTATGCTTCTATTGTTCCCCTCAGTTTCATCTCAGTTCCTCCTACTTTCCAAAAGTAGGAGGAGGACACTCTTTGTTCTGGTGGAGGGGAAATAGAGAAAGAGTAGAATATGCATGGGACTCACTTTGACTGTTATCTTTCTCCTAGAGGAGATATTTACTCATGACAGGCCAAGGGGCAAGTTTTTGTGTGGAGTAATTCCTGTTTTTAATACAATTTAGCCTATGTTGTCTGGATACCCATCATCTCAGGGCAGAGATGGGACGTGGCAATTCATCAAAATAAGTGTGGAGTCTCTTTTAATGTTTCAAAAAACATAAGCTTCACAATGGAGAGGGCATTCTTAGAATAAGCCATTTTCCTTGAAGTCTTACATTGTCAGGCCTTCACAGAGTGGGAAAACAATTCTTCTGGAATTGGAGAGAAAGAACAGAGATATTGCAATTCCTGGAATTCAGGGACCTCACTCACCCTGTTCTCCATAATGGTAGTCACTTGAATGGGGTTGCGGGTTTCTGAGGCAGATGGGGATACAAGTAGTGTTGGGGCCCAGAAAAGAATACTCCAAAAAATTTTCTTTCATATATATATTTTTGGTCTGAGAAACTTGATTTCAAGGAAATGAAAAGCCTTTTTAATCAGGTTCAGAATCAAGGTTCTTCTGATCTAGTCTTGTTTCTCTTGGCTCCAACTTCAGGAAGAGGCTTTCTTCAATGTTTCTTTTTTTTATATTTATTTTTTAGTTGTAGGTGGACAGAATATCTTTATTTTATTTTTATGTGGTGCTGAGGATCGAACCCAGTGCCTCACGTGTGCTAGGCGGGCACGCTACCACTGTGCCATAACCTCAGCCCCCTCTTCAATGTTTCTTATCTGACTAAAATCCACACTCACCAAAGAAGAAACAATGACCTCCGATCCATTCCCTGAGCATTAACTAAACTGACATCATAGAAAGAAAGACTGAAGCTTGTCAACACAGCTGGAAAGACCTCGGTCACATGCCATTGTCTTCTATTTCAGTCCCATGGAGAATCATATACCATCTATTGTCTGCTCTGTGAGTCCAGCTAACTTTGTTCCAAGCCATCATATGCCCTCCAAACCCATCCTAGGATCACTTAGTACTCTCCTGACATTCCTCTTTCCCCACCTCCATTCTAGCAAAAGGAGTATAAGTGTTTTTTAAAATTTTATTTTTACTTAAAAATTTTTATTCTTTTTAGATATACATGATAGTAGGTATGAGCATTTTTGAATCATTTTAGTCTAATGGGTAATTCCACTCTATTATTGTTTCCAAGCATGTAATAAATTTGTGCATCTTCTCTCTGACAAATCTGACTTTGTCAGTTTATTTCAGAGAACCTTCAGAGAGTAAAAGACTCCTACAGTAGCTAGGGCAAGATTTCAGTGTTCAAGCATGGTAGAGAGGACTAGAGAGATACTGACCTGGATGTCATGTGGCCCTGGACAACAAACATCTCAGTGGCACCTGTTAACGCTGACAAGGAAGAAACTTGTGGCTCCCCTACCACGCTTGAACAGACTGAGGCACTGAATCACACAATATATGGGAAAAGTGGTACTAAGAAAAGACTGAGATTACACTTCTTCATTTCAGAATGAGAGTCTCTGAGTAAAAAATTAAACTTATGTATAGACAATAGAAAAAGATGTCTGGCCCACCTAAGTGTCTCACGTCATCTATAAATGTAAAGTATAAGTAGTTGTCTCAAGCTGGCTCACTCTGGCTCATGAGAACCAATTTTTATATTTTTAGGTATTTTGTTAGCTGGTTATTGTACACAGCAATTATGAATAATTAATGATGTCAATTTACAATTAAATATGTTGTATTAACAAGAAAGTAATAAATAGTACAAATGGAGTTATATTTATTTCTCTACCTGATACTGTTATCAATACTATTGATAAATCTATTGCATATATATGGTATAATGGAAAGCTTTTATAAAATGGTGTTTCACTACATATGTCCTCCCTCATCCATTTTCAGTGACCAACACAAAGGAGCTTGAAATGGGCTCCAGCTGGAGTATGTACACCATGGGCATTGGCAAATTCAACTACAAGTTAGGAATTTGCTTGCTTTCTTTTCTTCTCTTATCCTTCCTTTCTCCCTATCCTCTTTCTCTCTTGAAGAGTTTTATGTTCAGTATTTACAAGAATACCAACAAGTACAAGGAAACAATAACAATGATGGAACAAAAAGGTACCTGCAAACTGGAATTGAAAGGGTTAGGAGCAAGAAGGGAATAAATTCAAAGAAAGGATCGAGGACTGTGTGTAACACTGTCTCTGTATTGTACTGAGTGTATTTTGCTCAGGTAGTCAAGGCAATTTGATAAGACCATAGGACATTCACCTTCATACTCAAGTATTCATTTCAGACAACCCACATTTGCTGTGAATAAAGTTAGAAACAAATTTACTAACTAGATCAGATAAACAAGGATGAGTTATAATAAAATGTAAAGGAAGATGGAGGATCACTTTTTTGTATTTAATGAGTACACGTGCTGAGGGTGCCCATGGTTCCATCCTCCCCATCCTCACTCCTTGGGACCTTGGGTCTTGCTGCCTCTTCAACTTCTTTGTATTCTTGCCTTTTTTGCTTTGTGTCTGAACAATTTCTTTCTGGGAATTTGCTCTTGTTGGTGTGTGTGTGTGTGTGTGTGTGTGTGTGTGTGTGTTTGGGTTCTGCAAATCAAACCCAGTACCTTGCACATGCTAGGAAAGTGCTCTGCCACTGAGCTATACCCCCATCCACTTTTAAAAATTTATTTTTAAATTTTGAGACAGATCTCACTAAGTTGCCAAGATTAGCCTTGAACTTGCCATCCTCCTGCCTGAGCTTCCTGAGTGGGTAGGAGTATAGGCATGTACAACCACGGCCGGCGCTGATGGTTCTTAGACATTTACTTTCCTATTCTATTTTCTCTATACTTTGTATTTTACTCTTCTGCAAGTTTTCTTCTGCTTTTTTAAAAGATAGTTTTTCTATGATCTTTCCCTGAACAAACTTCTGTAATCATCTCTATATTGTCATTGTTTCTACAATGTTTTGCCTTTAAAGATCTTGAATCCCTCTCTGCTCAAAGTATTACTCTGTGTCATGTTAATAACTGGAGGTTTCAGTTTTCTCTTTTATAAAATGGAAAGATTTCACCTCTCTCACAGAGCTTTTAATAAGATTTAAATGATTGTGACATATATTAAGTAGTTAGTAAATTTCTGGCACTGAAAATGACAAAAGGTACTTACTTATTTTAATATGCTAATCCAAACTGGGCCTGTTACCTCATAGCTTCCACACTGAAGTCCAGGTCTTTGGTTACAAACTCAAATGCATAAAAGCCCAGGCAGACTGTAAATGATGGAGGTGGGTTGGGTTCAGAAGCAGCAGAGATGATGGTGAATTGAAGAGTTTATAACCTGGCTAAAGAAGACTGCCCCTGCTTACTCTAGGCAACTGCTATCATGTATAAATATGAACCTAGAATAGTCAGCCCTTTTAATGTTTTTGGAATAGAGAAAATTGGGATTTTTATAAATAATTTCTTGGAGTAAAAAATATGTTGCTTAACATTGAAAACTATTAAAAGAAAATAGATTTATTGACTGTGTTTGGCTTGCTGACCACCAACTTGAAACCTCTGCAGGAGATACTTACTGAGCTGTTTTTGAGCAGTGGGTTTCTTATTTACCAATAGAAAGTCCTATCTTTTACATGTGATGTAGCTGATTTTCTAGCAAGGTGTCTGGAAAAAAAATCCCTTTTTTTCCTGATATCATTTCCCCCCTATACATAATTAAAATCAACAACCATAAGGGGTCAAGTCCAAATGGAATACAAACAGTAACTGTACTACAAATGAATAACAACCACAATGAAGGGATGGGGAAGACAAAACAAATCTAAAGAACTTTGAGAAACAGTATTTTGCCTCTAGACTCTGAGATTAAACAAAAAGAATGGTGCATTAATGCTGAACTACAGTTACTAAATTTGTTTCTTACAGAGTATGGGTCAGCAGTTCTGACACTATGTGTATTGAACAAGCAAGTAAATACATCATAGATAATGACAGCCAGGTTTCTCATTGTCAGAGAAAGAAGCTTCAAATGAGGAAAGAGAGAAGACTAGAACAAAGCTGGGGATGTTGAATTAAGAATTAGGGACACAAGAATCAATACATATTGTGGTAAGCAGAATAATGCTCACCCCCGTCCCCACACCCCCCACAAATGCACATATCCCAGTGTCCAGAGCCTATGAGTATGCTATGCTACAAGTCAAAAGGGTATTAAAGATGCAGAGGGAATTAAGGTTGCTAATCATCTGACCTTAAAAGCGTGGAGAGTTTCCTGGATTATCCAATGTCATTGTAAGACAGTCCAAGGTCGTTTTAAGACTCACTGTGAGTGAAAGAGGGAGGCAGGGGATGCAGAATCAGAGTGATACCATGACAAAGACTGAACTAGTCATTGCTGGACTTGAGGGTAGAAAGGGATTATGAGCCAAATTTTAGGGGCTTGAAAATCAAATAAAAGGCTAGAGCTGAAACAATTTGAGAAAAAAAAGTACATAATGATAGTGGTGAATTATAACTCATAAAATATCCACATGGGGCTGGGGATGTATCTCAGTGGTAGAGTGCTTTCCTATAATGGCCCTAGGTTCAATCCTCACCCTTGCCCCCACTCCCTGAAAATATGAGTCCATACTGATGTAAATATTTGAATAAATAAATTGATGAAGAAGGAAAATACACTTAGTAGAAGTCTAATTAATAACCATCAAACTAGAGAAACTGAATACAGTACTGAATAAATTACTGAATAAACTCTGTAGTAATAATGATTGCTGGCAAGATCCATCAATGGATGCTATAATTTTTGGGCAAATATATGATGAGAAATAACATATTTGCATAATTTTAAATTATCTCCCTTGACACATTTATTAATTATAAAAGGAAAATAGTAACTATATAGTGAAGAAACCTGACAATGCTTTAACCACGTATCTGGGTTGACATCACCCCAAATAAGACATACTGGCAGTATGTTCCCACGTCCCCATCACGATGATAGGCTGAGTGGGTCAAACCTCACTTCTATGCTAGTTTTGTCAGGAATGTATAATCTCAACTGGATCATCAGAAAACATTAGATAAGTCCAACTTGAGGTTCATTCTGCAAAATAACTGGTTTTTAAAAGTGTAAAGGTCATGAGCAACAAAAAAAAGACTGTGGGAATATCATAAATTGGAGGAGTCCAAGAAGGCAGGGCCACTAATGCAATGTGGGATTCTGGATTACCCCAGAACCGAAAAGGACATTAGAGAAAAACTGTGAAATTAGAATGAGGTCAGAAGTTAATAGTATCATATCAATATTCATTTCTTGGTTATATGTTAACATCAGGGGAAGCTGAATGAAAGGTATATGAGAACTTTGTTTTTGCAACATTTATGTAATTTTAAAATTATTTCAAGACAAAAAGCTTAAGAAGTAAAGGTTGAGCATCTCTAATTCAAAAATCTGCAATGCTTCAACACCTGAAATTTTTTAAGCATTACCATGATGCCACAAATGAAAAATTCCATACTGACTTGTTGATGTGTCATGGTCAAAACTCAGGTGCACTGAAAATACTGTATATTGTATAAAATTATCCTTAGGCAATGTATGTAAGGTGTATATGAAGCAAATTAATTTCATGTTTAGACTTGGGGATCATCACTAAGACATCTCATTATGTATGTGCAGCTATTCCAAAATCTGAAAAAATATGAAATCTGAAATACTTCTGATTCCAAGTATTTTGGATAGGAGATTCTCAACCTGTGTCGTGGCAGCAATGAAAAATAAATAGAGGTTTCCATGGCAGGGAGAACCATTCAGAAAGACTTCTTGGCAGAGGTGCTGGATTAGTCTGCTCAGGTTGCCACAACAAAAATTCCTCAGACTGGGTGGTTTAAACAACAGAAATTTTTCTCCATTCTGAGGTGGGAGTCCAGAGATCCAAGTGTCAGCAGGCTTGTTTCTTCGGAGTCTTCTCTCTCCTTGGCGTGTAGATGGCTGTCTTCCTCCGTTGTCCTCACATGGCCCTTCCTCTTTGCATACATGCTTCTGGTGTGCCCTCTTGATAAACTGATATTAGTTTTATTGGATTAATGTCCATTCCTGTGACATTATTTAACTTTAATTTTCTTTTAAAAGGCCCTGTCTTCAAATATGGTCATGTTGGGGTTAGGGCTTTAACCAAGGAATTTGGGGAGGAGGGATAAAAATTCAGTCCATAACAGAAGGCCAACTATGAAGGGTGTTGAAGGACAGGCACCAGCAATGTCCAGAGGAGCCAGGTGTGGCAGTGATTTAATGGCTTACAAGTGGACTGGTTTCCCAGAATGTGAGTGAAGCAGCCATAGTGAACAGGTCTAGTAAGGAAAGTGGAGCAATGTTTCTCACGTTTCTAATGCATCAGGCTGTCAAAGAGAAGCCTTGAGATCAATGAGGAGGCTACTGCAGGAAAGCATCAGAAACCCGAATTAAGGCAATGAACAAGAGCAAGAATAATAATAATAACCAGAAGGAAAGATTTAGCAAAGATGGAATACTGAAGCCTTATCAAGTAGAGAGTTCTAGGTGGTTCCCAAGTAGAATGTTCAGAGACACATTGATGGGTTGTATCAGTGAAAGCTTTTAGAAATGTAAATTTAAAGATTAGCACTTTAGAAATGTGAATTGAGAGACTAGAAAGAGGTTAAGTCTAGTCTTTTAGTTTGGGGAGTCTTTAACCTAGAGATGATAGTAGAAAGAAAGTATAGGTAGATAAGAGTAGCTAAAGAAACTTCAGAGTATGTGAAAAGGAAAAAGAGTGAAGGTCATAGGAGATAGAAAGCTGGTGATGTTGTGTCCTGCCTGGCCAGATGTGCGAGGTATTCTAGAAGAGTCTCATATTTATGTTTTAGAGACATTAAAGTAGATGAAGTTTGAGGAAAGACCACTGAATTTGGCAAATTGATGGTCACCAATCATTAGTGACACTTGAAGATCACTTTTAAAAATAAATGTGGCAAAAAAAGGAGGAAGTAAAGCTCTAAATCCATTCTTCAGTTCCAGCACACACTGAAGTGATGAATGGGTAGGCAGAGACCTGGTCCCTTTTAAATGCTAGCACCGTTCATAACATGGCTCTTCATTTGACAAGATTCCGCTATTTCATTTAAAACACCAGCACTGGCATTTTACAGTGGCCCATAGCCTCTCCTGAAGTCATTTGATTCCTGTAGCTCATAGTATAATTGCTGAGAGAAGTAGCAATTCGAGTCACTCAGTTGTGTAAGAGCAGTATATTTTATGACTTTTTCATCTCATAAAACAAGACTAAATTTTTCCTTACAGTTGGAAAAAGCTTTAGATCAGGATAAACCTGACCTAAGGCTCAAAGTTTATGGGCCCAATTTATTCCCTCTGTAAATTCTCGGGACAGCTCTATGTGAATTCCACAGGGTGTGAAATCTTACTTTAGTCAGGTGTTCATGTCTTTTCATGTAATTAGGCAATTATTTTCAAATGGATTAAAATTTTTAGTAGGCTTTGAACGATGTTAGTGAAAATAGAATTCTTATGTATTTATGTTGAGTATTAATTCTGGTTGTTCAAAGAGTGTTTGAGTTGAAGATATGGCAAATATTAGCATTTCTACTTTGTAGACAAATTATGTGATGTACTTGAAGAGAAACTGAAAGTCAAAAGTGGGACTTTCTGGGCTAGAGCTTTTATTAATTTGTTTTTTCTATTCTCTAATAACACCTTTTTTTCACTTTTTTTTCATTTCTCATACAAATACATGTATATTTTGGAGAAATAATGTTGAAAAAGTGGTGGTTAAGTGGTAAAATTCTTAATTATTTTTGAAAGTGATGTTTGAGAGTTGTGATTGTTGCTATAGGTTACCAGCTTGCTCTATTATCAGCCAGTTACTGACTCTCTTAATACATGCTGTGTCTTGCAGCCATATTCCATTCCCCTTCTTAAAAATTCTACCAGCGTAAACATAATCTAAAGAAAAACCAGTATTTTTGTAATACAGACATGGCTTGAAGACAAGCTCCATTATCTCCTTTCAAGGAGCCTCATATATTCTGCTGTCTTTACTAAGGGGGTAGATTGTTCATGTAATGAGCAATTCACCAGGTGAAAACATAAAGGGCAACTCAACCTTCTAGATGCCTACTCTGATTTACTCAATGTCAAGGT
Organism: Xerus rutilus; assembly: GCA_028644305.1. NCBI lineage: Eukaryota > Metazoa > Chordata > Mammalia > Rodentia > Sciuridae > Xerus > Xerus rutilus. Next base: position 124,385,079 of record CM053402.1, on the reverse strand, counting down.
TTAGAATAACCAGAGTTTCCCAGGGCTTGTAAAATGTCAAAAGTTCTCTTACTGCAGGGTTATATACCCCTCTCTTGTTGGTTCAGTAAATTTAAAATAGACAGGTAGCACCAATTGGTTGTGTGAAATGATGCTACTGTCCTGTTATCAGTAGAGAACAGTGTAAACACATTTGCCAGGTACTTAACTTGGATGAAAGGCCATGGATATGAACCAGAGTGATCACTTCCATCTGAGGAAAAATCTCATGATTGTGGGCTCATTTGAAGGAACTCAGATCTCATAAGGTAACACCTACAAATTAGTCTAGTAGAGGAAGAGGGAAGGTTTCCAGTAAAATGGGCTGAATTACTTCATGGAGAGCTAGAATGTAGATGGTAGTGGGAGAGTATACACTTCGGGAGCTCTTTACCCCAACTCTAGCTACAAACAAACGACAGGTAAAATATAAAAAGAGAAAACTAAGGGGATTTTATGATGACCTAGATAAGATACAGATATCGGAGAAACAGAAAGGACATAATTATAAAGTATTAAGGAATACTCAAATTGGGATCTTTTAGGAGTTTGTATCTTTTGCGTATAGGAAGAATAAAAATGCACACAAAGTACAGTACTAGAGCTAGGAATGCCACTTGAAACTAGGGACTGTATGAGTCTTTTGTGAAGGAAACTACAAAGGGTTGCCAATGACAGTGGCCTAGGTCTCTGCCAAACTGGGTGCTGGAAGAGGCAAGAGGACTTGGATTAGCGTAAAAGAAGGATCTGAGAAAGACTGTGCCTTTATTATCACCATAGGGCAGGGGCCCTAAACTTCTAAGTTCAGAATTGTTTTCCTCAGACGGTTGTATAGATGAAATCATAAAACACCTTGGAAAGATTAGGAAGATTAGAGAGGAGGAGAATACTTCCCAATGAAAATGAGCCTGCAAACCAAAATTATAAAATATATCAATTTTATATAATATATAATAAATACATAATGATTATATAATATATATAATAATAAATATATAAAACAATACATAAATATACACAATACATATACATAATATAAAAGAAATATGATAAATACATACATAAGTACTTTATATATAATACATAATAAAAACATACCAAAACTCTAACAAACACAATTTGAAGAGAGAATTAATGAATTGGAAATAGTATTGAGAAATTTACTCAGAACCGTATATAAAATAGACAGATAAGTCTGAGGGAACAGTGAAGGAAAAAAAATATCAGAATCATACATTCTTATTTATGTCTAACAGTTGTCCAGAAAAATTTAAAGTTGAATTTGAAGAGGTAGTTGATAAGAATTTTCTAGAATTGGAGAAAACTATCTGGGCTATTCTAATACTGTTCTAACAGTGGAGTTGAGGATTATTCATTTAGCCAAAGAGGAATAGAGTTTAGCTGTAGATTAAAAATATACCCATGCAATGACTAGGATAAATAAAATTAGTAAAAATATAACAATTATAAAAAGAAACAAAGAGAAAAGACAGATTATTGTCAAAGGAATAGTAATTAAACTAATATTAGACTTCTGTTTAGTAATAGATGCCAGAAGCTGAGAACAATATTTTCATAGTTCTGGGGCAAAGGCATCATTCAAAATTGAAGAAAAAATACGTCACTTAAAAAAATACATTATTTTACTGCCCACAAATTTTCTGAGAGAACTACTAAAGAATGTACTTCAATAAGAATATAAATAAACCTGGAAAGATGGAGAGAGAGAGAAAAAAATACAATGCGAACTGGATGTTTTGGCATTAAGAAAATATCTATTAAAATTAGAATTTTGTTACATAAGCAGGTTGGCTATTATTTAGCTGCATTCTATTATATATTAGCTATCAAGGAAAGCTCCCTGTTATTTGCTAATTCAGAATGCCTTTCAGAAAACTCCCAAAGGCTCTAGGAATACCTCATCTAACTCTAGTAACTTTCTAATCTTACAGTTAATTGGGGAGATCCATTTAAAAGCAGCTTATTTATCAGGTATTGCTCCTGTTATCTGCCAAAATTGTATATGGTGGGTTTTTAATTATCATGGAAAGAATTCTGAAAAAATTAGGTATAATTCAATCCTGTTGATTACTAGTATATAGTTCTTTATATCGAAAAAGTTAATATTCCAATTAGAATTTTAATGTCATATAATGATATTTAATTTTGTTGGAAATATAATTGAAATTGATTTAAGTAGGAACACACACACACACATACATACTTATACATACCTGCCCTGCACAATGATACCTGGGGCTGAGGGCTATTTTGGGAAAGACTTGATGGGTATTTCAAGTCAGGAGAAGTCTGTTAAGGTAGAGAAGAGGCCATTGGTTGAGAGTTTAGTTAGGCGTACTGTACGGATCACAAAACTAGTTTTTAAGTGGATGGGAGGAAAAGACATTGGCTTTAGACAGCATGATATCTAGATGTCAGACAGCCTAAGACAACAGAGTTAGGATTAAATTGACATAAACATCCACTGAGCTCTTCTGAGGGTCTCACTTGTGTAAGGTTCTGAGGAGGAATTCAGAAACAGGGAAGATAAAACCCATGATCTTAAGAGACAGTTTAATGGGGGAGACAGACATGAAATAATTTTACAAGACATGCTAACATCACAATTGAGAAAGATGCTAAGAGAAAGGAGAATTAAATTCCAATTAGGGATAATTAGGGAAATGTTTTAGAGGACTAGTTTAAATTGGACCTTGAAGGACGGGTAAGGATTTTATATCAGGCAAGGGTGAGGGGCATTCTAAGCAAGGATATAAAGGTAAGTTGCACAAGAAAAATCTGAAAACCCAGTTAAAAGTTTTTTCAGGTAGACTTTCCTGTTTATCTCCTTTCCAGCACAAGAGCTCATCTCTGTGGAAGACTTTACCAAGTCCTAAGCAGGAACAAATAGGTGCATCTTAACCAAGGAGGAATGCCATTTTTGAAAGAAGGAACATGAGTATATAAATAATATTCCTTGAATGCTCAGAAGTGGCATCACGTTTATATATTATTCTGCAACTTGCTTTTCAAACTCTACTTTCCTTTTTGTGAAATATATAGCTCCATGTAGGTCTGGTTCATTCTTCTTAATTTCTGCTTATCCATGTTTTCATGGATGGACTTTTAGATACTACTGCATTTTTTAACATTACAAATAATATTCTTTTAAATATCCTCCTACCCATTTTCTTATGCACATGTGCAAAAGTTGCTCTAGAGAATATGCTTAGGAGGGAAATGACTGGATCATGGATGCATATATATATAGTTCCAACTTACTGGATATGGTCTTTTATTTATCTTTATTTCTTTACTTCTTCTCTCCTGTGCTCTCTCTTCTAACATTCACATGATAGCTACCTCATGGTGTTCACTAATTTTTAAAGTGGAAGGAAGGTAATAAAAATTACAAAGAGAAGACAAAGTCAAAGAGGAAGTAAGGAAAGAGATGGGTTTCCATTAATGTAGTCATTTGCCAATATAGGATGTTGGCTCTCATTCTGTTGGGAGAAGGTACTGGGGTGTTTGGAGTGAAGAGTTTGTCTGGAAGGCAGTAGAGGTCCTGGGAGGCTGATAAACATACTTAGGTTGGAAGAGTAGTCAGTAGACCATGTATGTTCACTCCCAGGAGCCTAAGCCAAGCCTGGCCTTTCTAACACCTGGGTTTTGATCTTTGGTTTAAAAAATAATGGAAAAAAGATAAGGCAGTAATAAATAATAATAATAAAAAATATTTACCTCTGGATATTGTGAGGGTAAAATAAGAAAACTGGTTTTCAAAGTGTTTCATATATGTACTTATAACTATTAAAACATTTTCTTATTTCCACTCCAACCCATTCCTCTTCTAGCTTCTCAATTTCTGTCTCATAAAACTGTTTCTCAGATGTCAGGTCACTTAGTTTCCTTAACATTGGTTTGCATTCATCTAAGTACATTTTTCAGTGTTGGCTACACACTGACAAATATACTCCAGGATCTTACCAACCATGTAGAACAGCCCAAAATATTCATTTCCTCATTTGGGATATTCCATAGTAATTTTGATCTTTAATAGCAGAGCTGTTTTGGTAGCCATTCCCGGTGTTGACTCACATTGGATTTCTTTCTTCTTTCTTTCTTTTTTTCTTTCTTTTTGGTACCGGGGATTGAATTCAGGGATACTAGACCAGAGTCACGTGCCCAGCCCTATTTTGTATTTTATTTAGAGACAGGGTCTCATGGAGTTGCTTAGGGCCTTGCTAAGTTGCTGAGGCTGCCTTTGAACTTTCAATCCTCCTGCCTCAGCCTCCTGAGCTGCTGGAATTATAGGGGTGCACCACCATGCCCAGCTCACTTTTTAAAAAGTCAGCTAAAACCCTCAAGTGTCTTTGATACATTCTATTGTTAAGTCTTTGTTAACCCAGGGCCTTGTGTATGCTAGGTAAGTTCTCTACTACCAGATCTCTGAAATTTTATTTTGCAACAGATTCTGGCTAAATTGCCTAGGCTGTCTTCAAATTTGTGATCCTTATATCTCAGTTTTCTGAATAGCTGGGATTATAAGTGTGTGCTGCTGTGCTTAGCTAGTACTTTCTTTTTAAAACTCAATTGTAATACTTTATAATTATTTTTATTTAATTTTGTCTTAAATTCAATTTAAGATTTTGAATTCTGATTCTATTATTCTACATATACATTATTCCCTTATTCTAAAACAAACCCTTTGGCTTATATATTAGTCAGTTTTGCAATACTACAACGAAACTCTTGAGACAGCTAACTTATAAAGAGAAGAGATTTATTTAGCTCATAATTTTGGAGGTTCAAAGTCCAAAATCGGGCAAATCCATTGGTTTGTCTTCTGGCAAGGGCTGCAGATGGTGGCAAATCATGGCAGGAATATGTTAGGAGCAAGTGGTCACATCTTGAACTGGAGCAGAGAGAAAGGGAGGAGGAGGGTCAGGCTTGCTTCTTTTATAACAATAAAAGGGGTCACATAAAATTTCCAAAAGGACACATGAGAGCTCCCTCATGCTGCCAATCACCTGAGAACCTCGCACTGCATCCCACTCCCAAAGGTTCCACTACTTCCCTATAGCATATGGGAGACATTCAACATGCAAACCCCCTCGGCTCACTTTGATTCTTTTTTCACTTACAGATAAGCAGGGAAAGAAGTGAACAATCTTATTTTGTGCTTTCTTCCCACCTTGGAGTCTCTCTTCTGGCTCTTCCATCTACCTGGAGTGTTTCTGCCCTAGATGTCAGCACATCCAACTTGGTCTTTTCCTTCAAGACTTTCTTGAGCCTTAGCTCAAATTTCATCTTCTCAGTGAGGAGACTTGGACCACCTGATTTAATACTGTGTCCCCTCTCCTCTGCCAATGTTTCTTTCTTTCCCCCTTTATATTCCACAGAACTAAATATTATTGAATACATCATATATCTTATTTTATTTATTAATAATGGCTATTACTGTCTATCCGTATATTTTCTATCGACAGGGATTTTTGTTTTGTTCACTGATTGATCTCAAATTCCTACAATAGTATTGAGTACATTGTGGGTGATCAATAAATATTAATTGAATGAAATGAACACATTTCAAGCTAGTATTGATTGTGAGACATTAATGTAGAAGCTTCTTAAGTGTGAATGAGTCTTAAATTCTCATACCCCATTGATCATCAGTTTCAATTTTTGATATCTTGATAATATGCTTGATTTTCATGGATACTTTAGTGAGAAGCTAAGAAAAGCTGATTCAGGGAATTCAAGATGCTATTTTATACCAGGTATGTCAGGTTTTCTTTAAATGTGATAAATCACCAACCAAGTCACTGGTAAAAATATTGATCAGAAGAAACCAAACTGTCCTGAAGTACAGCTCCTGAAAACTCCCTTTAGTAATTCTTACCATTCTTTTTGTACAGTCAATTATCTAGTTGTTAGTCATCTGATAGGACCATTATTCATTCCATACTCCTCTCTGAGTCACAGAGATATAATTAAAGTTGGTGAATACCTTGCTAAGTTCTAGACCAATAATAACAAAAATAAATGCTAATGTTTGTTGAACACTATTATACTAAATTTTTTATGTACTCCATTTTATTTAGTGATTGATACCATTTTTCTTTCTTTTTTAAAAAAACAATGAGTGACATCATAAAGTTAGTAGGTGATACAGTAAGAGACCTTGCATAGTCTGACTCTAGAGTTTAATCACTGACTCTAAATTACTGGCTGACTGAGTGCTAGGAAGGCGGGAAACAAATATGAATATGGTCTGAATGCTCTCTCTAAAGAAGGATTTTAGCATTACTGCAAATTTGTGAGCCAGCTAACTTATAAAGAGAAAAGGTTTATTTTGCTCACAAGTTCAAGATTGGGCAGACCTATTGGTTTGATTTCAGGTGAGGGTGGCAGATGGTGGTACATCAGGACAAGAGTGAATTTTTAAAGAAGAACATTTACAATTATAGAGAACACTGCATGAATCATAAACCTACATACAGAAGTAATTTATTTATTTGGTTTTGGAAAATCCAGCAATGTCTTTCCCTTTATGCCAATGATACTTGATTCCAAAATTCCGTTCATGGGCAATAAGCACAAAAATCCTGGATAAATACAACCCTCCCTAGCAGTTTTTGAAGAGTAGAAATGGGGAGCACTTTTCTGACTGAGGCTGCTTATTCATAGCTCTATATAAATGGCAATTGTTTGAACCATGAGAGTAGCTGTGCTTGAACAGATACCCCTGACCTGCTGCCAATGTGCCGTCTTTGATCTTGAGTCTTTTCCTAAGTTCTCATGCGATCTCATCTCGCTGCCCCTTAACTGAAAGCAATTTTCATGTTTTATATTTAATCCTTTTGAGGCACTAAGCCAGGTGGTGAATTAATTACTTTTTGTAGTTTGAGAAAAGATCTCAACTTAGTTGTTATATTCAGCTAAAGTTAGAAAATTTTCTTTGAAGGCTCTATGGATACTATTTAGGGTTTTATTTCATTAAAATGTGTTTTAAAAGTAGAGCAGTAGGGTTTATTGGCTGATTCTAAGTGTTTTTGGATAAGGATTGCTTGAACACTGATAAAAGTATGAAGGGCTGTTTTTGTTTGTAATCTAGTTTTTTTCCTGTCAGTGAAGAATTTTCTTGGAAGTGACATGGCAGTGAGGTCTTTGTGATTGGAGGTAGAGGAGGAAAGTCTAGTTTGAAGTTCATAGAATTTATGTGCAAGTTTATAACACACACTGAACAATCCAGAGAGAATGCTTTAACTGTACATGGTGTTTCCTTGAGGAGAGAAATGGAAAGAGTTAAAAGAGTTCTGAATTTGAAGTCAGGAAACACATTTCTAAATTTTGTTTCTAGAACAAACTTGAAATGTCACATTGGATAAATTCCCTTAATATTGCTGAATCTCATTCTCTCTGTGTAAAAAGAGAACAGTTGTACTTCCTCAACAACAGTTGTACTTCCAGTTGTACTTTCTGGATCCATTGAAATAAAGTGAACACATTATGTGTAATTGGGTAGTCACTTAAAGCATGCTGCAGGTATCTGAGTCTACGATATTCAAAATATATGACAAACCATTGGGGTCTCCGTGCACTGAATGCTGTCCTTCCAGTTGGGGAGGATGTGAGCATTGCTACCCTCCTTTACAAATGGAGAGAGAAACTATATTTTAAATGTCCTGAACCTCATCATTTGGAAAGATGCAGAGAACACTGTCATCTGACAGATACCTTCCCCCTGAGTTCCTATTCAATAGCAAGCTGGGTAGTAATAGAAGGAAGAGCCTCTCTTAAATCAAGCAGAACACATCTTCTTGGAGTGATTGAATGCTAACCTTGACTATGTAAGCATTTTCAGAAGAAGGTCATTGTCTATGGAATTAATTTTCATTCTTGGCTCAACAATGCCTGTTGGCCATCAAAACTTGGTGAAAATCCCATCTGTATAGTTAGGGATTGTAGTTACCTGATTGATGGAGCAGGATTGCTAGGAGTTAGGATAAACTTCTGTACTCAGGAATAAATTATTTAAGTGTCCCTTAGTTCTGGGTAGAAACTAAACCTCTGTCTAGACATATAATATAAAGCAGAAAGTGAAAGCTTTTATCCGAATATAGCTACATAATGAAAGACCTTGTGTATTCCACATGTAAATAGATGCTCAATGAACTTGGTTAATTCTATAAATTAAGAAATTTTTTTTATTCCTCAAATTATACAGATTGTTATTACTTACTAGATATTGGCCTAGTGCACATGAAGCATTACACTTTATTTTCTAACCTCTCTGCATCTTTTTTACTTGATCCTCACATATTTTCACCAGCTAAGAAGTTTTAGCCAAATCTTTTGTGCAGTTTTTGTTCTGAAAAGACTACACATGTCATATGTATATCAAATTGACACTTTTTTTTTTTTTTTGATACCGGGGATTGAACTCAGGGGTACTTGACCACCGAGCCACATCCCCAGCCCTATTTTGTGTTTTATGCAGAGACAGGGTCTCACTGAGTTGCTTAGCACTTCACCATTGCTGAGGCTGGCTTTGAACTTGTGATTCTCCTGTTTCAGCCTCCCAAAGTGCTGAGATTACAGTGTGTACCACCACGCCTAGCTCAAATTGACACTTTTAACCTGTCCACACTCTATTCCATAAGATGCTAAAACAAACTATTCCCCTTATCCCCAAGTCTACCCTCCAGGAATTGCTAGGGTATATTCTGAGCTTATCATCTCTGTTTGCACTTCTTATCTCACATTGCCAAAGTATTTAATTTGGTTTTTATGTATTTCTGTTAGAAAGTGATTCCAGGACAAAAAGCCAGTACTGAGAGCAAATTCCAGAGTATAAATCCAAGAAAGCTAAGTTCAACTTAAAAAATGGCATTAAAGGAATTTGCATTTTAAATTATAAACATTCAAAAAATATAACAAAAAGTAAAGCTCATTTAAAAATGCATAAAGTTCCTTGCTTTTAAAGAAAACCTGTAATGTAAAAGCTTGACAATTAAAGTTTAATTTCCACCTAAAATCTATGAGGTAACTGGAGCAAAGTATGCTGTGGTTGGTCTTTTCTTTTCAACATGTCCATATCAAGTATCAAAAAATAACTGATAGATAAGGTAAAAATTTAACTAGCATTTATTTATAACTTGCAAAAGTAAAGAATCTTGCAAAGTATTTAGGAAAAAAAAGCAATGACATACATTCTCTCTTAACAACGGGTGTCAGCGTAATAGGATTGGATACAAAGATATTCTAAATATAAGGTAAAATTCAATAAGTTTACAAATGAAGTGTTATGGAAGATGAAGAGAAGTTTGGATTTTTTCTTGCATGTAGTAATTGTACATAATCATTGGATACAGTGTGACATTTCAATACATGTATACAGCATACAATGATTAGATCAGGGTAACTGGTATATTTATCACCTTGGATGTTGATCATTTTTTTGTGTGTGTGTTGGGAACATTCAAAATCCTCTCTACTAGCTATTTTGAATGATTTGATTAATATTGGCCATAGTTTTCCCACCCTCTATGTAACCTTTCTAATGTTAGAAGTGATTGCTCCTATCCAACTATGAACTCAAAATTTTTAATGAAAAATAATAACTATATATATTTATAGTGGTATAGTGTGATGTTTTGGTATATGTGGTTTTAATATACATTTCCCTGATGACTAATGATATTGAGCACATTTTCATGTGCTTGTGTGTGTGTGTGTGTATAAAATTTTGGTGAAGTTTCTTAAAATTTTTCCATTTAAAAAAATCATGTTTACCTAGGTGAGGTGGCTCATCCTTGTAATTCTAGTTACTTGGAAGGCTAAAGCAGGAGGATCACAAGTTTATGGCCAGCCTGGGCAACTTAGATCCTGCCTTAAAAATAAAAATAAAAATTGCTGGGGATGTAGTTCAATGAGAGAACTACAATGTAGTTCAATGTAGTTCATGTGTAAGGTCCTACGTTCAATCCCTAATACTGAATAAAATATTTTTTTTCTATTTAGTTGGGTTGTATGGGTTCTTATTTTCCCATTTCTTGAGATTTTAATTCAACTGTGGCTATTGATTAGATTGCACGCATGTTCACTGCCACTCCCCCAATAATGGGGAGGTAGTCTATTTCTCCATCTCTTTAAATTGAGCTGACCTTGTAATTTGTTTAGGCTGACAAAATGTAGCAAAGTGACACTGTGTGACTTCCAAGCAAAAACATTAAAATGGTCCACATCTATTGATTCCATTCTTGCGATCCAGTTGATGAGGAAAGCCTAAAGCCAGCCTAGCTGAGTCTACTAGGTGACCCTCCCCATCAACATTCATAATTGCCATAAGTACAGGTGATGATAGTTTTAAAGCCATTGACTTTTTAGGTGATTTGTCACAAATCAACAGATAACTGACATGATAGAACCAATATACACTCAAGAGTGCTGTATTTATTGGACTGGTATTGGGCAAAATTAATGCTAAATCATTTGATACTTTCAAACAAATAGAATGGAAACACAACTTCTATCTTATGGCCAGTGTTTGCGTTATCTACAACAGGGAGTATACCTGAAGAGAAAACAAAATACAATTTTTATGATTTTTAAGCAGTACAATTCTCAAGATCTTATTCTAACATCAAAATTAAACGGCATTTAGGGAAGTTCTGTGGTACGTGAAGAGTGAAGGAATTAACAGCTTCCCACATATACAATGGCATGAATGTAGTAGTCTTTGAAACCATACAAAATATTAGCCAAAACACAAAAAGTGCTCATATAGGTGCCGCATACGTAAAAATTTTAAAGCCTGAATTTTCTGACAAATGTTATTTTCCTTCGTGCAATCTAGAGAATTTATTAATTATATTTGCACACCATACAAATAAGTGTGCTATCCTTGGGAGAAAAGTTTTCAGTCTTATGTCCAGAGTAGAGCCTCAAACATTTGCTTTTGGAGGAACTTTCTTTTACTGTGCTGCCTTCCTTCATCTGCTAAACTCTACGACATATTTTATGTTATCCATTTTAAAAAGTAGAGAAATGTTATGAAAAATATCTATTTGACAAATACGTGGAACTCCATAATCACCATATATTTAAAACCGTTATCCAGGCAACTGGTCCCCTGTGAATTTGTGGCTAGATTATATAGATACTCCAAATAACATCTGCAGAAATTCATTTAGCATAAAATTATATTTTCCATCCACTAGACAATTAGAACATAGTACATGCAGGGAGGAGGGAGGCAGGAAATTATCTATCAGAATATCTCAGGGCTGTTGGCAAAGGTCCAGGTTTGGGATGAACCTAGTTAGCATCCTGTTATAAGTATTGCAAAAGTAATTTTCCTTCTGAAATTGAAAATTAATGTAATGTTCCTGAAGGGAAACATTTAATAATAATCAAGTCAAGGCATAAGGCACTTGATTCCCTTCTGTGACCTTAGTCCTAATATATTAGTAACCCTGCGGCTCTACTCTTAACTAGATTGTGGTTCAGAGACTAAATCACTAAACCATGAAGTTCTGATGCTCTCCCTGCCCCCATTTCATATGCTAATCAGTGTGAAGCTGATGGATAGAGCTAAAAAAGGTATAATAAACTTTTTTGTTCCAAGCTTTTGTTTTTTGTTTTTGTTTTTGTTAGAGACTTTGGTCTAATAACATCACTCCATACTAAAAGAAAGAAATGACTTCTCATGGGTTATGTTAATACCAAATTCTGGCCAATATATTTTGGTATATTTAATAGATCACAACTAATTAGAAATTCAAAACTGATAGAGAATATTTGAAAAAAATACTGTTTGCAATAAAATACTATACCAATAGGAAGGGAAATAAGTATAATTTTAAATAAACACATCAGATATTCAGAAAATTAAATCTCATTAATATAAAATCATTAAATAAGGAGAGTACTTAATAGCAATCTTACTACAAACCTTAAAATTTTCCTGTTAGAAAACTACACAACCATTCAAAATGACCATATATAGTGTTTTGGACAATTTTAACAGGAAAATTGGGTATCTTTTACCTAAGATATATTTCGGTAGTTGTAAATTTTCCCTTTCATTGTTGTATTTTGAGCTGTTTCTATGGAACTTTACATACTCAGCTCAATTGTAGAATCTTGAAATCATCTATTCCAACTCCCTGTGAAGAAAATCTCTTCCATGCATTCCTGACAAGTGGTCTTCCTGTTTGAGATTATTTCCATAGAGAACCAAAAGAAAGAATTAATTTCTTACATAACAGGACACTTCACCATTTGACAATTGAAATTCGCACTGAATTTTCTTACCAGGAGTCTGGTTCTGCTCCACACAGCAGACTTCTCTTCTACAATGTAACCCTTCAAATATTTGTCAGTGGGGCTGGGATTGTGGCTCAGTGGTAGAGCGCTTGCCTCGCATGCGTGAGGCACTGGGTTTGATCCTCAGCACCACATCAAAATAAATAAATAAAAGAAAGATATTGTGTCCATCTACAACTAAATATTAAAAAAAAAATTTGTCAGTAACAATTATGGCATGAGAAGATTTGCCTTTTAGAAAGATCACTTTGGTTTCAGGGTAGAATAAACTGAAAGAGGAAAGAGTTGGAGGAAATTAGGAAAGGAATCAGACTGAAGAAATGTAAGAAAGGGAAAAGAAGCTGGGCATGGTGGTGCACACCTGTAATCCTAGCACTTAGGGAGGCTGAGACAGTAGGATCGACCGTTCAAAGCCAGCCTCTGCAATAGCAAGGTGCTAAGCAACTCAGTGAGACCCTGTCTCACACTTCTGGGGATGCAGTGGTTGAGTACCCCTGAGTTCAATCCCTGGGACCAAAAAAAAAGAAAGGAAAAAGAGAAGCAACTCTAGCAACTCTTGGCTTTCCATTTCCAGGGTGTCCAGATCATTCCGTTTGAGTTTTGTATGTGGCAGAAATGAGAATTAAATTAGCTAACTATTTGGGAAACACTTTTAAAATTATATTATTACATTTCTGTTACTAAAATATACCAAAATAAACTGGAGATGAATTAAAGATTTAAGAATAAAAATGAAACCATTAAAGTACTTGACAAATTACAGAATATATATGTAATAATATATCTGTATCATGTGATATATATATAATACTATATTTATACCTTGGAGTGGGGAAGCCATTCCAAGTATTACACTAAAATAAAAATAAAAGAAAAGATTGTTAAATTTAACCATTTAGCAAGTATGAATTTGTCTCCAAACTTGAGGATTAAAGCAACAATATTTTGTTTCCTTTTAATTAATCTAATTCCAGCCTTGTCATTTGTACTCCTTTCTATGAAATTAGAAGGTTTAGTGATAGCTGGAGAGTTAGGTAGATTGGGAGTGGAATGAGAAGGGATGTGTAATGTAAATGACAGCACTTTTAATTTCCAGAGAATTTCTCACATTGCCATTTTGGATATTCAAGTCTATGGATGGTCTTTGTAGTTAGGTAGCTCACTCTGGTTCCCTTCATCCCCAGATGACAGAGAAGCTGCAGTCTCCTCTGTGGATGTACTATGTAACCTTTCCTGGGATCCTGGGATCTTCCCAGGACATTGCCAGAGGCAATTCTGGAATTGTTTGCCCTGAAATGCTCTTGTTGGTGGTGGGGAGACCCCACACTTCCTCCCATTTCTCCTCTCTGCTTCTCTCCTCTCACATGTTCTCCTCCCTTTCCTGCTATAAAGAACTTTATGGTATGATAAAAAGTACTCAGGTTATCATAAATTGCAAAAACAGTCAACATGTCCTTAAGGCAAGGAAGCCTTGGTATTCAGTCTCTTAAGAAAAAAATTATTTGAAGAAAGAAGGAAAACTAAGTCTATTTTTCCATATCAAACTGATTTGACATTCATGTCATAACTATATAATACTTCTGAATTTCTGTGTAAAAAATGCCAAAAAATCTTGAAAGATAAGGCAAGTACCCAACCACCCCTGAGCAATATCCCAGCCCTTTTTTTAGAAAAAGTTTTTGTTAGTACATTATAGCTATATAAAATAGTGGGGTTCATTTGAACATAACCTCATGTGCATGGAACATAATTTGCTCTATATCAGTCCCTAGTACCTCTTCCTTCCCTCCCCTTCTTCCTTGTCCCCTTTCCTCTACTCCACTGGCCTTCCCCCCACCTATTTATTGCTTTTACAAATTGGTAATTTATAGGTATACATAAAGGTGGAATTCACTGTGGTATATTCACACATGCACACAGCATAATTTGGTCAACCTCATTCTGCTGTTCCTTCTCTTTCCTCTCTCCCTCTTACTCTCAACCCCTCTCTTCCACTCCAGTGATCTCCCTTCCATTTTCATGTTGTTCCCTCCCTCCCCCTTTTTTCCTTATTTTGGTCTGTCTTCTGCTAAGAGAAAATATTCCACTCTAGACTCTCTGAGTCTGGTTTATTTCACTCAGTATGACATTCTCCAGTTCTGGTGAATACCATAATTTCATTCTTCTTTATGGCTGAGTAAAGCTCCATTGTGTTTATATACCTCATTTTCTTTATCCATTCATCTGTTGATGGGCATCTGGGCTGGTTCCATAACTTAGCTATTGTGAATTGCACTGCTATAAACATTGATGTTGCTGTATCACTCTAGTATGCTGATTTTAGTTCCTTTGGATAAATACCAAATGTGGGATAGTTGGGGTCATATGTTTGTTCCATTCCTAGTCTATTGAGTAATCTCCACACTGCTTTCTAAAGCAGTTGTACTAATTTGCAGTCCCACCAACAATGTGTGAATGTACTCTTTTTTCCACATCCTCTACAGCAGTTATTATTTGTATTCTTGATGATGGTATTCAAACTGCAGATGAAATCTCAATGCAGTTTTTGTTTGCATTTCCCTGATTGCTATGAGTATTGTTGAACATTTTTTTCATATATTTGTCAGTCATTTGTATTTCTTGTTTTGAGAAATTTTTTGTTTGTTTTTAGTTCTTTTGCCCATTTATTGATTGAGTTATTTGGCTTTTTTTGTGTAAGTTTTTTGAGTTCTTTGTATATTCTGGATATTAATCTCCTGTCAGACTAGTAGGTGGCATCCCAGCCCTTTTAATTTTTTATTTTGATTCATGGTCTTGCTAAGCAAAGGCTGTCTTTGAACTTGTGATCCTTCTGTCTCAGCCTCCCAAGTAGCTGGGATTACAGGTGTCTGCCACCATACCTGACTTCATTGGCCACTTTCAAGGGTACAATGTGGAAGTAAAACATTGGTAGTCATCATGAGAGGATGGAGAGAAATCTAGACAATGGGATAAGAATATGCTAAGAGTCTTGTAATTTAAGTAAGACGTGGTGGGAAGAGATGGATTTACAAGATCGAAAAAAAAGCTATGAGCATGTTCAGAGCCAACAGGGAGAAAGAAGTTGGCAAGTTACAATGAAAGTAAATAATCAAAGGAATATATTCCTGGGGGATGTGGGGATGACCGAAACCTAATACATAATGGGAATGTGTGTACGAATGTAATAAGCAGATTTTGCCTCTCAGGTCCATCATGGGTCCTGCATTTGGAGCAAGCTGTCATCAGGTGATACAGTTTTTGTTCTGGTCATATTTGGAGAAGCAAGGAACCTAGACATGATGCTAAGCCTTGAAAAGTCGTCTTTTTCTGAGACTAAATGAGAGAAACCAAAACTGAGAAAAGGCCAGATGAAGAAGTTTATGCTAAATGGCTGTCAG
Source organism: Xerus rutilus (assembly GCA_028644305.1). Classification (NCBI taxonomy): domain Eukaryota; kingdom Metazoa; phylum Chordata; class Mammalia; order Rodentia; family Sciuridae; genus Xerus; species Xerus rutilus. Next base: position 124,369,330 of record CM053402.1, on the reverse strand, counting down.
CTTCTCCATGAAATAGGTGTGAGCTCATTTGTCGAGAATGAGGGAGAGTGGAGAATACAGGGCATGAAAACAGTGGGGAAGTTTTGGATGAACTGTTGTAGGATGCTTATTAGGAGATCAAGAAGAGACGAACTGCTTTTTTTGGTGAGGTGCATTAATGACATAATTAAACCATGAAATGAAGTGTGGGCTTTAGGAAAAGGATGTAAAGATGATTTTTCCCCAATTAAAATTAATGAGATAAATTTTACCTGCGGTACCCACAATATGCTTGCTAATGACTACCTTAAAAGGCTCAGGAATGCAGTTCATCCCATCACCTACGTATTTCAAGCAGCCCACCCCAGACTTAATTCACTTGTCTTAATCTTTTCTACTTCCCCAATGTCCTGCAAGCAAATAACAAAAAATTACAGCCTCTAGCTGTAAGCAGGCTGCCCAGAAACAAAAACCATATGGAAAAATGAGAGCTTCCAGACTGTTTAATATATGGGCAAAGAGCAGTTTTCAATTTATCCAAGCTAATTTTTCCCCAAGCAATTATCCTACTTGGCATCCACCCAGGACCTGAGGTAGACATTAATCCTTCAGCAGCAAATGGTCTGGGAATCCTTAATGACCTGAAGTTCTCCTAGTGTCAGCTGGGCTTTGCTGCACCTCCTGTGAAAAACCACTTCTCTGCTCTTCATTTGCACAGCTTCTCAAAGGCTCTGAGTTGAGGACTCAATCTCAGATGTTGCCTTGGAGTTTGAATCTAAGTGTGAAATGAACATTGTTAGAAACCGAGGCTTCTTTATGTGATGTTCTGTTCATTAAAAATGGAATAGCAAAAAAAAAAAAAAAAAAAAAAAAAAAATGGACTAGCAAAAGGAGAAAAGAAATTGCAGAAATTCATTAAAGAAATCCCTTAGCTGCTTTCATTATTTACAATGTTAGTGGGATTGGCTCTAGAAATATGAAAAGGCTAATGTGGAAGGTTTGAAAATGAACAGACCTGAGAGCAGAATCACAGCCTCAGAGTCTCCCCTGCTCTGGTCTTGCTGTTACTGCATCTCCCCAAGTCTGATCATTCCCTTATTAGTAGTAATTTTAAGTACTGTAGACTTCCCTGTCTTTTTCATCTTCCGATTATTTCTGCTGGATTCATTTCCCAAAACTCATCTGTCATATTCCTCACTAGATTTTCTCTGCAGTCATTTTCCTCTTTGCTAAATTATCCCAGCCATTCACTTCTCATCACCAAATCATCTCTCTTTCACGGTTTTTTACATATCTCCTGTTTTACACCATTAGCTTATCAAAGACAAAATTTAAAGCTTACTTGTTACATATTCTCCATTAGCATCTAATTTTAGTTTTTTGTTATTTGTGTGGTTATTATTTATAAAAATAAATCCAATTAAATATCTACATGGAGCTGAAACAAATGGGAACAATGGTGATTCCATTTCACAATTCTGGAATTCAGTAAGCACAATCAAGGATACCCCATCTTCATCCATACTTTTACTTATAATTACATGCAGTATATGATACGAATTCCAAAAAGTCTTTGCAAGAAGGCCAATCAGAACTATGTAATTCACTTTTGATGAGTTAGACTTTGCACCCATAAACTGCAATGAAATACATTAAACTTTATAGCAATAATGTTCCCTGCAGTCTCAAATGACAGGGAACAGAGAAAAAGGTAAAAGTTATAAATTCAAAGTTGATAAGAATATACAGAAAAAAATAGCTTTTTTGAAGTTCTTTTCAGAAAAAAATATTCAATGAGTTTAAATGAAGGAGATGAATACCATTTTGACTTTTACCTATTTCATATAGAAAGTTATTTCTTAAATATGAAATTGACAGGACAGTTTGGGGTTAGATAATACCTCATTTGCAGGGAGTTCTAGAATAATTCACATATCTACTATCAGTTTTTTTTTATATAAGTCTAACAGACCCAGTAAAAATTTCAAAACAATTTCAGGCTTTTCTGTATAGTATCATCCTACCACTCTAATTTATCCATGGTGGAATGTCATTCTTTATCACAGTGCTTAAAATATTGGTGTGTAACCTCAAAAAATTTTGTCTCACTCTTTATAAATCAGTTCTAGTTACTTGTCAACAATCATAAGGGTTTTCCTCAGTTTATTAAAATACTACTACTCTATAATAACTGACATTTAAAGTGAATGAAATACATCATAGCCCTTTTCTTTGCAACAAATGTTTAAAAAATATAATTGGCATGACATTTTCCAAAGAAGATATAATAAATAAGGTTTATGATATGTGATGTTTATTATGAGACATGTTTCTGAGAAAATATTATTAAAATAACTTACCTGCAAGGTATAAAAAAATGTCTGTGGTAATTATCTATTAAATGCCCCAAATTATCTTACATGATATAGTGAATAGAATCAAATTGGATTTACTTATGGAACAGTCAAAACTGGGAATTATAGCCGGGCGTGGTGGCGCAAGCCTGTAATCCCAGCACTTAGGGAGGCTGAGACAGGAGAATCGCAAGTTCAAAACCAGCCTCAGCAACCGCGAGGCACTAAGCAACTCAGTGAGACCCTGTCTCTGCATAAAACACAAAATAGGGCTGGGGATGTGGCTCAGTGGTCGAATGCCCCTGAGTTCAATCTCCAGTACCAAAACAAACAAACAAACAAAACCAAACCTGAGAATTATAACCTGAGCATGGTAGTATATACCTGTGATCCCAACTACTGGGGAGCCTGAGGAAGGAAGATTGCAAGTTTTATGCCTGCTTGAGCAATTTGGCAAGACCCTGTCTCAAAACAAAACCAACCAAACAAACAACAAAACTGACAACAAAAAAAGAAAGAAAAGAATAGAAAAGAAAAGAAAAAAACAAAAAAGCACTTGCTTAGCAAGCACCAGGCCCTGGGTTTAATCTTCAGTACCAATAAAAAACAAACAAACAAACAAAAAAACTCCCTGACAATTGTAATTTAAAAATAAGTCTGTCTTCAACCAAGGAATATATGCTGATTCTGATTCTTACATAGAATTGTATGTAATGTATAAATTTTTAAATCTCATTCATATTGTGATGTATTCCTTATTTAACTGAAGAGAAAAAAGATCCAAATTATTCTAAATGGTATAATTACTACTTTCCTCTGTTGTTTTCAATCATTTAGCTTGAATTAACTTTACATGACTAAGGAATTTAGACTAAGATTGTGATAACCAAAAAGACTGCTCCGAGTCAAATCTAATAGAAATATTCCAATTATTACTTGAATAAGGTCAACATGTGAGCTTTTGAAAGTAATCTGTAATGGCAATCTTAACTACTTTAGCAGAAGGCATTAAAGGACTGGAATTCATCCTTTTTGAATTACTTTCTGATTTGTGATCATGGAGACAGTGAACCAGGCAGACAGTAATGCATGACCTCAACCCCCAGCTATTCACATATGGGACTCTTGTGATTGGGGACTTTAAGAAATCATCAACAGGATCATTGTCTTAAAATAATGGATGAACAAAGTTATTCTCTGTAGCAACTGTAAATATCAAATTAAAATGCCATTTAAAAAAAAAAGGATCTGGTCCTTCTTGTTTTTTCACCCCTGACAATATCCAGGAAGGAGATCTCAAAATGGAAACGTTCTATTTTTGTTTGCACAGCCTACACAGGCATGTGCTCCCACAGATGTTCCGCATTTACACACAGGAAAGGAGAATGTCTGAAACCCACCTCCGTTGCTACAAAATGATAACAATACTATAAAGAGCATTCTTTTCTCTCCCTATAGGAATTTTGTTAAATAGTTCCAGATATTCATCCTCTGTGGCCATTGGGAATATCTGGCCTAGAATTGTGTTCTGGTGGGTCTCCTTAAATGTTTTTCTACTCTACCCCTCTCTGACAAAGGTGGATTGCTTGCTGTCAGAAAAGTGCTAATTATATGAAGATATTTTCTGGCTAATCATTAAAAGGGTCTTGTTAATGATGGTCGTAAAGAGGCTTAAACATCAATTAAAAGGTAAATGCAATTATTTCACTGACAGCTTATGTATCCAAAATTGATTGCCCTTTGTGAAATAGTAATGTTCAGGCATGACAAAACGATTTCTAACTGTGCATTTACTTCATTGTTTAGTACTTAGTGGAGGAAAAAAGTTAATTGAAATATGAAAAATGTTGAGTAAGGAATTATAGTAATTTGCAAAGTAATGTTGACTCCAGTCACTTTTACAACTAGAATTTGCTGAAACACCTACAATTATTTATACACAGCAAAAAACTGTTGGGTTGGCTAATCAATAAAACATTACCCCTTCTGGAAGCATTTTTTAAACACCAGGCAAAAAAACAAAAAGGCTATGAACACAACTGTACTAAATTTTATTTCTACTGAATAGATAAATCCATTAAGTGGTTAAGTTTAAACATTTGTTGACTCCAATATTGTCACCAAAATCTATATAAAATCAGTGTTTTTCTACATATGTGCTCTTGCAGAGGACAAGGGCTCTTTTTGCTTTCCTGAAAGCATTTGCATGTATTAAAGAAATGGTTCAAACTGTACCTAGTTCATTAACATGCTTGCCAACTGAGCTGCAGCTAAATGAGCAACGGATTTCAACCGTCCCTACAAACAGCAAATGTGTAGAAGCACCTAAACAGCAATTTAAATGCATTTGTTTCTGTAAAAGACATATTTTAAATGCTTTGTCTTATATTTAACATTGTGGTTTACCTGATTCCTCATCTCACCATTATTATGTTTTACTGTCAATTTCACGACCAGTTTTGCTCTAGAAAAATCAAAACCCACAAATTTTATTTAAAATTATGGAGATCACTGTTAGAACTTTATGTACATGAATAACTTTTTTCAGTTGACATAGGGAAGAGTTCTCTAGATATCCAAATAGGATAGCTATATTCTAATGAAATAAAAAAGAGCATTTTAAAGAAAATCTATAGAAAAATTGAATAAAGTTTTGAAAAAAATTCAGGAAAGAAAAGTTATTGCTTGTGGAACCTTTTATTAGTAGATTTTCAATAATATATTTTTAAAATTTTTGACATTCCTTCAGTTGGGGTGCACCATTAGCCACATTTTGTTTTTTTTGGTGGGGGCCTACTGGAAATTGAACTCAGAGGTACTTGACCACTGAGCCACATCCCCAGTCCTTTTTTCTGTATTTTTATTTAGAGACAGAGTCTCACTGAGTTAGTGCCTCACTGTTGCTAAGGCAGGCTTTGAACTCATAATCGTCCTGCCTCAGATTCCTGAGCTTCTGGGATTAACAGGCATGCACCACACCCAGCCCATTAACCACATTTTACAAAGATATGAAGGCTATTGGTGTTTACATGTTTCATCAAAAGTGAGTTAGTGACCAATAACTTTTCTCATTAAAATTCTTCTGTTGCTGTTTCTCTTCTTAACTGTCCAATTCCTTATGTTTGGTTACAAATTACAAGAATGTCAGGATATCCCAGACTGATTATTCCTCTATCGCATCTACTCCTTCACACATTCTACATGTTCTTGATCAAATACTGCTAGAGTATTTCTAAGCTTTCTCTTTTAAGTTCTTCAGAATTTAGCGATTCTTTCTTTATAATTTCCATGACCGTCTTCAACTATGTGGTCTCTAAATAAGAGTATCACTCCAGCAAGAATTACTTGTAGTCCCTGTACTGAAGATTCTCAGCCTCTTTATGGAAAGATGCTACTACATTTGACATACCATTACTATTTTTTTTGTTAGGGACCCTTTATCACTGCAAGAAAGAATTTGAGAATAATTTTAAGAAAAAAAGTTGAGAATAATTGTGAGAACTCAGGTGTTAAGGAAAGATGGGGCTGGCTTTACATGAAGTACCTAGACTCTATTATCTGTATATAATGAAAGACAGTTAAGAGTGTGAGAGTGGAGAGAGAAGAGGAATAAAAAGGAAAGGGGGTAGAGACAGGTGTGAGAGAACAGTGTAATTAAAGAACAAAGACTGACTCTTTCCAGGCAAGACCTTTCCTAAATGGTCCATAGAGTTGAGCAGGACAGGGCTGGTACAGTGGCACATGCCTGATATCCCAGAGGCTTAGGAAGCTGAGGCAGGAGGTTTGTAAATTCAAGGTCAGCCTCAGCAACTCAGCAAGGCCCTGAACAACCTAATGAGACCCTGTCTCAAAATTAAAAAAAAAAAAAAATCATTAAAAAAGAGCTGGATATGTGGTTCAGTGGTTAAGGGCCCCTGGGTGTAATCCCTGGTACAAAAAAATAAAAATAAAAAATTAGTGAGCAGGACAGAGATGTCACACAAGGCATGAACTCAGCCTTGGTGATGAAGACCTTTTTATTATCAGGTTACAACTAGCACACATCGTTAAAAGTGCATTTCCTTTGAAAGAGGCAAGTCTTCTTTGCATATTTCAGACCTATTACTTATCCTTTTTCTCATTTCAGTGATACCTATTTTAGGATCTGAGTTCTTCAAGGACAAGAAATACATCTGTTATGCTTTCTTGGCATAGCATGTAGCACAGTAAATGAGGGTGTTAAATAAATATTATTGGAAGAGGAGAAAATAGATGATGAACAGTTAAGACCAGTTAATCTCACATTTTGACCTATTCCTTATCTGTTTAAACCTTTATTTTATGAAACTAGATATAAAACTGTGGTTTATTTCATATAAATTCCTGAAACTGATTCAATACACAAGACATATTTTGTTTTTCTCTCTAGCTGGTGCATATTGGAGTTGAAGGACAGATATTTTAAGAGAATTCCTTCGAATTCTGAATGACTTTGACAAGCTAAAAAATAAATATACTGAAGCTCCCTGGGGATAAATGAAGGATAATCTTCTTTGTGAAGGAAAAAAATCTTCAAAAGAAAGTGCAAAAAGAATGTAGCTATATATAGATAACCATTAAAATTATTGTTTTGCCGGAAGAACTCATAAAACCTAACATCCTGAGAGAAAAAAATCTTTTAATGCAATTCCTAGTATCTACATATAAGCAAACCAGTAGGAAGGTAAGTTAGGTGATTTATCCAGCACAGAACATTGGAAAGGGGGTAGCTGATACTAAGTCTCCTGACTTCTAAACTAGAACTCACAAGAGAAAGTGATATGATGATAAAGATATTTTAATAATACATTATGTAATGTGCTCAATTTGGATCTCAACAATTATAAGATACATGAAAAAATGAAGACAACTTGGTGAGGAACCATAATAAAGTAACTGATTAAACATTTGGGAGATGAAGTTTGAAGGATATGGAAAATAACTTTCCCCAAGAAATGGGGAATGAGAGCCCCCAGGGAGAAAAGGAGAACAGTGTGATCTGGAAGGGGAGGAGGGGAAGGCAAGCAAGGGGCCCTGGGCTCGGGCTTTCATCCTTTCCTGGTGACAATGGGTCCTGGGTGGAGAGGGCAAATAATGGGCTCTGGGCTCTGGAATTTCATCCAGTAACAATGAGTTTCAAGCTTTTATAATTTTTAACCTGCACAAATAGTTTCCTGACTGCCCAACCAGCATGTTCTCAGTCTCTAATGATTACATCACACTAAATGTTCTGCTACGATTAACTCTCATTATGACCTATAAAACACAGACCCCTCTTGTAACCAGTTGCCATTTTCTCCCCTGAAAATATGCCATTCTGCTGCAGCTTAAGGAAGACTGCTTGCTGATTCATTGAAGTCTGCTCTGGTCTTGGTTATTTTTGCTTACAAAGTTTATAAAAGGAGTGTCAAGAATCATAGTTATTAAGGTTTAAGGGGAACAATGACAAACTTCAGGAATATATGATGTTATTATGAACAGAATGGATATATAGAATGGTAACCAGATACATTCTCTTCACTAAAGTCAAAAGTATGGAACACAAAATTTATAACACGTACTGGTTAAGTATGATGTGTTTTCCTATCTAGTTATGTGAGAATTGATCATTTGGGAGATAATAAATTATATGACAAAAATCGAACATAAAAATCAAAAAATGAATGATGTTAGATTGTTTACAGCATTAAATTTTTTAAACCACTAATGTTTGTGTAATGCTGTTTCTTTGATTAATATGCCTGTAATACAATGTGAAATGTATTTGTTCTTTGTTCCTGGTTCCTGATACACAGTTCCTAATCCCTTGTGAATTCCTGAGTGACAATCTCTTGTTATATTTGATTCTTATAGGAAGTTCCTAAACCCCTGAATTTCTTGACGATAAAAGCCCTTTTGGCTATGCCTGAGTTTATGCTAATGAGGTGTGTTAGCATAGAGCCCCTAGATAGCCTCAGGATGGGGCCAGTCATCAGAAAGACCAAGTGGTTAGAAGATTAGAGGGGACAGAACTTTCAGCTCCCACCAACAACCTCTAGGAAAGGAAAGCAATGAAGATCAAGCTCTGTAAAAATTCTTGGACAATGAGATTCGAGGAATCTCTTGATTGCCAAATATTTGGAGGTTCCTGGGGGATGGTGTACCCAAAAAGGGCATGGAAACTTTCTATCTCTTCCCACATGTATTGCCCTATGAATCTCTTCCATCTGGCTGCTCATCTGTGTCCTTTGTAATATCCTTTAACATAAACCAGTAGATACAAGTAAAGTGTTTCCCTGAGTTCTGTGAGTTGCTCTCACAGAATAATTTCAAATCTGAGAGGGTCTTGGGAAACTTACAGCTAGTCAGTCAAAATATGGCCACAAACTGGTATTTATAACTGGCATCTGAACTGGAGGACAGTCTTGTGGGATTGCAACCTCATCTTGTAGGATATGAAGTTATCTCCAGGTAGAAAATGTCACAATTGAATTGAATTAGAAAACATCCAGCTGTGTCCACTGGAGAATCTGATGCAGAATCGCTTGGGTGTTTGTGGGGAAAATACCCGTATATCTGGGGTCAGAAGTATTTTATTGAGTCTCTAAGTACAGAGTAGGAAAAAGTTGTTTTTGTTTCTTTCCTCTGTTTTTATAATTCCTAAAATATATAGCATCTAAGTGGTAGTGTATTTATTCTGCTTTGGGAAATCATAAAATTTCCCTACAATGGTATAATAAGAAGAATGATAAGGTTCTCAGTATAATGCTCTTCCTAAATCCTATGACACATTACCCATCTAGATGCAATATCTTAAATGAGACTACTTTTTAACTTCACGAATTAAGCCACTTCAAGAAGAGATAAAGAACCACTCTATGGAAAGGCAAGATAGCACAGTGGTTAAGTATGTGAGTTTGGAGACAGCCAATCTGTCAGGGTTGAATTTCCAGCTCTTTCACTTACTAGCTGTGCCTACTTGTACAAGTTATTTGTTCTGTGTGCCACAGACAGATGTCAAATGGGGATAATATTGGTAATCTACTGCTTTGGTTATGATGATTAAATAATTAAGTGAGTTAAAAACCATCAAGCATTATGGACCATTCTTGGCACATGGCTGGGCATTTATGGTAGAATACGAGTGTATGGAAAACTCCATTCATAAAATTAAATTCTCATATTTATAACTCTAAATGTCTAGAAGACTGAAGCTCTTCTGAAATGTTCCAATGCATGCACCTGAAAGTTGTAAAAGCTTTCAAATATTAAGAAAATTATGGCAGACATTTGGAACTTGCATATTTTTATTTAATGCTAAAGTCATAAAATGCTCAGATTGGGAAACCTGTCGCTGAACCCATGCCTGAGGAATGGCAAATACAACCCCAGCACAGGCAAATGGAGCCAAGAGTATGACTCACACTTTCTTCCACAATAGGACTGTTCCCTACCTTCCCCCATCCTCACCTGAAAGAAATGTATTTGTAGATTTTGAACCAAAAAAAAAAAGAAAATGGGAAAATGTTGGGTTAGAACAATGAACTAACAAAATGGCCTTTTAGAGCATCTTATTCCTCCAAGAACCCAGTATTGATTCAAAGGATGTTTTTATAGGCTATGGTCAAGTATTCAATGGACAGAGTCATTCTTCTGAAAGCCAGAGGTCAGAATCTCATATTTATTGCATGTAAACATTGAGGTTGGGGGTGGGGTAGAGTGGAGAATGGAACAATTTCTTCTAAATGTTAGCTAAAAGAAGAGGAGACATAAGTAAAGTAGCATTTCATGATTTTGAGAGTATGTTTTCAGGAGCATTTTCCCACTTAACTCTTCGCTCCCAAGAATGGAGTTGGAGTTATCTAGAGGACATTCCCTTGCTTGGGATAAAGGTGGTAAATGTTGAACAAATCATTAAGGGAGCAGACTTGGTAATTTAATTCATTTTTCTTTGAACTTGGCAACTTTAGAGACCTGAACCACAAGACAGGCATTGAAAGGTTATTTCAGAATTTACCATTATCAAGGAGTGTGCTTGCACAGCAATGAAACATCCTCCATAGCCCCCCCAGTAGCAATCCCTACAAACCCTGCTCTGAGACAGATCTCAAGCTGATAAAACCTCTTCTTGCCTTTCTTCTTACTGGATTTCCACTCATTCATTCTTCTTTTCCCCATTTTTCTTCTCTGGTTAGCCTTTCCATTATGTCACAAGTCTTAGTGCTATACAGCAGGGATTCCTTTCAGTATTTAGATTGTTATTATGAGATATGAGATTGTATATGCAGTAACTGTGTTGGTTAATTTTATGTGTCAGTTTGCCTGGGATAGAGAGTGTCCAAACATTTGGCCAACCCCTATCCTGGGTGTGCCTGTGAGGGTGTTTCTAAATGAGATTAACATTTGAATCTGTGGACTCAGTAAAGCAGATTGTCATACCCAATGTGAGTAGACTTCATCCAGTCACTGAAGTCCTGAATAGATTGAAAAGGCAAGTAAGAGGGGACTCCTTCTTCCTGACTGTTTGAGTTGGGATGGTGGTCTTTTTTGGCCTTTGGACTTGAACACAAATGTGGACTGTCCTGGGGCATCAAGCTTGCTGGCCTTTGGACAGGAACTGTACATTGGCTCTCCTGGGTCTTTAGTTTATTGACTGCAGGTCTTGGGACTTCTCAGATTCTACAAACATGTGAGACAATTCCTTAATACCTCTCTCTCTCCTTCTGTCAGGGTGCATAATGACATTTAGGTCCATGATGGACTGCAATGGTGGTCCCATAAGATTATAAGGAAGCTGAAAAATTCCTATTGCATAGTGATGTCATAGCCATCCTAACATCATAGCGCAATGTATTACCTGTGTTTGCAGTAATACTGGTATAAAGAAACCTACTGCACTTCCAGTCACATAAAAAGTAGAGTGATCCAGTTATATATGGTACATAATACTTGATAATAAATGATGACACATGTTTATGTATTTATTATACACTTAATTGTTTTAGAAATATTTTGACTTATCAATATATTCTGATTTATTAAAAAAGTTTACTGCAAGATAGTGTGCTGTGTTATCACTGGCAGCAGCTCATACATATGATGTTTACCATATCAAGAGGGTGCATCAATCCTAAAGCACATTAAGTAAAATAAAAAAGTCAATAAATGGAATGAAATAAAATTAAAAGCCTCTTCACAGCAAAGGAAATAATCAAGAACACAAGGAGAGAGAACAGAAGGGGAGAAAATCTTGCCACTTGCTCTTCAGATAGACCATTAATATCCAGGATATACAAAGATCTCAAAAAACTTAATACCCTCCAATACCAAATAACCCAATCAATAAATGGGCATAGTAACAAAACAGACACTTCTCAAAAGAAGAAATACAAATGGTCAAAAATATATGAAAAAATGTTCAATATCTCTAGCAAATTAGAGAAATTCAAATTAAAACTATGTTGAGATTTCATCTCACTCCAGTCAGAATGGTACTTATGAAGAATATAAGTAACAGTTAATGTTGGTGAGGATGTGGGGGAAAGGGTATACTTAAACATTGTTAGGGGGATTGCAAATTGGTGCAACCACTCTGGAAAGCACTATGAAGATTCCTCAAAAAACTAGCATTGGAACCACCACATAACCCAGCTATCCCACTTCTTGGTACATATCCAAAGGATTTAAAATCAATACTACAGTGATACAACTACATCATTGTTTATAGTAGCACAATTCGCAGTAGCTAAGCCATAGAGTCAACCAAGGTGCCCTTCAACAGATGAATGGATAAAGAAAATGTGATATCTAAACACAATTGAGTGTTACTCAGCCATAAAGAAGAATGAAATTGTGGCATTTGTCAGTAAATGGAAGAAACTAGAGATTATCATGCTAACTGTAATAAACTAGTCCCAAAAAGTCAAAGGGTGAATTTTTTTTAGATATTCAGAAGCTAATCGAAAATAAAGAAGGGAATGTAATAAAAAGAATAGGAAGAAAGATCAGTGGAATTGACAAAGGGGAATGAAGGGAAGGGGGAGAGATGGGTTAGGGAAAGATGGTGGAATAAATCTGACCTAATTTTCTATATATGTATATAAATTTACCACAGTGAATCTCACCATAGTGTACATACACAAGAGACTAATTTTAAAAAAAGCTATGAGAAAATAGCAGAAATATCAGTAGAGTAGATGAAGGGAACAGGGGGAGGGATGGAGGTAGGGGAAGGGGAAGTACTGGGTACTGAATTAGAACAAATTATATTCCATACTTTTATAATTATGTCAAAATGAATCCTATTGTCATGTATAGTTAAAAAGAACCAATAAAGAAAAGATACTATGTCAAACAGGGCATGGTGGCACACTTCTGTAATGCCAGTGGCTCAGGAGGGTGGCAAGTTCAAGACCAGCCTCAGCAATTTAGCGAAGCCTTAAGCAACTTAACAAGACTGTTTCACAATAACAAACAATAAAAGGGCTGGAGATGTGGCTCAGTTTTTAAGTGCCCCTGGGTTCAATCCTTAAGGGTATGAAGACAAAGAGTCTATGTTAAGTGATTGAGTTATATCACCTAGGTATAAATCATCTAGGTTTATGTAAATATACTCTGAAAATTCTCTAATGATGCATTCCTTAGAAAGAATCTCCATCACCAAGAGACTCATGACTATATGTATATATACTCTATTGCATGCATATTATATATATTGAATTATATTGTGTGTACCTTATACAATATTTTTTTGGTCTGGAACCAATAAGTTCTACAAGTTAGACATCTCTATCTGTAGTTATATCCATATGTTCCTATTGGTTCTAGTTTTTCTGGGGAACCCTATTACAACAGACAAATTATAAAGAGAAAATGCTAAGTTTTGGAAAGGATATATAGCAAATTTTTAGACATTGGGTAGGAACGTAAAATGGCATATCTGCTTCGAAAAATAGGTCATTATTGATGGAGGTAAATAAACATAGACTTAATATGTGACCCATTAATTTTAATCCTTGGTATTTTCTCAAGTGAAAATACATATTCATAAAAATACATGAACACAAATATTCATAGCAGTTTTATTCATAATAGCCAAAATTAGAAACAACTCAAAATGTTTATTAATAGGTGAATACATAAACAAATTGTGATTTTCCCTATAATGGAACACTATTTAACAGTGAAAAGAAGCCAATTACATAAAACAAAATAAATGAATTTCAACAAAATTATGCTGAGCAAAAGAGAATGGGCACAGAAGTACATATTGATTCACACAGTATGTCTGAGGAAGGATTGAACAGAAGGGGTGGTGGTTACATTGGCGTATACATATAAATCATCAAACTTTATATTTAAAAATGTATGCCATTTTATTTTGTCTGTATTATAACTGAATAAAGTTGATATAGAAGGAAATAAAGAAAAAATCCAAAGGAAACGTTTTGAATTTTATTTAGTATCACAGGCCTTCCCATCTCTTTCGTTTATATTTTAGGAAAGCTTAATATTTTTAATGCTGGAAATTAATCCGCAGCTTTGCCTCTAGTAATGAGAAGCTGTGCAAAATTAGTGTGGAAAAATTCTTTCTTAAATGCCTTTTTGTATTATGTATCAAAGCAATGATATTTATTGTAATATAATTGAGGTTTCAATTGTACCACAAGCAGAAAAAAAAAAAAACTACTTTCTAGCTTTATCAATTGTAATAACAATTTAGAAGTTTGCTGATACATACAGACATCCTGAGTCATTCTCATTATGTAAAGGCTAAATAGCAGTCATGTCATAATTCATATGTCAAAGGTTTTAAATTAGCCTCATTTTCTAAGATGCAAAATTCTAGGCTTATATAACTTAGTGAAAAGTTGTCTCTAAGAAAATATTTTGTGAATTTCTCCAAAGCAAAATTGGACTATCAACAAGGAGTGAAACTGTATTAATGGCAACAATTTTGCAAGTTCCAAAGAGAGGAACCATGGTCAGAAAATGCTATTTAAATTTAAAAGAAATAAAGTGACCATAGAAAAATGCTTGATGTCCTACCTATATTTTTAACCACTAAAAACCAGTAAAAAATATATTTTATCCTGACATGCGCATATTCATATATAAATGAATATCCAGTTCACACATACATACTGTTAGTCAGCTTTCTATTACTGTAACAAATACCTGAGATAAATCAGCTTATAGAAAAAAAAAAGGTTTATTTTGGCTCACAGCTTTTTGGTCTATGGCAAGGCAGTACTTTGTGACTGGAAAAGCATGGTGGAGCAAGCTGCTCACTTCATGGAGACTGGAAGGAGAAAGAGAGCAAGCGGGAGGGGGGAGAGGAAGAGAACAGAATCTCACAATCCCTTTTGGGGGCAAGTCCCATGGCCTAAACCTCCCACAGTGCTGCACTTCCTAAAGATACATTGATTGATGACCAATCTTTAATATATGGGCCTTTGGGACACTTGTCCAAACCATAGCACTTTCCTATGAATAACTGAGACAAATTTTATGAATCAACATATTGTCTTTATGCAATGCTCTGTGATATTTTCTATTTCGTTAAGGTAAATTGCTACTGGACTAAATTTAACAAACACAACTATAGTTTATGAAAAATCATTTGCCATTTCTTTAGAAGGTGAGCCAGAAGAAATAGCTGTAGGAGAGACTTCATGCAAAGAGAAGGAGGACATTCTAAAAGGTAAATGTTGGACCCTGAAACTAATAGGAAATGTTCTAAGACTCTTTAGAAGAATGATTGACAGCTATCTAAGATAACTTTTAATTATAGATAATTTTTAATTGTCAAAAAATGATAGATGGAACAAATGGACCTTTTGAATTGCCCTTAATTCAAAAAATATCCTAGAACTCCCATTAATTTCATACCTCATAATGGATAGATAGTTCTGTGTTTTAATGATTTCCTAATGATTTCATTAATATTTAGTTTTGTTTTTGTTTCAGGATCTTATCTTCTCTTGAATTCATTTTATCTTTGATGATATAATTCAATAACCTATCATTGTATGAATAGTTACTTTTCAAATGAAATTTTTAAAACATATTGGAAGAGTCTAGTAAGCATTTAGTCATTAATGTTACAATTTAAAGGTTAAAAGACCATAGGATTTTTATCTGAATTATATAGAATATTTTGTTCAATAAGTAAAATGTATTAGAAGGTAAAGTATAGTTTTCATCTGAATTAAGGATATTTTGACCATATCTTACATTTGCAACTCTTTATTTTCTTTCCTTTTTTAAAATTATCATAACTTTAGTGCCCTTAGTAGTCTGGCCTATAAATTTATTATAAACTGCTTGAGAACCATTAGCAACCATTTCCTATTCTAAACCATACTTATGCCAAAGCATTGTTTAGTAAGCTATTTATGACTTTTCCAAATAGCATGTGATTGTCTTTTGATATAACAAATTTCAGAAGACAAATATCCCCAACTTGCTACCTATGTGGATATAAATTGGTTATTAGAAAGTAATAGTCTTTTCGGTCTAATGCTAATAGTTATTCAAATAATTTCATGAATCGCAGCTTGTGTAGTAAATCTGACCCCTGTTTTATTTGGCCATAAAATTGATAGTATTAAATACAAGGGCATTCTGAACAAGTGAGTGTTCCCATAAAACAAAAGTGACAACTCCAAGAACAGCCCGGGCCATCAAATTAACCCTGCAGGGTGAGATGGTGATGATCATCACGTCCTGTGCATGTTTTACAGGTGGAATTCGGAGAGTAGAAGTCAGGTGGCAAACAGAAACTGTGTTATCAATTTCAGATGGATTGTTGTCCAACTCCTTCCCGGGAAAACATCAGTTCTAGTTTTTCCTTACATTTAAAGAAAAGATGAATGAGTGACTTGGGTTTCTTTTCCTAAATTAAATAATCCTAATTCTTCAGTCTTCTCTCAGAATGACTCTCCATACTTTAAGTTAGGGGAGAGAAAAAAAGTTGAAAGGCGCACTCATAAAACACAAATGCTGACCAGACTCTTCACTAAAGAAGACAAATGAGAGGCAGAGAAATGTATAAAAAGATGTTTTACATTGAATGGCATTAAGGAATTGAAAATTAAAATAATGAGATACCACTACATACCTACTAAAATGGCCCAAGTCTGGACCAAAGCCAATGAATTCCGGTAAGAATGTGGAGCGACAGGAACTCTTCATTTGTTGGTGAAGGGAACACATACAGCAGAGCAACTTTTGAAGACAGTTTGATAGTTTAATACTAATGCAAAAATACTCTTACATGATCCAGAAGTTGCCTTCCTTGATATTTATCCAGATGACTGACAACTTGTATCAACACAAAACCCTATACATGGATGTTTATTGCAATCTTATTCATAACTGCTAGAAACTTGGAAGCACCAAGACTTCCTTTGGTAGGTCTTGGTGCATGCAACATGGATAAAGCATGCTACATCCTGTGGATGGGATAATGCAGAATTAAAAGGAAATGAGCAATCAAATCATGTAAAGTCATGGAACGAACCTTAAATACATATTACTGAGTGAAAATAGGCAATCCGAAAGGCTATATAACGTATGATTGCAATTACATGACGTTCTGGAGAAAACAAAATTATAGAGACAGTAAAAAGATTAGACGTTACTGGGAGTTAGTGAGGAGGGAGAGATGAATAGGCAAAACACAGAGGATTTTTAGGGCAGCAAAATTATTCTGTATACTACGATGGTGGATATATGTCATTATACATTTGTCTAAATCCATAGAATGTGCAATACTACCAGTGAATCCTAATGTAAGTAAGATCTTTGGGAGATCATGGTGTATCAATGTAGCTTTATTGATTGTAACAAATGTACTCCTCTGGTGCATGATGTCAGTGGTGGAGGAGGTTATTGCATGTGTGGAGGCAGGAAGAATATTGGAAATCTCTGTCCATTCTGTTTAATTTTGTTATGAATCTAAAACTACTTTAAAAATAAAGTCTACAGCCAGGCATGGAAGCATATGCCTGTAATCCCAGCTTTTTGGGAGGCTGAGGCAGGAGGATTGTAACTTTGAGGCCAGCCTCGGCTATTTAGCGAGACTGTCTTAAAATCAAAAGAATAAAAATGGCTTGGTTCAATCCTCTTATTTTAAAAAAAAAAGACTACAAAAACAAGAACAAAAGGAACTCTTGAAGTTATTTTGGCAATTAAAAAAAGAGTTACTTGAAGATCTATGATTGAATGCTGTCTGACTGGGAAGTCATGAAGTTGGGAATGCTCCTGAATAGCCTTCAGTCTTCTTTTGTTGAAGGAGTTCTTGATGTATACCAAGAAGTTGAACTACATAGTTTTGTAAATAATAAAGAAGGTATGTGAATTTAATCAAATGTCTATGGACAGATTTGACACAAGTGCCTCATATTTGGAATTATTTAGTCTCTCTCTCTCCTTCATGTGCCCTCCCATAGCTTGTAATAAACACAGAGGGCTGCACCAAAGTTGTCCATAGACTACTAAACTTTTCCCCTATCTTGAGACAGCTCCAACTCAATTAGACTGCTACTCGTTAAAGAAGATCACCCTGTACCTATTCCAGGAGCAGTCAACTCCTCATTTATTTCACAAATACATACTTAGCCGGTTCCAATTTCTGAAGATTTAAAAAAAATATTCAGGCACTTCCATGGATCAAGGTCCATGTTGAACTGAAGCTTATTTGGGATATTTTCCATGGGCTACCCTGGTGAGCTTAGGCTGTCTTTACCAACAAAGAAGATCTTCTAAATATAGGTTGTACATATGCATACCTTCCTTCAGATGCTTAAAAATAAAAAAGCCCTTAGATAAAAGTAAGAAGTCAACAAATCAATGTAAAGGTAAGTTAAAGATTGTTATTTAATTGACTTCATTGTTAGGAAGGAAAACTCCTTGGCATGCTATTAATGGTATGTCGATAAAATTAACTTGCAACCAGAGTGACATATGTTTACGTATGTATACATATATTGATACTCTATTACAGAGGATAATGAATGAAACTAATCTCATTAAATAAATATATGTCAGGTTTAATACAATCTATTTAGTATTATTAACAAGGCTATTTTATGTAATAATCAAAATACCAATTTTATATCTGGGCTGTTATTCTACTCTCTTCAAGTGCCTCTTCCCCAGAGGGGTGTGCAGTGAGAAGCTGCTACCCTTGCTGCGAGGGTTGGCCTAAGCACTGGCTCAGGTATCTCCTCTCATTTTGTGGTACAGTCAGTCATGCTGGCATTGGGTGCTGTGAGCTGGTGTCTTCCTGCCTCTGTGACTTGTTACTTTTTGGAGTCACTTGCATTGCTGTTGTTGAAATCCACAATTTCTGTATTTTGCAGCCTATTCCTTCTGACCTTTAGCCTCAAATGGTCTGTTGTTCTCACTAAATTTCCTGTCCTCCACCTGAGAACTCCTGGGTCTCCTCTATGATATTTTCATGCACTGTGGATTCTGGGGGACATTTTAGGCTTATCTACTCTTGGTCATTTTTTCTTCAGAAAAACACCAACAAAGGATGCATGTATACATTAAGAAATGAGGAAAGATTTATTTTTTAAAAAATAGCTCACATGATGTGGGGGCTGGAAAATTTGAAATCTGCAAGGTGGACTGGCAGGTGAAGACTAAGGAAAGAGCTGAGGTTGTAATCATGTGTGTGAAGGCAGTTTGAATTTCCTTCCTCCTGAGGGGACCTCAATCTTTTCTCTCGAGGCCTTCGATTGACTGGATGAAGCCTATATTATAGTAAGATAATCTGCTTTACTCAAAGGCTATTGATTTAAATGTTAATCATGTGTGAGAAATACTTTCACAGCAATATCTGCACCTATGTTTTACCAAATAATTGGGCACTTTAGCTTAGCCTATTGACACATAATACCAACAATCATATTTGTCTAGAATAGATTCATCCATCAGACATGGCTGCCTTACTGCTGCCTTGCCATGCTGGATGCACTGGGTAAGAACAGCTCAAGTGGATGCTGTCATCTTCTCTCTGAAACCTATTTAGGGACGTACTGGAATTTTTATACTCTTGTACACTTGTCCCCTTTAATTGAGACCCTGGGAATAAGAGGGAAAAGATCCCTCTCCTAGGACCTGGATAACACTTATACTGTCTTGTCACCTCCAAATCCTCATTCTTACCATTCCAGAAGGTTTCCTGTTTGTCTTCATGGTAGAAACTTCCTTGTTGATATGTTTTCCATTAGTTTCACATCATAACCCTTTGATCGGAACCAGCCAGGTTTGGCATTTAATGTTCAAGGGAATAGTTTTGAAATATAGAACATCCCTTTCTTTCTTAACAAAGTTAAAATAAGAGAAAATGGGGCTTCACTTCCTTACTGTGGGAGTCAAAAGCAGAATATGTTGATTCCATATTTATACTATAAAAAAACTAATTGTCCTTTGGACAAAGGATTAAAAAGGAGAAGGATCATACACAATGAAGTTAGCAAACAAATCCCAACACTAAAATTTAAAAATAAATTTCCTTGAATGGGCTAATTACACTGATTCAATCACTATTCCCCCACCCCCACCCCCACCTCCACCCCAACACACACACAATTTTTTGTTTGGCAAACTCTTATCATCTCTTTATCTGACAGCTTTTTCTTTTTTTTAAGCACAGTTAGGCGTGTAGTACGTACCCAATAAATTTTTTGCAGAATTAGTTATACACAAAAATGTATGTTATTCACTATTATGAGAAAATATTCTTTCATTTCTATCTAATATGAATTCTCTGAAACTTTCATCTAACCTAGATTGACTAGCTGTTAAGGGATATAGATATGAGGGAAAAAGTGAAATCTTTCAGTTCATAGCAATTTTTGTGATTTAGAATTTTTAAATAGGTGGCGAAGTTATTTTTCACATTTAAAAGTTGGGGACTATGAACTTACTGCATGAACAAAAATTATGAAGATTGAGCTTACAGAAATAAAATTTAGTGCTATATTAAATAAGTTGATTATTGCTTAAAAAGAGGGCGCCATGTGGGTCTACTCGACGAGTTGGGGTCCAGAGAGATGAGGAAAGGGGTCTACAGGGAAGAAGATGATATGGGGTCTGTCTGGAAGGTGGCGATCCGAGACCACTCTCCCCAGTCCCTGGGGTGTAGGTAAAAAATCTGCTCTGCCGGAGTGGGACGGAGTGAGACGCAGAAACACCCAGAGCGAGAAGCAGAAAACACCGTCTATTCCAAGAAAGTGTAGAAACTTAAATACACTCTTGGACCAATCAGATCCAAAGGTCACAAACAAAGGGGTGTACTCTGGCAAGAGTACAGTCTGTTAGCATAGAATGGGGAAAGATGGAAGGGAGGGGTTGACGGTATTGGAGAGTGCTCCTACAGTAGATGAAGCTAATCTAACACTTACCTAATTTTAAATAGCATTGGGCTATGGAGATACATATTAACGAACTCTGTAGTTTTTTTAAAAAAGCTCTGTAGTGATTTCTGAGCAGTTAAACATTTTTGAGACTGAAGGTATAAAGATGATCTTGAAGGAAGTGTGTATCGAAGTTATAAGTACGTGAACAGTGCCCTTTGATTGTCAAATTATCTCATCAGAATCCCCAGGTGATTTATTGCTTTTGGGATATGAGATGTAGCTCTCCTTCCATAAAGACAGCAGCTTTTCTTAAATGTGTCTATTAAAGTGCTGTAATTCTACATATTCAGCAGCACCAGAGCCTAAGTATTTAGATTCTTTCTTCCTACAGAAAAGGATGATTGTCACAACACTAGTGATGAAGCTGCTGTATTAATGCAGCCACCAACATATTAGCAGAGATTAGTCTGTTGGTTCTCTAACAATTTTTCAGTCCCAAAACTGCCCAACTTCCCTTTATCTCCTGCTGATGTTATTCTTGCCCTGAGGCCTGCCATTTGTTATATTGCTCTTTCTTTTCCTCATTCAGGACTGCCATTACTGGTTGTTCCCATTAGTATACTTATATAAGATTCTTCTGAAAAATTACACAGAAAGGGAGCTGGAGACATTATGTCTTATTGGCATCAATTTCTATCCACTTCGGTATTCATGTCAGGAAGCATTGCATGAGACCCATCCTAAACAGCTGCTCAGACTCAGTGTGATTTCTGGGAACAACAATAAAAACGACAACAACTACTCTTCTTGCTAATTTCCACAAAATCAGAAAATCATATTCTGGACAAACATAATTTCACTTCGCTGATTTCTTGACACCCTACCACCCTTTTGACTTCCAGAAAATCCTCTTTCATGAAAGGCAGAACGATCAAAAACATCACTCAGAAAATGCAATTAATGGTTTTCCTGACTCAGCAGCTTTAAGATTATACACTGTCCTCAACTTGTCTCCTCAGCATATCTTACAAGCTTTTCAGCTACTTTTGACCAGTCCATAATTTTATAGTATGGCAGTCTATATGATAGGCTCATCCTAAATGGGTTTATTTAAGACAATCTTATTTTGCCTCTGATGCCTTCCCGAGGTTATCTCCTTGTGGATACACATCCATCAATTTTTTTTTTTTTAAACTGGGATACTTCCTATGAAATCATAGCCTTCAGCACATAGCTTTAGGTTGGTTCTGATCAGCGCACTAAAATTGTAAGGAATAAAACCAAAAAAAAAAGAGAAAACCCATAAACTTTACAGTCTTCCTTTCATATAAACATAATAGGATGAAATTACCCGTAGGGCCATTTTTATCCTATATTCTCCTACTGTGTCAAATTCAGTATATTGGACATGGAAGGCTAAAGGTATGAAATGGTGACCATTTTTCTAAAAGCCATTTCTCTGGGTATCTCAGAAGCAGTCTCCAAGGTATATAGCAATCCTTTTCTGTTGGAAGGTCATTTCTCTTCCCTTTGTCATCTAATATCCTAGTGGGTCATTCATTTGTTTGACAATTGTAGAAGGTAGATGGCTGATAGGTCCATGTTCTCTATGAAAATAAGTAATACTATTTTATTCTACCTATGTATCTGTATATGTATAGACCTATATACATATACCTATAATGTATTTATGCTTATCAAAGCTTCAAAGTACTTTTGTTTATCCTCTCTCATATAATTATCACAATAAATGGGTTCTTATATAAATTCTACAATTGCTCAAGTTGAAGATCAAAGTTAAATAAGTTACCCAGAGTTGTGTAACTAGGTCTTTTGGTACCATGTTTAGTATGTACTTTTTTTCTTCACAAAATCACTTCAGTTTTCAGCATTAGGTAACTTACTTGTTTTAAAATAAAAGCTCTAAATTATGGAAATTTATAAATGTACTTGGAATGGAACTTACTATCAGTCATGAATGTATGTATAAGGATTTGTCAAGTCTTCGCCAGAAAATTGAGATCAAAGGAGACGGAAAATAGGATAGCCAAGTTTCAATGTAAGAAAGGAGGTCTGGGAGCGCTTGGGGCGAGGCAGGCTTGAGATGAATGTTACACAGAGAGAATGTGGAATTGGAGGGTTGGTCAGGGAGGGATAAAGAGGGGTGCGTCAAAGTGAGAGAAGATGCCCAGGAGAGGAGTGACAGTATTGAAGACAAATTTTCCCTATGCCTTTCCCTGGTAAGAGAAGTTTCTTTGCTGTACTTAGGAAATTCATTTTTATTATTTTTTCAAAGGTAGCATTCATGTCTACAACTTTTAATGCTGTGTGCTATATAATTATAATTTAAAAACAAATGATCATGTTGAAGCACTATACTTTATTTTCATTTCTCTGAAAAGTGAAAATTTCTGAAATAGGAATTTATCAACTGATCAGCAATCATTTATAATATATATTTTACAACTTCATTTGAACATTATAAAAACAGAGTGTTATAAGTAAACCTTTCTATTTGCCCCAACAGATAATGAAGATTTCTGTGCTTTCATCTATTTAAAGGGCTATTTAGAGTACAGAATTTCTTTATGGCCATTCCTTCCTGAGGGACTAGTCTCATTTTCTAAAGACTTTTCAGTAATAGTTAATGTGGCTTTGGTTTAAGTTCTGAGGGTCAGAGTCTTAGAAAACATTTAATGATTACAAATTAGTTTTTAGGGTTTCATGTCCTCCTTTTTTGAGACATGATTACCCCCTTCAGTGAGAAGCAAGCCTTCAGAACATGAACAAAATAGAAACGTTCATATTTACCTTTTAAACACTGGAATAGTAAAAAATCATTATACCAGAAAAGTACAGAAAATGCATTTGAAACAAAATAAAATGGAGTTATCTCTTAAACAGGAAGACAAATATTCTTGGGTAGGCAGAAATATTCCAGTTATTTTAAAGAGTTTAGGATGCATTTTCTAAGGCTGACATAGTGTCACTGTAATTAGAAACAGGTGCATATAAATTAGAGAAGAGAGAAGACTAATTGTTACTAATGAACCTTTTAAAGTAAAAAAACTTAATGAAATGCATAATTAAACATTAATGGCCAAAAGATGGGCAATCTTCTTTCATTTCACTTGTGTTAGATTTTGGTTTTAGGTGAAATCTAATTCGTTCCCAGGGTCAAAATGTTGCTGTTGCTATGTACTTATAAAAGCACAATTATTTTAATAATTAAAATCAATTTTTCTTGCTAATAACTGGTATAGTTTTTAAATGTTGATTTTTATAGGGATCAAAAAAAGTGCCAATTTTCCTGATTTCACAGTGAAAGAGGGCACTATTGAGAATATTGCAGCCAGGATTTAGTGTTGGACAGCAAAGATTCCTATAAACAAAGAAGCCACCCTTCCATCCTAGAGGTGTAAAGGTCTATTCTTACAGGGTTCAAGTCTTTTGGGATAGTTCAGACATCAATCATGACAGTGATTCTTAATCTTGATTTCATATCAAATTATCTTGGGAGTTTAAAAAAATTTCTGATGCTCAACTTTCAGTCCAGACTGTTAACCCAGGAGTGCATTTTTAGGGTGGGGTGGTGCCCAGGCTTGAGTTCATTTGTAAAGCCCCTAAAGGTACCAAGTCCTGGGAAAGCCCATTTGTTGAGTTTTCTAATGGAAAATATAATAGTCTAGGCTCTTCCCTTTGCCAGGTGTTCCTTTGCCCATCTTGTTCCCTCAGTCTTTTAGCCTTCACAACCCAACCCAGCTGCCAATTAGTTGGGAAGCTTTCCCAAGAACGAATCACTTGAATTTCTCTGTGTTGCCTTCAGTGTAAGTTTGTAAATATTTATGGTTGTACTTAGCATACTCTTTCAGAATTTGTAAATTATATCTATCTTCTGTCAACTCTTTAAAGATTCACACTTCAGTGAAAAAGTTAAATTTGGGGCAGCCAATTCAGCTCTGTATTTCCACTGGCTAGTACAGTACTTGGCCCATAATCCGTATCCAGTATATGTTTGATGGAGTATCTTTCATGAATCCTGCTTCATTGACAAGTTCATTTGACACTTTTTTTTTCTGGTGATATGTGTGTGTGTGTGTGTGTGTGTGTGTGTGTGTGTGTGGAGTTTATACACATACATTCAAAATTTATGCATTTCTGAATTAGAAAAGGTAACAGAGAAGTGTCTTGAGAAAAATGAACTCGCTTGGTTTAAAATATTTATTTTCCCAATTTGTGATACATTTTAGCATTATCAAAACATAAGAAATGTCTAGTGTTACCTTAGAACAGTAACTTTCTGCTTATTTTCTGGCATGCTATATACCACAGAATATAGCACTTTTAAATTCACATCAATGAGGAAAGGAAACATAAACTAAAAATTTTTGCTTCAGTTCAAAAAACTGTACTTTATTTCTCCATTGTGGAGGTATATATTTTCACATGAGAGCTGATTATTTTTGTGTTGGAGAGGGCAACATATCCTGAAAATAACAGTTAATTTTAAAACCTTCAATAGGAAATATCAGTTGTGGACAAAGCCCAAAAAAATTCCTTCTAGTAATAATAAAGTAGTTGCAAAATTATTAGAAATTTACTTTAAAAAGTATTTAAAATATCAACCACCTGGGAAGAATTATGGTTTATCCATGAAATAGAGTAGGTTCCTTAAAACTTTTAGAGTAACCTCCAAGATATGTTAATTAAAAATTCAAGATGCAGATGGATGCTGTATTGTAAGGTTCTTATTGTGCACAGAGTGTTGGCATATATATGTTAAGTATATGTGTGCACTGATAATATTTTGAACAAGAAAAAAATGTAAGGATAAACCAAAAAGTATCAAAAATTAATATCTTAGCAATAGGAAGGAAATGGTGGGGAACAAGTAGTGATGGAGGGTAGACCTATTAAAGTACCTTCTTTTAGGAGTTTATCTTGGAGATTATATGTATATTATGTAATAAAAATAATTAAAATAAGAAACAACAAAGCAATTTATAAAATACAAAATAGAAACCTAACAGAACCTAACTCTGAATCACAGAGAGTTATGTAAAGAATAATTTCCAATAATTTAGAACACAGCATTTTGACTTTTTATTACTAGTGAGATATACTCTAAAGACAGGAAGCACAAAGAAACATGGAACTGCCTTCAGTGGTATTGTGGCTGGCAATGTGGATATTACTTTAAAAACTATTGTTAAAGAGACATAGATAAATAGGGTAAAAACAAAATGAGCAGGAACAAGCAAACATTAGTAAATATTTGGAACCGGGATATTCAGAGTAAGAGAAAAGAGAAAAATATAAAATCAAAGAAGTAAAAAGTCCTGTAATACAAGCTCAAAATAGAGCATCATGAACTCAGTTATATTTCTCTATGTGAAAATATGTTTTCTAATTTTGTCCACTGAACAGTCCCAGAAGCAATGACTGCATACTTATGTGACAACTCTAGAACTCAGGTAGAGACTTCTAAATATGATTTTCCACTAAAAGGAATAAATCTCTTCAAAGAAATGGCTGATTGCAGGTTGGGTCAGGGAGGAATTGTTCAAAAATGAGCCTGAGATATTTTGCCAGAACAGGTAAGAGAAATTTAACCCAGAGTAGTATTATCATGTCAAAATTACACAGGAGCCAAACTGAAGGGCTAGCACTGACCAAAGGTAGGACGAGTGAAAAAGACTAGAGACTGTAGCAAATGTAGTGAATCCCTTATGATACTAAAAAAACAAGCAAAGAAACTAAGTGCAAAACCCCCAAATCCTCTGACACCTTTGGAGGTTCTTAGGATGTCAGCTAACTTTTTGGAAATGGATAAAAGGAAGGATTCAGACATTTATTTTGCCTTCCTGTATGGACTGTATTTCAGAATGTCTAATAGTTGGTCAGAGAATTTCTTACTTTATAGAAAAATCATTGCTATTAAGTGCAGGGAGAATAAATATTATCATTCTGGAAGCACTAATGAAATAATGGATTGAGCCCAAATCACAAATGGCTGTTAAGGTCATTTGTGAAAGAGTGACGGAGAACTGGACAATGGATGGATCACTCTCAATATTATGTAAGTGTGGAGATTGAGCATGTGCTTCCTGAAGTAAGACAAGGAACACCTGCACCCATGACATTTTCTTGACAAAAGAAAATTAGTTGCTAAAATAAGCCTGAATCAATAAGGCTTTTTCTAATTCCAACTTTTAGGAAATACAAAAGAAAGAGGAACATGTGAAACACCATTGTAAGAATCCAGTTAGCTATATATAAAGTGGGAAAAATATATATAGACCAATGAATGGTCCAGTTTCTTTAACAAAGAACATGAAAAAAAATAATGTGAGGAAGGAATACCTGAAGAAATTCATCAACCAATTGGACCCTGATTCTTGATTGGACTTAAAAACAGCATACTATAGTGACATAGCCACTTCAATGTTTATAGCAGCTCAATTCATAATAGCTTAACTGTGGAACTAACCTAAATGCCCTCCAGTAGATGAATGGATAAAGAAACTGTGGCATATATACACAATGGAATATTACTCAGCATTAAAAGAGAATAAAATTATGGCAACTGCAGGTAAATGGATGGAGTTGGAGAATATCATGCTAAGCGAAGTAAGCCGATCCCCTAAAACAAAAGGGGATCTCTCCGATAAGTGGATGCTGATCCATAATGGGGGAGAGAGCATGGCAAGAATGGAGGAACTTTAAAAAGAATAATAAAAAAAAGAATCCAGTTAGCTATATATAGAATGGGAAAAATATCTATAGACCAATGAATGGTCCAATTTTTTCAACCAAGAGCATGGAAAAAAACAAACAAAACAAATAATGAGAGGAAGAAATACCTGAAGAAGTTCATCAGCCAATTGGACCTTGATTCTTGAATGGTACCAAAAATTCAAGAAGACATTTTTCAGATCATTGAACAGAACCTGGCTATTATTGATAACTAAGGAGTTACCGTAAATTTTGTTGAATGTGGTAATGATTTCATGGTGTTTTAGAAAATTCCTTTTGATAAAGATTCATGCTGAGGTGTTTGAGTAAAATGACATGTTTTCTCGAATTTGCTTTAAAATCTCTTGGGAAGAAAAGGCAAAGGGATAGATAAAATTAGAAGAGTATAATGAAAATAATTTGTTGGGGCGTGGCATGGAGGTGCATGCCTGTAATCCCAGCACTTTGGGAGGCTGAGACAGGAGGATCACGAGTTCAAAGCCAGCCTCAGCAATGGCAAGGCGTTAAGCAACTCAGTGAGACCCTGTCTCTACATAAAACACAAAATTGGGCTGAGGATGTGGCTCAGTGGCTGAGTATTCCTGAGTTCAATCCCCAGTACTAAAAAAAAAAAAAAATTGTTGGAGATGCTAAGTTGGTATATACAGTGGTGGTAATTAGACAATTCTATCTGCTGTTTGTTAATGTTCGGAATTTTCTGTAGTAAAAAGTTAAAAATATGTAACACAGTGTGACCAATTTGCATACAGAATGAAGCATCAGAAATAGATTTTAGACAAAAAGGAATAGGACATCAACAATATAATATCCTCTACTGTCTTGTTTGATCCTAATATCATAGCAAAAACTTTTCAATACTAAAACATTTTAATTGAGGAATTATTATCATGTAATTGTTTTATTAAATAACAATAAGAATGGAATGTGTTTTAAAAATTGAGCATTTGAAAAACAAACTGAACCATAGCATTTATCTTTTAGTGGAGTTAAATGTATCTGAACAAATGAACTATGCAGTGGTGCTTGATGCTAATATCATAAATTAGAATTCTTTTTTTTCAGCGAGAGTCACAAATCGTTGGTGATCATCTGAAACTTATTTACTTTGTGTATACTTATTTGGATGTTTCTATATTCTTCATATTTTCTGTTTATATTCTTCTTGAGGTCATGACTAATCTCTACCTCCACAACTATTTTTGCAATTTCAGTGTATATTTGCACATTGGGTGAGTGACACAAGAACCACATAAATCCTACCCCATAGTTACTATTCCCTGTAAATATAGGAAAATATTTTTACCCTCACTAACTGCAATATCTTGCAAACCTCTCTTATTCAAAGAAAAAACTAAGTCAGACAGAAACTGAAAGATTTGCAATTTTTGTAATATGAGTGTTGGGTTTTAAAATAGCTATGTGGCTGACCAGTGCCCAGAGCTTCATCCTTACGGTGCTTGGTGAAGTGCCATTGTTACATAAATTGCAAAAGTGTTTTAAAAAGCAGTTACCAATGATCTAAAGAAATGTTTATGTAGTCTGGGCTGCTAATAACCTATTTCAGCAAACCCTGGTGACTCAGAAATGGGTGATATTAGATAACAGGTTTTTGTGGCCATAAAAGCATCTCTATGTCCCTGTGTAGTTACCTCCATGGCTCCAGTGCTTCCATTTCTCCATTTCTGCTATTTTTTGTCAGAGTGGGTGGGGGTGCTGCTGAAGTTAATATAGAGCCACAGCCATCTCATGCTAGCAGGGATATACATACTGTGGGCAAGATGGTCTTTTATCTTGCAAAACACTTCTGATTGATTAGTACTGACTGCCAGAAGCCCATTTTTTGAGAATTCACATTTAGATTCAAAAAGTGTGCTATGGTGAATGAGGTTTGCTCTGAGTGTGGAATGATGGTAGCAGTTTGGTATATTTTTGCCTTCCCTGGTTTATAGCCTTTTTCTGCTTTTCCAGGTGTGTTCAATACTCTGATGATCTCCTAATGGCACGTATGATCTCTGACCGTAGTTCCGTAGGCTGCAACTGCAATGACAGATGAGGATCAAGACACTAGGAATTCATGATGCCAACTTTTGGCCAAATGATTCTTTATTAATCACTACACATTTGAAAAATTTTGTTCTGGTAGTGACTTAAATTGCCTTCTCAGTTTTTTCTTCTTTCATGTAGTAAATGCAATGCTTTCCTTACATGTTGATGGTTGCAGTGATGGGGAGGAGGGGATGAAGCTAATTGGAAATAATAGGACTCAAAGAGACCATGCTTGACTTGCTATGATTGAGCCTTAATCTAATCTAAACCAAATGATATCCATATGCACTCATGAATAGACCATTTGAAATCACCAAATTATATAACTATGCCATTGCACAATTATGGAGCTCTGCGAACTCTCAAAGGAGGAATAAAAACACTCAAAAACCATTAGATGTATATTGGAGAAGGGACAATTGTGTTGTAAGACTTTAAAAGTTTTTGAAAACTCTAAAGTTTTGAGAAAAAACTTCCAGGTTCTTGGGGAGGGACAGTGACTTCAAACGATTAAGAAAATCTAATTCATTTGATTGACATAAAATATATCAATTTGGGGGGAATGAAGCTTGATAATAGGCTAATTAAGATTTTTTTTTTTTGGTACTGAGGATTGAACTCAGGGGTACTTCACCACTGAGCCACATCCCTAGCCCTATTTTGTGTTTTATTTAGAGACAAGGTCTCACTGAGTTGCTTATGGATATAAGACTGAGGCTGGCTTTGAACTCAAGATTCTCTAGTCTCAGCCTCCCAAAGTGCTGGGATTACAGGTGTGCACCACTGTGCCCGACATAGGCTGGTTAAGATTTGAGAGAATTTGAGAGAAAACAATTTTATTTATAACTCTGATTCTATTTTGTACCTGTATTACAAACACTTGGTTGGGTTGCAACTAAGGGTTTGGGATAGCCAAAAAAAATGGATGATCAATTACATAATAAGTGTCTCCAAGGTGTTTCATGACTAAAAGTAGGCTTTTTATTATTTTCATTTTTGAGAATGTAGTGAAAAATTGTATTTCTTTCCAAATTAATGACATCAAAGATGAATGATATAAGGGTAACCTGCAGGAGTTTTAAGGTGTATGCTCCTCTCACAGCTTACCTAACTCTGTTGGGTTGTGATATACTTTTAAGTAATTTTTTTTTGTGTGTGTGTGTTAAACTGTGAAAAGGCATATACATAGCTTCTTGGACATTAGTCATTGGATAAATACAAATAGGATTTCTCAATGTAGTTGGAGTGAAATTTCTTACCTTCTATAGAACACAGAAAAACATCCAATTTTAGTCATTTAGAATTTTAGTCATTCAAGCTGCCTTGTGGATTTTAAGTAACTAAAAGCAATAGACAACACTTCTTTATCATTTTCTCCTTACTTATGAATTACTGATAATGTCAAATCATAACTCATTGTCTAAAGTAGTTGTAAAGCATCTTTATATTATGCCTTATTCCCAAACAGGCATCTCCTCAATTATACCAAATTTCTTACATGATCATGACAGGTTTTCCCCCCCTCACTATTATTCCCCCAGTCTCTCTCTTTTATTTCAGTTTTCTAAATGAGATACTGTTAGCTGCATACTTTGGAGACCACTCACATAGGGTATTTTGTGAAATCTACCCAGACAAGTGTAATTGATCTGGTCAGCAGATACTTTTCATACTCCATAAAAAGGGGTTTTCACCTGTCTCCAATTTTACTATGAATGGGGGTTCTTTCTCTATTTTGATATGTTATTTTGATTTTAAGAACCTGAGTTATTCCATGTGCGTTCATCATTTTCCTGGTTCATTTAGTTCTTAATAATTTATATCATACAACAATTCATTTTTTTCAAGTACTGCACATGCTTTTCCAAATGTCAAGTATTGAATAACATACTGACAGTCTTTCATCCTGTAGCCAGAGCAAAGTACATACTTAATATTTATTTTATAGAAGATAACTACTGTTTTATCTAGTGAGAAAAAAATAATGAATTAGAAGTCAATAAAGAAATGTATCTCTTAATGACTGTCTCCCATATCAATGCTCAACTCTCTCATAGCCAAGAGCATATAAATATACTTTGTGGAATAATTTCTGAGAGAGTTAAACACTAGATGTACTGAATGATTATTTGAGCCTCTTAGAAAAGGCAGAAGGGGTCAAGTGATTTCCAGCAACTGCTTCATAAATTATGTGGTGGAGAAATTGATATTTTAAGTTTTAGACTGCTGGAGCATTTACAATTTATTTATAAAATTTATCATGGTTTATTAAGGGGAAAAAGAATAACTGCACTTCAAGGCATTAGCAACATTTCAGAAATATCAATGTCTGGTATTTATTTTGGTTTGGTTTTAATATCCTTTATGGGAGTTAGGTTATGAAGGAATTTTCCTAGAACATGGAAATAAAGTTCAGGTGAGTTCTAACCATCCAATGCAGTACTTCAGTTTCCATGGCTCTGATTGCTCATTAACCTTCAGAGTCACCTTGATACACTGAAAATTTTTGTGATTTCAAAAGTTGTTTCTTTACTATAAAAGTGGCCCACTACAATTATTTAAAGTGAAGTCATTTGGAGCCTTGAGACCAATTAATTTCAGTATGCTTCTTAACCCTGTCATCTTGGGTTGCCATTCACAAAGTTTCCACTTCCTCACAGCCTGGCAACTTGGCACTGCCCTGTGCTTCTCTCCTCCTGCCCCATCCTCTTTCTACCACTTCCTTTATCAACCCTTCCCACCGTGACCTGTGGACTCTGTTTCCTACTAAACCAACTACCTTGAATCTTGCTTATCCTTTTAACCTAGAAAAAAAAACTCTTTCAAGCCTTTTAAATATTTTTAGTATTAGGCCTAAAAAATTCAGTCTTTTTTTTTTTTTTAAACTGATGTCTTGTCTTGAATTCCTCTTCTTCTAGTGGGCAGTACATACAGAATTTTAAGCTTTCTTTGTTATTTCATGTTATGGTTTGGATGTGAGGTGTCCCCTGAAAGCTCGTGTTTGAAACAATGCAAGAAGGTTTGGAGGAGAAACGATTGGGTTATAACCTTAACCTAATCAGTGTATTAATCTCTGATGGGATTAACTGAGTGGTAACTGGAGGCAGATGGGGTGTGGCTGGAGGGAGCAGTTCACTGGGGGTGTGGCTATGGGGTATATACTTTGTATCTGGAGTGTGGAGTCTCTCTCTCTCTCTTTCTCTGCTTTCTAATCATAATGTGAGCTGCTTCCCTCTGCCACACACTCTGCCATGATGTTCAGCTTCACCTCGAGCCCCAAGGAATGGAGCCTGCTATCCACGGATGGAGACCTCTGAAACCATGAGCCCCTGAAAAAACCTTTCTCCTTTACAATTGTGCTGGTTGAGTCCTTTCGTCACAGCAGTGAAAAAGTTGACTAAAACATTTCATTAATAAAATAATTTATCTCATTAAAATTCTCCATGGGGTTGAGGAATGTAGCATAGCAGTAGAATGATTTATCTTCAATGCAGGAGGCCCTGGGTTCTATCTCCACTGCAAAGAAAGGAAAACTTAAGAAAAAGTTTCCAAGGGCTGCACAATAATTTTTATATTTCATGACCTGTGATATACTTATTTTGTCTCCTCTTAAATACTCCCATTCTATGTGCACTGAATACTAAAATCATTTTATAACAATTGCCCTTCTTCAAAGTAGGTGCCCTCTGTTGCCATTGTGTGTTTGCTAATGCTGTTTTGTGTGTGTGTGTGTGTGTGTGTGAGTATATTAGAATATAATTCTCCACCTTTCCTCACTTTTGAAAACCTTACATTATTTAAGATCCAGTTGAATCTTCACCTTCTTCAAGAAGTTTTCTTAGATATAGTCAATCAGAAGCAGGCATTCTTTCTGTTTTTTTCCTATTGTACTTTGCCATCTTGTGCATTGTCTTTCTTGTATTATCTTTTAAAGGTGTCTTTATTTCTTTCTACCTGATTGCAATTTTTTAAAAAATTATTTATTCTATTTAGGTATATATGATAGTAGAATGCATTTTGATTCATTGTAGCACAATTTTTAAGAGCAGGAATCTCCCATAGTCATTCTTGAACTCCTGGAATGATATGATAGTTTAGAGTTTGGACCACAGGAGTTCAAACAAGGATGTTTTGCTGACAGGGAACAGAAAAGCACCAAAAAAACTGAACAAGGGAGATATTGTCAGGACACCAGTTAAGACACATGGAAATCTAAATACAGGCACTGGGGCATGTACAAGACTCTTGGGAACTAGAACTGGGAAGACATTAGAAGCACAGAATTTTGTTTTATCTCTTTCTCCCTTAAGGGATGCATGGCCTCTCTCATTTCGATCTCATGTTCTTTCTCTGAGACCAGATTGCACTAAGTCTGACAGCACAATGCCCACACTGTTCTGACATGGACTGTAGATGACCTTAGGTTTTTTAGCTTTCATCACTATCTAGAAACTTTCCCGTAGTCTCTTAGTTCACATTTCTCAAAAGGAGATTTTTGTAGTTCTTCCTTTTGAGGCAGGCCATAATTTATCATAGTTTAATGGGCAAACTAAGAATGAGCTACTCTTAGTCACATGTATACCCTAGTCTAAATTGCTGTGCCAGAACAGAAAGCAAGTGGAAGCAGATAAGTTACAAACACCCATTAGTGTCACAGGACCTGCTGGAGGTGTGATTCTTCCAAATGTTCTAGAAAATGTTTAGCATAGGAAGTCTTCTATGACTATTTTTTTTTTTTTTGAGCTGGAGATCATTATGTCAAGAGAAATACTCCAGGCACAGGAAGGCAAGTACTGCATGATCTCACTAACGAGGAATCCGAAAAAGTTGACCTTACCGAAGTTGAGGGTAGAATGATGGTTACCTGAGGCTGAAGCAGGTAGATGGGAGAGAAGGGTCGGGAGAGCTTGATAATGGGTACCAAGTTACAGATAGGAACAGGAAGTGCTAGTGTGCTATTGCACAGTATTGTGACTGCGTAACAACTATGTGCTGTGTATTTAACAAAGCCGATGAAAGAATTCTGAATTGTTTCATGATAAAGAAATGATAATATTATGTATATATATATATATATATACACACATACACACACATATATATACACATCACATAGCAGTACACTAATATGTACAATTGTTTTTATGTATCAGTTAAAAATTTTAAAAATTACAACTGTGTAGCTAACATCACAAAAAAGAAATTTTAATAAACAAGTGCCAAAAATAAAAGAATGAACTAGAAACCAGTAAGAAAATGGGTCACATACAGTATTTCAATTAAAAAAATACCAACAAAACAAAAAATAAAACCCTAATATGAGCAAAATTTGGTTCAACTTTTACCATGGTAATTAATTAATTTTTTCCTTGAAGACTATGCTGAGCATAAGATACACCATTAAGTACTTATTCATTCAAAGCTAATTATACTATTTAATCATTTTATATTTATAAAATCAGTTTGCTCATACACTGTTTTGTGATTACATGCTACTAAATACATCTACATTTGGAAATGACAGTTCTTAAAAAATTGTGCATAATATCATAGTTTAAGGTCTGTATTTTAAACATTTAATAATTTTGTCCATAATTTTCTTCAAAATCTCATTGTCAGGTTGAAAAACATTAACACAAAAAGTTTTTCTATGGTTCCCATCATTTGAGTATTGTTTATTTGGTTGCTTTTTACCTAGGTTTAGAGAAGTACTATGGATTCCCATACCCAGAGAAGCTTGGCTGTCAGAACAGGGAAAATAATAAAAAAATTACAACATTTATATTTTCAAAGAAGATGTGAAGGTTGGGTAAAATGGTGTTTTCCTGGAATGCAGGAGGTTCAACAGATGGCATCATTATCAAACACATAGGTATGAGGTTGCATTCCCCAAACTATTATTTTCTTCCTTTTGCTCTTTGGAGGACTTTTTTCCATTCTGATATTTTCTTATTGATCTTTTTCTGTAGTCTCCCTGTAAGTTTTATCATCCTCTATTTTATCCTTCTAAGATATTCTACTTTTTCTCTGTGTCTTTGCTGTTGACCCCCCCTCCCCCGCCCTTGGAATGTAATGCATTCTTTTTTTGTTTTATTTATTGTATTTTTATGTGGTGATGAGGATTGAACCCTCACTTGTGGTAGACAAGTGCTCTACCATTGAGCTACAGCCCTAGATCCTGTACTGCACTCTTAACTTTGATCAATTTATACTTGTTCAAGGCAAGTTCAAACGCTACCATTTTTAAGAAAGAAAGTCCAGTATGGAGATGAGTCTGAATGCTCACTGTCAGAGGAATTGGGTTTGAATCCTTACCTACTAGTTTTGTGACCTTGAAGAAATTGTATAATCTTTCTTTTCTGTCTGTGAAATGGAGACAAGAAGTGTGTTACTATAAAATTATTCACATGTACCTTATCCCACGGGGATATCTGCCTTTCTGCTTTTCCCCATTAGTCTATATATACCATAGTGCGCTGCCTTATTTTCTCTTTTTCTTTTTTCTGTTCATCCTGGTCCTGTCTCTTATGAAGAAATGTGATCATATATTTTTGAATAGCATATTAATATAAAAATGTTCTGCATTAAAAAAAAGTCTACATTTTTAGAAGACTAGATTTTAACAGTTGTAGTTAGCAGTGACCAGGTGACTATTGTTTAGAGGTTAGTGCAATTAAATTGCAAGACTTAGTAAATTGTTCCCACTCTGTGATCAGTTACCCTTAGGGCAGTCGTGACCTCCCTCGAGAGGCATTATTCCATTCCATGGCAGGTCCACCTTGGATAACTGCCACAATCTTCTAGCTTAGTTTTAGGAAAACACCAAAAGGAAACAGACCAAAAGGAGCCTTTGCTCCCACTGTCAGATCATGAATTATTTGCCTCGATAATTAGAGCCTAAGTGCTGTTATTATGTAGATTAAAGGTTGCTGTAACCCTCCTTGTTTAGAGACCACCTGCCTTTGGGGATAGCAAGGCAAGCTGCTGGAGATGCTGTTGAAGATTTGTAAGTGGCTTCCGAGAGAGGGTAGGCTACAACTGTTTGATTTAAGTAATAGCAACAGACAAAAAGACTCTTTAGACTGCAGGGAACACCATAAAAGTGCATGCATTGTTGTGAG
The DNA here is from genome assembly GCA_028644305.1 of Xerus rutilus. Taxonomy (NCBI): domain Eukaryota; kingdom Metazoa; phylum Chordata; class Mammalia; order Rodentia; family Sciuridae; genus Xerus; species Xerus rutilus. The sequence continues at coordinate 124,332,703 of CM053402.1, read as the reverse complement.
TATAAAATCTTGATCTTTATCACAGTGTTGTTCTGTAATAGTTAATGGTTCTTTCACAGGTATAAAGAGTTTTTTTTTTCTTTTTTCTTATAGTTGACTGAGCAGAATATTGATTGCTTTATCTCATTTCCTTAAGGAGATTCTGGCATTTAATATGTGTCCTAATAAAATTTTATCACATCTACTAGTGACTGCTTTATGTTGCATCCAGGTGTCTCCGAGGTGTGACTAAGCATCATCTACTTTATTACCTGCCTCTGGTCACCTTCCCTTTTTTGGATACCATTATGAAAGGCAGATGGGCACAGGATCAGTCAGGATTCTCCAGAGAAGCAGAATCAATAGAATGTATATTACTTTTAGAGGGAATTTATTAGATTGGTTCACATGACCAGAGGCTGAATAGCCCCACAATGAACATGTGCAGACTGGAGAGCCAGAAAAACCAGTAGCAAGTTTAAAAGCTGAAGACCCTCTAGTCTAATGTCTCCAGGTGACAGCAGTAGAAAAAACATACCTGGTTGAGAAGAGTCAAGAATGAGGGGCTGGGATTATGGCGCAGTGGTAGCGTGCTCGACTAGCACGCATAAGGCACTGGGTTCGATTCTCAGCACCACATAAAAATAAAATAAAGATATTCTGTCACCTGCAACTAAAAAATAAACATTTAAAAAAAAAAAAGAGTCAAGAATGAGAGCTGGCTGCCCCCTTCTTCCATTCTCTTGTTTTATCTTGGCTTCTCATCTGTTGGATGGTGCCACCTATCTACTCACCCATCTACTGAGTACATATGATATCTGGCTTTTAATTCGTGCAAGAACTCTCTGGGAAATAGGTTTATTATTGAATGGATATGGAGACTTTGTCTTAGCAAGGCTAAAACATGGACACAGAGACAAAGCTAGTAATTGTAAGCCAGAATATGAATGCTAATGTGACTCTGAAATTTGTTCACTTAGTTATTGTGCTCTATTGCCTATGGTCCATTTACAAATATTTCTTGGACTATGCCCTATATATTAGCTATACTTATTTTCCATTAGTACTGTTTGTCACTCTCTCCAACTGTAATGTAAGAAGTTCACATCTATTTCTGTCATTCATTGAACGTCTGTAGTGGTTCTGAGCTTAAAGTTGGCGTTTGCTGATTCCTGTTTGATGTGTCTAAAGTATTGATGCCAAAGAAGTCACTTCACAATGTCACAGCATCCTTCACAGGTTTTTACCTACATGTTCCCCTGAGATTATTGTCAACGAGTAAAGGGAGGAAAAATTGGCTCAGCGCTCAGGCAGAGGCTTCTCTTGACAATTTGCTTCGTTGTGGTTCCTCTTTTGGGTGTTATTTTGGGGCAACTTCTTGTTCCCATTTCTCTTCAGTCATTCCTCTACTCAGTTATAACATCAAGCAGACAAAAGGTAGAGCAGGGTATGAAATTACTGGTACTTAAGATTTAGTGGAATGAATATTATAATTTTCCTAGAGATAAGCATTTCCAAATTTTGAGCTCCAGAACATACAAGAGCAGAACATAAAGTACCACTGAGTGTGTGCTAAAGACTTAGCGTGCAAATGACTTTGAATACACTTTGTGCTGTGGCAGAAATATTAGCATGTGCCTCTGAACTCCAGGGTAGTTGGGTAGCCTTGATTGCTGCTGCAGCTTGTTCTCATTCTAAATGATTTCTAAATAAAATCATTTAGAATGAGAACAAGGCAGTCACTTGAATATCATATTTTCTTGCTGATTTTTTCTTTTTTATGTTTTTATTAGTGAATTATTGTTATACTTAATATTAAGGGTTCCTTCTCATCTAATCATATGGAAATATAATTTGCTTCACTTCAATTTCCAAGACTTCCCCTTTCCCTCCTCTCTTACTTCCCTTCCTCTACACTACTATTCTTCTATTTACTAGTAGTTTTTAAAAATGTAGTGCTTTATAGATATACATGAAGGTTAAATTCACTATAGTATATTCATCTATATACATAGCTTAATCTGGTCAATTTCATTCCACCATTCTTCTCTTTCTCTGTCCCTCTTCTGTCCTTCTGAATCACCTTCCTCTACTCCACTGATCTTCCTTCTATTTTCCACCCCTCCTCTTTTTCTTATTTTGCTTTAGCTTCACATATGAGAGAAAATATTTAGCCTTTGACTTTCTGAGTCTGGCTTATTTCACTTAGCATGATGTTCTCCAGTGCCATCCATTTATCAGCAAATGCCATAATTTTGATTTTCATTATGGCTGAGTAAAATTCCATTGTGTATATACACTACATTTTCTTTATCCATTCATCTTTTGATAGGCACCTAGGTTCCACAGCTCAGCTGCTATAACCATTGATTTACCTATGTCACTACAATATGCTAATTTTAGTTCCTGTGGAAGAATACTGAGGAGTGGGATAGCTTGGTCCATTCCTAGTTTTTTGAAGAATCTCCAACTATTTTCCAGAGTGGCTGTATTAATTTGCAGTCCTAATAACAGTGTATGAGTCTGCCTTTTCCCTTACATACTCACCAGCATTTATTATTATTTGTATTCTTGATACAAATATCTAAATACAAATATAATATACATTCTAACTGGAGTGAGATGAAATCTCAATGTAGTTTTGATTTGCATTTCACTGCTAGTGATATTAAATATTTTTAAATATGTTTGTTGACCATTTGTATTTTTCTTTTGAGAATAAAAGACCCAGAATAGCCAAAGCAATTCTGAGCAAGAAGAGTGATACTGGAGACATCACAATATGTGCTCTCAGTTGTTTTCAGAACTGTAGTAACAAAAACAGCATGAAATTGGCATCAAAACATACACGAAGACCAATGGAGTAGTATAGCAGACATAGAGACAAATTCACATAGGTATAGTCAACTAATATTTGACAAAGAAGCCAAAAACATATGTTGGTGAAAAGATAGTCTTTTTAACAAATGGTGCTGGGGAAAATGGATGTCTGTATATAGAAGAACGAAGCTTTATTCCTATCTTTCATCCTGCACAAAGGTCAACTCAAAGAGGATCAAGGACCCAGGAATTAGATCAGAAACTTTGCAACTGCTAGGGGAAGCAGGCTCAACACTGCAACATATTAAAACAGGCATTGACTTCCTTAACAAGACTCCTAAACACAGGAAATGAACCCAAGAATCAATAGATGGGATGGCATCAAATTAAAGCTTCTGCACAATTAAGAATGTGAAGAGAAAACCTACAGAATGGGAGATCATTGTCAGCTACTCTCATCAAATAAGGGATTAGTATACAGAATGTATAAAGAACTCAAAAAAAACCACACATAGACACACAGACACACAAACCAATTTTAAAAAGCAAATGACCCAATTTTTAATGAATGAGCAAAAGCATTTTTTATTTTGATTGTGAAAATTTATCTTTATAATATATGATTTCTTCTATTATCTTTTAATTGTAGCTTGTTAGCTGATCAAAAGAATTTAAACTCTAATGAATTTTTTTACCCAATGATATATTCTAAACATGGAAATAATGAAAATATACAAAAATCATTTCATAGAAACATGACAAGTGTTTTGGGCAGAAGGCATTAGGATTTTAAATCATTTTTTTCTGGCTTTAATGCAAGAGAATAGAGTCAGAAAATAAAATCAATCTTGGAGCCAACCTTTAAATTTAAAATTTAAAAGCTTTATCTTAAGTCATATTGTAATAAAAATTTTTATTAAGTAGAATTGAAGTAATTAAATTTATTTTTTGAGATAGAGTCCTTCTATCTTGCTGAGGCTGGCTTTAATCTCAAAATCTTCCTACCTCGGTCTTGCAAGTAGCTGGAATTATAGGCATGTACCACTGTGCTAGGCCTTTAAACTTAATATAAGAATTTTTAAATGGTTGGTAAATAGGACTCTGGATTAAAAGGAAAAAAAAGGAGAAAAGTCTGGAGTTTATTTAAAAGATAATTTCCTGGGACATCTCTATTTTGGTCCAGCAATTCAATTTTAGCATAATGAGTAGCAAAAGTGATTCTGATTCAGGTAGCCTGGGTATTAATCTTTAAGAAAAGGGGATTGGGAACATATTGCATACTTTAAAACTGCTCATTAATTATTTGCCTTGTATTGTGCTAAGTTATTATAGGGATATAGACCCTGATTCAATTATGACAATGATAATGATAAATGATAATAAAGAATTCTTCAATAAGTATTTACAGTATTGTCCACTGTTTTCTTGATAGTGTTCTCTGTTAGGAATTTAGCAGTGAAGAAGTACCATCTTTGCCTTCAATGAGTACACATCCTGGAGGGGAGTGACAGAAAACAGAGAGAGAAGTCGTGTAACATGTCAGAGGCTAACAAGCATTAGGTGGGAAAATAAAGTAGCATGAAGACAATGGAAATGGGGACTGTTTTCTGATGATGACGATGAGCAGGATGAAAAGTGATTCTTGCTGAGTTCACTGTTTTGCCAGGTGCCTTGTGTAGTTTTTCTTGTTAATCTTCAGAATCTAGAAACTTAGTATATATCATCCTTATTTTATAGATGCCAATACTAAGATCCATAAGAGTTAAATGATTTGCCCAAGACTTCAGAGAGAACAACTATTCAAGTCAGGTCTTGTTGACTTTGCTCTTCATGCAGTTCTTCTGGCCTTTCCATTGACCCAGGCATCTAATAAGAATATTTTCATCAGCACTTTTCAATATACAAAGTGTATTTCCATATACACTGTTATTTAATATTTATAATAATCCTAACAAAATAGTACTATGAGATTGATTTTAAAGAAGTGAAAACTAATACTTAGATGATATTTCCCAAATTCAAGAAAATGGAACATGTACAACTCAAGCCAGAGGTGACCTGACCTGGTGTTCAGGAGAAAGGCCTCTCAAGTGAAAGACTTTGAATCCCAATTCCATCACTCACTAGCTATTTAAATTTGAGATTTTAAAATGATCTAAGCCTCAGTTCTCTCCCCTGTAAAATGAGGGTGATAATAATATTTAATTTGTTACAGAATTAAATGAGTAGGCATTATATGTGCCTTCATATAATTGTTAAATGACACAGTATTTGCAATGATTATAGAAGTTCAGAGAATAGGGATGACCTACGCATGTGCATGGCCTTCTAATACTGAAGAATACATCCAAAGCCCCCCATATGGACATTTCTTCCCTAAAATTTTCCTTTTAAACTTTTTTTGTTTATCATTTGTTCACAAAGAAGTCAATTATTTAAATGGTAAAGTCCAAATTGTATATATTTCTGGTATAAAACATGATGCTTTGAAATATATATACTTTGTGGAATGATTAAATCAAACTAATTAACATATGTATTACCTTGTCTCTTATCTTTTATTTTGTGAGACCACTTAAAATCTGCTCTTAGTGATTTTCAAGTATATACTACATTGTTATTAACTATAGTCTCCATAGTATACACAGATTTCTTGGATGTTTTCTTCTTATTGAGAATTTTTATCTTTTGACCAACAATTCCCAAATTTCTATCCTCCTGTTGCCATCTACAGCTCCTAGTAAACACCATTCTACTGTCTCTAGGACTTCAACTGTTTTAGATTCTACATAGAAGTGAGATCATTTGTATTATATGCTTGGCTTATTTCACTTATAATGTTCTTTAGTTTCATCCATGTTGTCACAAATGACAGGATTTACATCTTTTAAAGGCTTAATAGTGTGCCATTGTGCAGATGTACCACCTTTCATTATCTTGTCTATTGTGAACAATTATGTGGTGAACATGGATGGTAGATGACTTTTTCATATGGTGGCCTTATTTCCTTTGGATATATACACAGTAGTGGGTATTATGGTCCGAATATGTGGTCCCCCCAAAGCTCATGTGTGAGACAATGCAAAAATATTCAGAGCTGCAGTGAGTAAATTATGAGAGCTAGGATTTAGGGTCAGTGGATTAATACACTTGAATAATTGGGTGGTAACTGCAGAAGACAGGATGTGGCTGGAGGAAGGAGGTCACTGGGGGCATATCTTCCAAGTTTTTATTTTGTCCCTAGTGAACAGATCTTGTTTTCTGCTACCTGGCTGTCAGAAATTGAGCAGTTTTCCTCTGCCATGCCTTTCTGCCATGAAATTCTGCCTCATCTCAGGGTCCAGAGTTATGTAGTTGACCAACCATAGACTGAATATCTGAAAGCATGAGCCAAAATAAAGGCATTCTCCTCTAAGAAGTTATTGTTGGGTATATTGGTCACAGTGATGACCAAGAGTGGGATTGCTAGATCATATGGTAATTATATTTTTAATATTTTGAGAAACCCTCATAGAGTTTTTCATAATGAATGTACTAATTTACGTTCACATCAACAGTGTACAAGTGATCCCTTTTCTCTCTGCCCTCTCCAATACTTGCTATTTTTTTTTTTTTTGAATAACCATTCTAACAGGGGCGAGGTGATATTGCATAGTGATGTTAAGTTCCAGACCCATGTCAGTAGACCAGGCACCTGGTCTGCACATCTGCTGACTCAGGACAAGTATATCCTGCCTGAGGAGTCCAGCACCATGCCTGCCTACCAAACATGCCATGATGGCCTGCCAATAATTTTCAGATGGTCTAACTGGTAAAGGGTTTCTCCTGTAGAAATCAGACTGTAAAGACTGGAATAAGTGGCTTTTCCCCAAAAGGGCAAATACTAAGAATGGTTAAAAGGGTCATGACTAATTGGGGGAAACATCTCCACCAGAGGAATAGAATAAACCACTATTAGGTGACCCTAAAGAAAGGGAGATTTATGAACTTTCCAAACAATGAATTCAAAATGATTATCTTAAAGCAGCTCAGTAAACTACATGAGAATACCAACAGGTAGCTAAATGAAATCAGGAAAGCCATACACAAACAGAATTTCACCAAAGAAATAGAAGGAGGAGATTAAAAAAAAAAAAGAATCAAATTCTGGAGCTCAAAACGCAATGACCAAGCTGAAGAATTTCAGAGAGCTTCAATAGCAGACTCGATCAAGCAGATGAATCAATTAGCTCAGAGAGAGGTTATTTGCAATTATCCCGTTAGAGGAATTATCCACTTAAAGGAAAAAGGAATGAGAAAGGGTAAAGACAGCCTATGGAATGTGTAGAACACCATCAAGCCCAAAAGTTCATCTGATGTCTCTGGTAGCTGCAGTGCTAAGTAATCACTCTGATTATTTTTGACAAATGCTTTTGGAGAAAAGGCTATTTGTACAAGATGAGCTCTGAGTAATATCAAATAAACCTGTGAGTGAGATCTTCCAAAACCCACTAGTTCAGTCAAACATTGCCCATTCTTTGAGAATGGTTCTTTGAAAGAGCTCAACCCATTCTGCCCCTCCATTGACTTCCAGGCTCCTGAATTTTACCATAATAGTATGCTATTGTTTTTTAAGGCTACTTGTAGAGCTGAGAGGGAAGATGGGAATAACAAGATGCTAAAAAACTCTACTTACTGAGATTCAACACATTCCTTTGCTATGTGCACTTTGAATTGCTACAAAATTTTAATTCTTAGAATTCTGAAAAAGTTGCTTCTTATGATTTTTTTTCCCCAGTGTTCTTATTGTTTTCATGGAAAAGTGGATTTCTGGAGGTTCTTACTCCATTATTTTCACTGACACAGTGATAATATTTATTAAATAACACAATTGCAATAACACAATGGAAGTAAACAGCAGATGTTGGATAAGTATGTGAAATAACTGATGGCAGCCCTGTGTGGTGGCGCACACCTGCAATCCCAGAACTTTGGGAGGCTCAGACAGGAGAATTGCGAGTTCAAAGCCAGCCTCAGCAACGGCGATGCGCTAAGCAACTCAGTGAGACTCTGTCTCTACATAAAACACAAAATAGGGCTGGAGGTGTAGCTCAGTGGTTGAGTACCCCTGAGTTCAATCCCCGGTACCAAAAAAGAAAAAAAGAAAGAAAGAAATAATTGATGGGAGCAAATGTACATATTCTCTGGTTGACTTTGAGCATTCAGCATGCTATGGGCAGATCAGTGTGCTTAAGAGAAGTCCTAGAGAGAGCTTTTTTTCTTCTTTTTGTTTTTTGGTGAGTATAAATGGCTGAGCATGAAGAAAGTGTCTATTATATACACTTAGAAAGAATTAAAATATTTTGCTCTGGATCAACTTTCTAAGCACAAATATTTTTTGATTTTATTGAACCATTCTTAATTTTGAGATCAGTCCAGAATATTCTAACAACTTTTCAAGGGGCTGTAATATTTTGGGTACTGTATGTTTACTGTTCATAACAGACTGAGCCTAGAAAGGTCATGAACGCTTTAAAAAACACCAGGAAATGCTTTGGTCCTCAAGTCAGTCTATTCCAGTTCATGTTGCGAATGTTTTTTTCTACTCTTCTGGCACAGCCTTGAATGTTTCTGAATGATCCCTGGGGTAAATCCAGAGTCCTTTGCTTGTTACTCACTGTTTCCATTGTTACCCTCATTTTACTACGGTAGAAATCACACTTGATTTCTTGTGTAGTTATGCCACTGATCAGGTCATGGTCAGATGCTTTCTTCAGCTGGAAACATCTCATGTTAGTTAGAAACATATTATGGAGCACAATGTAAAATATAACATCCCATGCCATCAGTTGCTATCCCACTGGCATGCTCATTAATTCAAGATATATTTCAATTCTTTGTTTTCTAAACTTATTATGAAAATATACTTATTTACTGATTATGAAATATACCCATTTCAATGATCTTTAATAACTTTAGTAAATGTTACAAATATCACTATAAATACATTTTAGAGCAATTTAGTCCCTCAATAAGATCCCTAGTTCATTTATAGTTAATCTCCTTTCCTACTCTCGCCCTCAGACAATCACTGATAGACTTTATCCTTTTGTAAGTTTTCCTATTCTGTACATCTCATAAATAAATCATAGAACATGTGTTCTTTTTATGTCTGATTTCTTTCATGTTACATAATGATTTGAAGTTTATCTGTGCTGCAGCTTATGTGAGCAGTTCATTCTTACATATTGCTGAACAGAATCCCATTGCACAGATATACCATATTTTGCCTCTCCATTTGCTGGCTGATAAACATTTAGCCCCCAGTTTCTGGCTACCGAGAATATTACTACTATGAAAATTTGTGTGCAAGTCTTTATATGCATATGAGTTGCTCAGCCAGGTCATTAAGCGGACCGTCTTTTCCCTAATGGGTTACCTTGTCACCTTTGTCAAGAATCAATTGACTACATATATGTATATATTTATTTCATATATATACTTATATTTATTTTATTATATATATAAATAGTTATTTCTGGACTTTCAATATTGCTTTTAATCTATATATCTTTTCTTACACCAGGATCACTTGATCTTGATGATTATAAATTTATATAAAGTTTTCAAATTGAAAAGTGAAAGATCTCCAATTTTCTTTTTCAAAATTGTTTTGCCTGTTCTAGTTTTGCATTCCCATGCAAATTTTTGGATCTGATTATCAGTTGCTACTAAAAAGACTTCTGGAATGTTTACAGAGTTACATCAAAACTCTATTCAACCCATACATCAATGTGAGGAGACTTGGAGTCTTAATTAAGTGTGACTCTTCTAATGCATGGACAGGAATTGTCTCTCCATTTGCATAGATCTTTATTTTTTCTCAGCAGTTTTATAACTTTCGGTGTACAAGGGTTGCGCTGGTTTTGTCCCGTTTGCTCCTAAGTCTTTTATTCTGTTTGCTGCTCCTGTGAATGGAATTGTATTCCCAATTTCACTTCTGGATTGTTTACTGCTCATCTATAGAGCTCAGAGGATCTCATTTATTTTGAAGCCTCACAAATAAATTTATGTGATAACAGGATTCTGGCTGATTTAAAGAGCTGCCCTAAATTATGCAGGTGATTATAAACCTCTCATGGATAAAACTACATCTTATTCATCAGAGTCTACCCGAAACCCTCAGAACAGGTCTTGTGCACAATGAGAGCTTATCATATTGCTATTAAATCAGCAGATGAAGTTTGAAACATTATCTTCGTGGCTTAAAACAATTGATTCACATTTACCAATTGCCTTGATGAAATTTTTTTTTTTTTTTGTGACAGGGATTGAACTCAGGGGTACTCAACCACTGAGCCACATCCCCATCCCTATTTTGTATTATATTTAGAGACAGGGTCTCACTGAGTTGCTTAGAGCTTCACTTCTGCTGAGGCTGGCTTTGAACTCTCAATCCTCCTGCATCAGACTCCCAAGAAGCTGGGATTGCAGGCATGTGCCACTGTGCCCTGTGAAATATTCATCTATGGAAGTAATGTGAGTTAAAAATTCTCCATAAGATCTTATCACATTAGGAGTTAAGGGTTTATCATTGATGAGAACTAATGACTTATTAAGTTCCATTATGACAACATTGGAAGTTTTGTGACAAATATTGGTATTTTGATAAAGTAAACATTTTTAATAGATGGTAACTTTCAAGCAATAATATACTTGTTCATTTAAAATATTTTAGAAAATATCTTCTGGGTTGTAAACTTAGAGGTCTTATCAAAAGAAATTTGATGTTCCAGGTGGTTAGTACACCTATATGGTAGTTTCTGAATTCCTGTTTCTGTTTCCACATATCTCTATCATTATAAAGTAGAGTTTGCAGGAGGATTCCTTTAATTTCAGGGCAGAATGAATCTTGGATTGTCATAGTGGATGACCTTATCCAAATGTTTACCTCTGTGGACAAGAAATCTTTTCCTCATGGAGTCTCAACATTTGTAGGATGCATGAGGAAAGTTCTTCAATGGAATATTCAGTGGATATTATGGTAGGATAATTGCAGACTACCAGGCTTATATGAGAGGGCCTGGATAAGGAAAGTGTCAGTCCTAGTTTTTGTCTGTAGTACTTGTGTTTTCTCTGATTGGTCATTTGTCCTAGATTTTAAAATTTTTTATTTAAGTGTTATTAATATATGCATTAAAATAATCTGGGTTTGTTTTGTAGATCCTATTTGGTACTTTCAGCTTCTGCTACGGTGTTACATAGATACTTGGGCAGTCACTAGAATTTTCACTCATATGTATTATAGTTGAGTCTGAAAGGTAGACACCAATAACTTGGCCCCATTTTGGACATAATATATATGACTCCTGCTTCATGTGAAGGGGTCTCGTTAATAAAACAGATTGCACCAGGATATGAAAGGAGAGCGCCCTCGTTAGTTCAGGTGGAGGTGGGAGATAGCTTCTTGAAGTACCCAGCAGTTGCACTGTGACTATGCCATGGCCTGTGAAATTCATGTCGTCATGACCAGTGTCTAGGTTCAGAGAAAAAATGGGGACTTTACCTGAGGCATATGTGAAAAATGGGCAGAGATAGAGGTTGAACTGTCCAATTGTAGAGGGTCTAGAATGATCTAATTCTTATGTACAATGGTATTATCATTTATGGTGAGTTGTAAATCTAAACATCTTTATACATTTTGGCATTGGGCATCAGCTTTAATTTTTAATAACAAAAAATCAAAAGTGCACAAAAAATGACAAAGTACTGGATTTCTGATTCTCAGGAATAATTTCCATGAATGTTTGTGGACATTTGCCAACCAATGGTGGAGGGCACATATAGAATGATGTAACTGACAGTGTGAAAATCTGAAGCACACTACTGAAGAATTACTATCATCTACCTCAAAAAGTAATAGTTCCTTAAAGAATATTTTGCCTGTTGGCCACAACTTAACAGGTGCTTCTACAGAATGTGCTTTCATGTATCACTTTGGAAACCACGTTTTATTTGTATTCAGTGACTCTTCCATGTTAATTTTTCTTTGTCTTGATTAATTTTCCTTGTTCATTTATGAAATATGGATTGTGTGTCAGCTCTACTCTTGGAACTTTGCAAATTATTAAATGATGTCAGTTTTTAAAAATGTCTTGCCATAAAATACCTCAAATAGGTAATTAATTATTTCTATAATGTTTTGTTATTATCTTCCAATTCATAAGTTAAAGAAAAGCCACCAAAGTACATTTTGTCAAAGCTGAAACAAATGTCATTAATATGAATGTGATTATAAATTTAGTTAAAATATTCACCACTGTTGATAAGATCATTTGTTTTTATGGTAATATGCATACATATCTTGTATCACAAGGTCATGATAAAAGCACTGCTCTTACTCAAAACTTACATTCTGAAATCGATGTGGTATATATAATATATATAAATGATGTGGCATATATAATATCAATATTAAGTTAATATTTTAATTAATATTTTAATATGTACAGATATTTAATATAAGGGAACCACAAATTTTTATGATGTAGCTAAACATGAATTTTAAAAAAGTACTATAAACTGATTGTTAGTATGTTTCTTTTTTTACTGTCCATTATCAAATTATTTTAGGAATAATTAAATCTTTGAGAAATTTCTTTGTAAATCAACTTAAGTTTAACTGTAATGATATAGACATTTTATCTAAACAAGGGATAAATTTTGATTTTAATTTTTCAAAATAAGATGAAAAATTTTATCAATGGAGTAAATGAACATAGATGCCAGAATTTCAGCACATTTGAAACTTTCATCAGATTGTGGTGATTACAAAACCTCATAACATTGAAATTTTTCTAATGACAGAATTGAAAAAATTAACTCATGTTCTCAAATTAAGCATAAGATTTAAATTTGAAATTCTTTAACTGCATATTGAAATATCTTGACTTTTGAGAAGAATTTTTTGATGGAGCTTCTATTTTTAATTAGATAAATTTATATTCTGTGCCAAAATGGAATGAAACTGAGAAGAATTATGATTTTGCAGCATTCAAGTTTGGCATTAAATAAAATCATAAAGAGAGATGAATTATTTGATAAGATTTGTCTTATAAAAATTTGTTAAAGGAAAGTGCATTAAAAAGTACATTTTAGCCAGGCGCGGTGGCTCAAGCCTGTAATCCCAGCACTTAGGGAGGCTGAGACAGGAGAATCGCGAGTTCAAAGCCAGCCTCAGCAACGGCGAGGTGCTAAGCAACTCAGTGAGACCCTGTCTCCACATAAAACACAAAATAGAGCTGGGGATGTGGCTCAGTGGTCGAGTGCCCCTGAGTTCAATCCTCAGTACCACCAAAAAATAAAAAAATAAAAAAAAATAAAAAAATAAGTACATTTTAAGCAAAAAAGGCAGCACCTGTGAAAATACTTAGGTTGAAACAGTTATACATTTCATGACAAAAATTACCATATATATGTAAATTAAATACATATATTTAAATAGTACCTGGTGGATACACATAAAGGTGAGATTCACTGTGGTATATTCATATAGGTACGTAGGAAAGTTTGGTCATATCCATTCTACCATTGTTCCCTTTCCCAACCCCCTCAATCTCCTTCCTCTACTTATCTCTCTACTGTATTCTTGGAATCCCCCCTGTTTTGATCTAGCTTCTGCATATCAGAAAAAACATTCAACTTGGACCTGCTGGGGCAGGCTTATTTCACATCGATGATCTTGGGTGTCCATTTACTGGCAATGCCATAAATTTCATTCTTCTTTATGGCTGAGTAATACTCCATTGTGTATAGTGCCACATTTTCTTTATCCATTCATCTGATTATGGGCATCTAGTTTGGTTCCATAGCTTGACTATTGTCAATTGCGCTGTGGTAAATATTGATGTGGCTTCATCCCGAATATATGCTGATTTCAGATCTTTTGAATATATACAAAAAGTGGGATACCTGGGGCATATGGTAGTTTCACTCCCAGTTTTGTGAGGAATCTCCATACTGCTTTCCAGAGTGGTTGCAATAATTTGCAGTCCCATCAACAATGTATGAGTGTACATTTTCCCTTACATCCTCATAGACATTTATTATTTATTATTATTTATATTCTTGATAATCGCCATTATGACTGGAGTTAGATGAAATCTCAATGTAGTTTTTGTTTGCATTTCTTTGATTGATAGAGATGTTCAATGTTTTTTCATATATTTATGAACAATTTATATTTCTTTTTCTAAGAAATGTCTGTTTAGGGCTGGGATTGTAGTTTAGTGGTAGAGCATTTGACTTGCATGTGTGAGGCACTGGGTTCGATCCTCAGCACCACATAAAAATAAATAAATAAAGATATTGTGTCCATCTACAACTAAAAAAATATTTTAAAAAAAATGTCTGTTTAATTCTTTTGCCCATTTATTAATTGAGTTATTTGGGGGTTTTTTTTGTGTGTGAAATATTCTGTGTTCTTTAGATATTCTGGATATTAATCTCTTGAAAAGCAGCTGGCGAAGATCTCCCATTCTGTAGAGTCTCTCTTCATGCTATTGTTCCCTTTGCTGTGCAGAAGCTTTAAAAATTGTTGCTGTCCCACTTACTGGTTCTTGGTTTATTTCTTGCACTTTAGGAGTCTTATTAAGGATACCTGTGCTAATATGTTGGAGGGTTCAGCCTATATTTTCTTTTGACAGTTGCAGTTTCTGGTTTAATTACTAGTCTTTGATCTACTTTGAGTTACTTTTGTGCAAGATGGGAGATAGGGATCACATTTCATTCTTCAACATGTTGATATCCACTTTTCCCAGCACCATTTGTAAAAAAGGGTCATCTTTTCACAGATGTATATTTTGGGCATCTTTGTCAAGCATCAGATGTCTGTATTTATGTGGGTTTGTCTCTGTGCTTCTATTTCATATGTCTTCATGTCTGTTTTGGTGCCAATACTATGCTGTTTTTATTACATTAGCTCTGTAGTATAATCCGAGCTCCTCTTGCTCAGGGTTGCTTTGGCTATTCTGGGTCTTTTGTTCTTTCAAATGGATTTTAGAACTGTTATTTCTAGTTTTATGAATAATGTCATTGGTATTTTGGTGGAGATTGCATTCAAACTTCATGAGAGTTTTAGTAGTATAGCCATTTTGACAATATCAGTTCTGCCTATGCAAGAACATGGAAGGTATTTTCATTTTTTAAGGTCTTCTTCAATATATTTCTTCTGTTTTCATTTTAGAAGTCTTTCATCTAATTCATTAGATTAATTCTCAAGTACTTTTTTGAGGTTATTCTAATAGTTTTCCTAATTTATTTTTCAGAAGATATATTATTGGAGTATAGGAGAGCAGTTGATTTATGTATGTTGATCTTGTATCATGCTATTTAACTAAAATTGTCAATTAGCTTTTTTGCAATATTCAGGCAAGTTCTTTCAATTCCTAGTTTCTCAAGAATGGGTATTGTCCTTTTTCAAATGTGTTTTCTGCATCTATCGTGACAACTGTAATTCTTGTCCTTAACTGTATTTATGTGGTAAATTACATTTATTAATTTGCATATGTAGAATCAACCTTGCATCCCTGGAATGAAACCCACTTGATCATGGTACACTCTCTGTTCATGTGTTTTTTTATGTGGTTTGTCCATATTTTATTATGAATTTTTGCATCTATGTTCTTTAAGAATGTCTTAAAATTTCTTTCCTGATGTGTCTTTGTCTGGTTTTGGTAGCAGGGTGATAGTAGCTTCAAAGAAAGAATTTGGCAGTGTTTCCTTCTTTTCTGTTTCATGGGATAATTTGAGAGGCATTAAAAAATGCCTCTTATTTAAAAATCTGGTAAGAACTCAGCTGATTATCTGTCTAGTCCTGAGCTTATCTTTGTTGGAAAGCTTTTGATAACTGCTTCAATTTCATTACTTAAAATTGATCTGTTTTTTTATATCCTTCTGGTTCAATTTGGGTAGGTCATATGTCTCTAGAAATTTGTCAATATCTTTGAGATTTTTTAGCTTTGCAATACAAATTTTCAAATCAGTTTCTAATGATCCTCTGGATTTCAGTAGTGACTGTGGTGATTTTCCTTTTTCATCTTTAATTTTGCTAATTTGGGCCTTTTCTCTCTTTCTTTTGTTTAGTTTGGCTAAGGGTTTATCAATCTTGTCTATTCTTTTAAAAAACCATTGATCCTTCATATTGCTTTTTTTTACCCTTAATTTCATTGATTTTTGCCTCTGATTTTAATTATTTCCTGTCTTCCACTGATTTTGGTGTTAGTTTGCTCTTTTCCTAGGGCTCTGAGGTGTGATACTGTATTATTTATTTGGTATCTTTCTGTTTTTTTAAAAAAAATTATTTATTAATTTTGAATTATCCAATAGAATCTATGAATATTGTTTTCTTTCTATTTTTTTTAATGTAGGAAATCAGTGCCATAAACTTTCCTCTTAGAACTGCCCTAATATCATTCCAAAGTATTTTCATTTGCTTCTAAGAACTTTTTATTTCTCCCTTGATTTATTCTGCTATCCATACATCATTCAAAGGGATATTATTTAATTTCCAGGTGTTAGAGTGTTTTCTGTTTTTTAACTTGTCATTGATTTCCTTTTTTTAAAAAATATCTTTTAGTTTTAGATGGACACCACATCTTTATTTTTATGCAGTGCTGAAGATTGAACTCAGTGTTTCATACATGCAAGGCAAGCACTTGACCACTGAGCCACAACCCCAGCCCTTGTCATTGATTTGTAATTTCATTTCATTATGATTTGATAGGATGCAAGAAATTATCCTTATATTTTGTATTTGCTAAGATTTGCTTCATATCCTACGATGTGATCTATTTTAGAGAATGTTTCATGTGTCACTGAGATGAAAGTGAATGCAATTGTCAATGGATGAACTGTTCTGTAGATGTCTATTTGGTACCTTGTAATAAAAGTGATTTTTTGTTATGAAGAATTTTTTTCCTGCTACCAGATATTGAACCCAGGGGCACTTAACCACTGAGCCACATCCCCAGCCATTTGTATGAATTTAAAATTTTGAGACAGTCTCCCCAAGTTTCTTAGGGCCTTGCTAAATTGCTCAGGCTGTCTTTGAACTTTCAATCCTCCTGGCTCAGCCTCCTGAACTGCTGGGATTACAGGTGTGTGGCATGGTGTCCAGCAATGAAAAATCTTTACTTGGTTTATGTCTGGATGAGCTATCTAGTGTTGATAGAAGTGTGTTAATATTATCTAGAAGTATAGTATTGTTATCTATTTGATTATTTATATTGAGAAGGATTTATTTATGTAGATGCACAATTTTGGAGGGCATAAATGTTTACAGTTATTATATTTTGTTGTTACATGATTCCCTTGACCAGTATATTATGACCTTCTTTGACTCTTCTGATTAATTTGGCTTGAAGTTCACTTTGTCTGATATAAGACTACCTATACCTGCTTACTTTTGGCTTCCATTTTCATAGTATATCTTTTCCCATCCTTTCACCTTCAGTCTGTGTATGTCTTTGTCTATAAGGACTCTTGGGATTTTTTTGTTGGTAGGCTTTTGATGGTGTCTTCAATTTCATTGCTTGGAACTTATTTGTTTAAATTTTCTATGTCCTCCTGGTTCAGTTTGGGTAGATCATATATCTCAAGAAATTTGTTGATGTCTTCAAGATTTTCTATTTTACTGGAGTATAAATTTTCAAAATAGTTGCTGATTGTTGTCTGTATTTCAGTAGTGTCTGTGATATGTACTTTTTCTTCATGGATTTTATTAATTTGAGTTTTTTCTCTGTTTCTCTTGGTTAGGTTGGCTAAGCGTTTATCAATTTTATTTAGGTTTTCAAAGAATCAACTTTTTGTTTCGTTGATTTTTTTAAAAAAAATTGTTTCAATTTCACTGATTTCAGCTCTGATTTTAATTATTTCCTGTTTTCTGCTTTCAGTGTTGATTTGTTCTTCTTTTTCTAGGCTTTTGAGATGTACTATTAGATTATTTATTGGGTGACTTTCTATTCTTTTAATGAATGAGCTCAATGCAATGAACTTTCTTCTTAAAACTGCCTTCAAGATATCTCAGAGATTTTGATATGTTGTGTCACTATTATCATTTACTTCTAAATATTTTTTTATTTCACCCTTGATTTCTTCTGCTATGCATTGATCATTCAATAATGTATTACTTAGTCTCCAAGTGTTAGAGTAGCTTCTATTTTTTGTTTTATTTTTGATTCGTAGGTTTATTCCATTATGATCTGATTGAATGCAAGGTATTATCTCTTATTTTTGTATTTTCTGAGAGTTGCTTTGTGGCCTAGGATATAGTCTCTTTTAGATAATGATCTATGTGCTGCTGAGAAGAAAGTGTATTCAGTCATTGTTGAATAAAATATTGTATATATGTCCATTAAATCTGAATTATTTAATTATTAATTAAATTAACTACATTATCTATTTAGTTTTTGTTTGGATGATCTATCCAGTGATGAGAGAAGTGTGTTAAAGTCACCCAGTATTATTGTGTTGTAGTCTATATATTTTTTGATATTGAGAAGTGTTTGTTTGATGTACATGAATTCTCCATTGTTTTGGACATAAATATTTATGATTAATATGTCTTGTTTATGTATAATTCTCCCAAGCAGTATGAAATGACCTTCTTTGTCCCTTCTGATTAACTTTGGTTTACAATTCACTTTATCTTATATGATGGTAGAAATTCTCTATTGGTTTACAGCATCCATGTAAATGATACATTTTTCCAAACTTTAATCTTCAGTCTGTGGATATCTTTACCTCTGAAGTCAGTCTCTTGGAGATAGAAGTCAAGCATACTGTTGTTTCGTTTTTTAATCCAATCTGCTAGTCTATGTCTTTTGATTTTTGAGTTTAGGCCGTTTATATTCAATGTTATTGATAAATGATTTTTATTCCCTGATATTTTGATTTATTTCTGGTTTTTAATTTGAATTAGTTTCTCCTTTGAATGACTATTCTTCTACTATGTAGGAGACTGGGCCACACAGGTATGGTGCAAGGGAGAGCTGTCAGGCTGAGCAGGTGGGAACACCCTGCTCTCTCTGGTCTTGGAACACCAAGACTTGGCCCCAGCCCCTTGCAACTGATGTGCCCGGAGACTCCTCTCCCCCTAGCCCCGGAGACTTCTCTCCCCTAGCCCTGGCTCTTTGCCAACTGATATGTCCAGCCGGACTTCTCTTCTTCTGACCTTGGCTCCTGCCGGCAGGCCCAGCTTCTTGCTGGTTTCCCATAGCCCCAGACTGATACCAGCCCCACGCAGATACCAGCCCTGGCTTCTTGTCAGCCAGCCCTGGTTTCTGGCCAACTAAGATGACCTTCTAGGTGATTGGCTATAAATCAATTAGGTAATCCTCTGGTTGAACACTTTTATGTACATAAGCTCCTGCACTACAATAAATCTTTGAGCTGTGTAATGAACACTGCCTCCTGGTGTCTAATTCCTGGGTTGGTTGGCACCATCACACTCACCTCCTATCAGACCACCCTGTTCCAGAGAGAATTAACAACACTAGTGTAGTTCTTCCCTTTTTATGTTTTTTAATCAAATTTATTTAATTAATTAATTAACTAATTAATTTTGGTAGCAGATTGAACTCAGGGGCACTCAATGACTGAATGCCCAGCCCTATTTTTGTATTTTATTTAGAGATAGGATCTTACTGAGTTGCTTAGCACCTTGCTTTTGCTGAGGCTGCCTTTGAACTCATAATACACCTGTCTCAGCCTCTTGAGCCACTAGGATTACAGGTGTGTGCCACTGTGCCTGGATTCAATTTTATTTTCTATTTCTTCTTCATGAAATATTGAGCATGTTCTGTAGTGCAGCTTTCTAGTTGAAAATTCTATTTTTTTTATCATGTATTGTTTGAAGTCATTCCTCATGGGTCTCCTCGATGAGTACGGGTCCTGAGAGACGAAAATGAGTCTTCAGGGAAGACGAAGTGGGGTCTCACGGGACAAGGTTAAGAGTGACGATCCATGGAGTCACTCCCCCCAGACTCCGAGGATAGGTAAAACTGCTCTGCTGGAGCAAGATGCAGAAACTGTTTAATCCAGGAAGTACAGAAGCTTATATAGGGTCCTTGGACCAATCACGGCCCCAAGGTTACAACCAATGAAGAGAATGGGAAAAGAGGGAAGGGAGGGGTTGAAGGTATAGGGAGTGCTCCTACATATCCCCCTTTTTACTCTTATTTGAAATGTCAGTGGGATCTGTATGGCCCATAAGCAAGCATGTTGGAGGGATCTGTGATAATCTCATGAAAGAGAATCATTCTGCTGGATTTTCCAGACTCCTACATGCTATATATGATGGGGGGGGGTGCTAATGAAGCTGTAATCTGTCTTAGGTTGTGCCCCTCTGAGCATCTTACATGTCATTGGCTGGCCAGCCTGTATGCATGTGCCCCAAAATGAGCTCTCTCCCAATAGAAGGGGTGATGGAGTTGGGAGGGGCTGGAAGGGAAGAGTTAGGATCAGCCAAAGCTATGAAGCCTTGTGTTTCCAGCGAAGATGAGGTAGGCAAACTTTTGACATGTTCTCCAGGGCTGTGATCCATGCGGCAGCAATTTTCTTGTGTTCCTGTGATTCCTTAATGATATGAATTGAGAGCTTGTTTAGTTTGACAAAGAAAAGAACCAGAAGAAGGCTTTGAACCCTGAGCCCAATGATAACCCAATTGGATGGATCTGGAAGATTTGTTGCACACCTTTTGAAGAATAGAAGGGTCAAAAGACAATATTAGCTTTGGTTTAGGAACTCACAGAAGGGGCTTTGAATGACAAAAATGGGAGAATTATGAGGGCTAGTTGAAGGCTCAATATGACCTAAGGCTAATTGCTTGTGGACAAGGTTATTTAATGCTGAAAGCTTAGGCTCAAGAATAGGCCACTGCTCCACCCAGCAGGGTGAGGTGTCCACCCAGCTAAGGCAGATGATATCTGACAGTGGGGCAGTGGCCATTAGAATTGGGGGTTCCTCTCAGAGAGGCTTACCTTGTCATGCACTTGTAACTCGTCATGAGGAGCCTTGTCATCTGTGGTAAGAACTACATCCATTTTTGAAAGTAAATCTTGTTCCCAAAGCATGTTGGGAACATCAGCTATGAGAGGGTGTATATATCCGGAGTCGCCATCAGGGTCCTTCCATGTTACCAGTGAAGTTACTCTATGAGAGGGTATGAATCCGCCAACACCAAGGATGTTAGGCCCACCGGTGAATTTCCAGAAAGGGAACAAGGAGGCAGTACCAGTGTCAATAATAGTAATATCAGCTTCAGTGTCGATGAGACCTTTAATGGGTTTCCCATTGAGATAAATGGTCATGCTAGGTCTTGTGGGGAGCAGAGGTACTGTCCAATTGACCCTAGGGATAGAAGCCCTCTTGTTTAACAGGGTTAAGGGTTGCCCCTGTTGGAGTTTAAAGGATTGGAGTGGCAGTCTTGGGCCCAATGGAACCCCTTTTTACAATGAGGGTATGGGGTGCGGGGCTTCCTTCGTAATTCACATGACTGATTAAAGGGACAGTTGCGAACTATATGCCCAGATTTGTTGCATCCCAACAGATAGGGGCTTGAGAGTGGCCCATGAAGGCTGAGGGAGTGTTGGAAGTCAAGTAGGACTTAAGAGCAGCTGAGAGGGCTGAAATTGAGTCATGAGTGGAAACATCCTTAGTGGCAGAAACCCATTTATTGAGTTCCTCATGTATCACTGGGGCTATTGCCACTCTAGAAATGGAATTAGCACCTTCCCAGGTGAGTTGCCGAATGAGGGCATCCTGGCCTGGGCCAGAATTTACTTTCTTTTCAACAGCCTGGATGACATGAGCCAAGAAATCAGGAAACCATTCATCAGGATGTTGAATAAGATTTTTGAAAAGTTCCTGAGGAGTGGGAGGGCTCAAATTATGAAGGGCTCTAAGGGAACTGTCTTTGACTTGCTCAAAGTAAATAAGATTACCAACAAGTGTCTGAGAGTGGGGGGATGTAGAGTCACCCCTGCCAGATAGCATATCCATGGAAAAATTAAGACCTTGTGTTATATTGTGATGAGCCCATTCTTCTACAAGTTCTAGGTAAGAAGCCTTCCATTGAAGGTATTGGGAAGTGGAAAGAACTGCCTTGAGAAGGGAAAACCAATCAAAGGGAGTTTAGAGAGAGGAGAACCAGAACTCCAGAAGTTGTAGAAAAAAGGGAGAGGAAGGGCCAGCATCTTGACAGGCCTTACATAGCTGAATAACCTCAGAAACCAGAGTGGGGATCCAGGGGAAGATGTTGGAATTGGCCTGGAGATTAACCATGCAAGCATGTGCAGCGGGAGGAGTTGAGTGAAAAGGGTTGGAAGGACTGAGATGAGTGAGCAGGTCATAGGCAGAGGAAGCAAAGTGGGGAGGAGGAGGAGCGACTGTAGGGGGCGCTGAAGGCAGAGCGGAGCAAATAAGAGAGAGGTTGAAGGGAGAAGAATCTCCAGGAAGAAGGTGTTCACAGGAAGTTGAGGACAAACTATCAGGACTATGTGATTGGTTTTGGGGGGGTGCTATGGGAACAGCCTCATTGAGGTTGTCTTTATTCTCCATGAAGAAGGAAAGGACCCAGGAGAATAGATTTCCCCTGTTGAAGGAGTGGGGATGGAGACTTTAAAGTGAAGGTAAACAATATTGGCATATGGGCTCTCTGCGAAAGCCTATCCGGTTGCACTCTTTACGTTTGCAGAGCGAGAGCTGGGGATGGGCCACCTGCAGCGTTAGGCAGTTTACCAAAGGCAGGAGGGTGTGGCCTTGGCCAGAGGAGGTGTGGGTGCAGAGAGCTTGGCAATCTCCCCTTTCTCTTTACCTTCACCAGCAAGACAGACAGGGGGACCGTCACGAAATCACTTACCACCAGGGTCGAGGAAGCCCCAGAGCACGTTGGGCACCAGATATGGTTTGAAATTGTGCCTCGTGGGTCTCCTCAACAAGTAGGGGTCCTGAGAGATGAAAAGGAGTCTTTGGGGAAGATGAAGTGGGGTCTCACTGGACGAGGTTAGGGGTGACGGTCCATGGAGTCACTCCACCCAGACTCCAAGGATAGATAAATCTGCTCTGCTGGAGTGAGACCCAGAACCTGTTTAATCCAGGAAGTACAGAGGCTTATATAGGGTCCTCGGACCAATCATGGCCCCGAGGTTACAACCAATGAGGAGAATGGGAAAAGAGGGAAGGGAGAGGTTGAAGGTATAGGGATTGCTCCTACAATCATGGAAGGCTTTTATTTCATCGTCAATTCTGAAGTTTAATTTCACTAGTTATAGTATTCTTGGCTGGCATCCATTTTGTTTCAAAGCTTGGTATATATTATGTATATATAATTATGTATAAATGTATATATAATATATATTTTGTACATATATATTATGTATATATTATGCCAAGCCCTCCTTACTTTGAGACTCTGGGTTGAGAAATCAGCTGAGATCCAGATTACTTTCCCTGTAAACATGACCTGTCATTTTTCTCTAACAGCCTTTCAAGTTTTATCCTTATTCTGTATGTTAGGCATTTCATAACAGTGTGCCTTGGTGTAGGTCTTTTGTAATTATGTATATTTGGGATCTTGTAAACCTCCTCTATTTGATTTTCCATTTCATTAAGATTTAGGAAATATTCAGATATTATTTCATTGAAAAGTTCATGATTCCTGTGGTTTGTATCTTCACACCTTCATTTATCCCAATTAATATTAAATTTAATCTTTTCATGATATTCCATATGTTTTGAAAGTTCTTTTAACATCTTTCTCCAGGGTTGACTTTATTTTGCAGATTATGTGTTTTGTCTTTGTTGCCTGAAAGTCTATCTTCCCAGTGGTCTAGTCTGTGTGTAATGATTTCCACTGAATTTTTAATTTGGTTTATTGATTTCTTCATTTCAAGGATTTCCTGTTGATTTTCTTTTCAGAATCTCTATCTCTTTATTAAAGTGATCTGTTACTTCCTGATTTTTCTCTCTACTATCACTTCTTACATCTTCATTTACCTCAAAGATCAGTTTAACTACAAACATTCTAAATTCTTTTCTAACATTTCTTCCACTGTAGTGTCAGTGGATTCTGTTTTTGAGGTATTTTGTTTGTCTCAAAGTATTGACTTGAGGCAGTAGAGTTTCTACGCTGTGAACTTACAGTGTCCCTGAAGGTTTCCAGTACCTCAGGTTTTTGGGGAAGTCAAATAATAACAACCACCAATGCAAACAATATATGGCATTAAACCAAATCATTCTTGCTACGACATCTGCAAAGTTAATTGTCCCAATAAACAGAAGTGGTGTGATCAGTTATTGCCCTTATTCAAAACAATAAATTTGCAAAAGGGTTTACAATTTTGAATGGTGAACAAGGAGTGAACAGAAGTGATGTAGAGTGTGATGATTATGAGGGAAGAGGAGAGAAACTAGAAGCAAAAATTTACAGGAAGAGTGAAAAAGAAAACAATAGAATTTGGCTGCTATCAGAAGGAAGAGAATCAAGGGAAGCAGATCAGTGAGAGAAAAAAGTATATAAAATAGAAATTTAAAAAAATAGTAAATAAAAGTGAAAGAATACAAAAGTATTGTATTATTTTCAAAAACTTTAAAAATACTAATCAAACATCCTAGTCCTCAAAACACTGAGTCATGAAAAATAGCTGCACTCAAAAAAATGGTAGAAATTAGAAAAGAGAGACAAATATATGTAAGTGTCCATGAATCATTCAGCTCACAATTAAACAGAGGAAAGAAAAGAAAAAAAAAACATTTTCAATAAAAAGTTAAATAATTGTTTCCATTGGTGTTTAAAAATTTTCACCTTCCTTTCTCAGCAGTGTTAGGTGTGGTGGTCTGCTCCAACCTTAGGATCGGATTGCTGGAGTGTTCTGTAAGAGGAGTTCCCTTACAGAACTGGAAGGGAGCTCCTGGGGATAGGTTTAGGTCTAGGTAGGCTCCAGGTTCTACACTGAATGGCAATTGGTTGGAAGATTTTAAATCAGCACACCTCCAGGGCCCAGCAGTTGCTGGTCCATGTGGGGAGACTGCACCCCAGGAATCTATCCTGGGTTCCACTTATGCAGTGGAGGAGCCAATCCTTTATCCCCTCTGTCACTTGTAGACCCTGCATTTCCTAGTCTTCAGCTTTAGCCTCCAATTTCAGTCACTACCTCCCCTACCCTTTCGATTCCTGGCCAGGTATATTTCTTCCATCTGGTCCTTCTAGACCCTGGACTCAAGGGAAAGGGGGTAAGCTGAGTGAATTTCTACAATCCATATTCCCCATGTAAACCTCTCTCTGCATCTGATTTTTCTCCTGGTCATCTATACATGCTCTACGTCATGTGGTGTGGGTCTGGGTCTGCCAGGTTGGCATTTCAGGCCCAGCTCAGATTTGCCATGAATTGGCTTCCAGAGCTGCCAACTCCTGTGGAGTTGCTGCAGTATGAATCCTTCCTCTTCCATGGGCAGCTTTGAGAGATGTGGCTTCTTTCCTACACAAGGGTATCATGCAGTATACCTCTCAGGTTAGTCTGAAAGTGTCTTTGATCTATCTCTGATCTCTTTGTACCAGACACACCATAGCCCTCCTAAAACACAAATTCCTTTAATTCCATTATCCCTCCATTTTGCTTGTGTGTGTGTTTTTGTGGTAGGAATCATTCTGGCTGGTGCCAGTGGTGGTGGTACTTGCATGGGGGATCTCTCCCTTATTTTATCATGTCCAACCTCCTGAGTCCTTGATCTGCTTTGAATGTCCAGTATTAATTCCTAGTAAAGCCACTTCCCCATTTTTTCCCACCCACTTTACCAAGAAATTACCTATCTGCTTTCTTGGTTTTACTTCACTGAGCAGCCAGGAAAATGACCTCTATTTTACCATCTTGACCCAAAATTTCTTAAAATATTATTATCTAGAGAGATATTCACTGTAAATATCAATAATTTCAATACATTGAAGAAAAATGCAGGTAAATTTGTGAAAATTATGATAAAAGGATAGGATTTTACAGATAAATAAATTTTTTAGAAAATTCCAGGACATGGTATTAGAGACAAATATTATTTTAAAAACTGATTTAAAATGAGGAGAATTTTTCTGCTTTTGTTATTTGTTAATATTCCTATACTCAATATGAGTTTTTAAAATTTTATTTATCATACATGTTATTTTTAATTTTTAGAATAACTTATTTCCAAAAAATAATATTTGTATAACACTATTTGAAGTGATATTTAAAGTACTATTTAAGTAGTCTAATAATGTAATTCAAATATTTTTTGGTCAATACTATTTAAAAATTATTTAATTTTGGTTAGTTTTAAAGCCTTGTTTTAATGAAAAGAGTTCCAGCTGAGATACTTACTTGCATGGTCTACATATAAAGGAGATGATAGCAGAAGACCTGTATCTAGAGATTCACCCTAAACTAAATGCACTCAGCACCTAAGTGGCTTCTACTAGCTCCATGCCTGATCTGGCACATTTTGCTTGCTTCCCACTCTTTCCTGCCCTATCTTTACATTGGTTTATGGGTTTGAGTAGTTCTAATTACTACTATGTCTCTTAACTCATGAATAGGTAACAGAACTAATATGGCTTCTTTGTTTGACCTTAGAAATGTTTCTTGAAAGTCTTTCCTCAGAAGTCAACTGGCTTGGACTGATGTTTAAGAGTCTTTTCTGAATGTATATTGGTTCCAGCCCATGCTGTTGAGCTCCATATTGTTCAGTGTTTCTGATTACCAGTATTTAGTTTTCATCATTATCACTTTTAAAATTTGTTCATGCTTTATTTTTCTCTCCAAGAGAATGTTGTAGATATTTCATAGAATCTCCCCCTTACTGACAAGATTAAATTACTTCTACTTACTTGAAATAATCTAAAAAAGACAACTGGATATTCAGATTAATGCCTCCAAATAAGACTATCTATTTGCATTTTAATTTATTAACTATTTGGATCAAAAAACTTCTCTTACTTTTTTTTGACCATCCTAATTTTAGGAAAAACTCTCTTATAAGCAGCTATTTGTTGAATTTATCAGGGCCACAGTTGTACCAGGAAATTTAATTAATGAGTTTTTTATCTTTCTGGAATACCAGGGAGGTTTTTATCTAGTATGGTATTCTTCTAAAAATGTAACCAGCTGCAATTATGATAAGATTATTCCATGAAAATTAATTTCTGTTTCTGTTTATTCCACAATTAATAACCTTATCTGTAAAAATTATACCTTCCTTGTTGATAATATTCAGCCACTAGTTTTATGAAAAAACAAAACTAATTATAATGATAACAACATTTAAGATGTGTTTCTAGTATCACCTGAATCTTTATAAATACAACAAGAATACACTCTATAAAAGATAATAGATTTTCTGTAACATATAACATACTGATGATGGCACCATATCATAGGAAATAACACTTTTTTCACTCAAGAAATTGATCAAGAAAAACATTTTCATACTGCTTGGGATGACTATATCTTTCTATTATAATTTAGAATACTTAGAAGTATACTGATAGGACTTGTAAATATTTCAGGCTTGTTACATGTGACTTGGCATACATATTTCATGTCATGCACTTTGTGGGCCTTTGAGAGAGTAAGGAGGGTGCCTTATTGGAAGGGTTTATATGCTTTGTTGGGTTTTGACATTTCTATATTGGGAAGGTCTAAAATGAATTTTTCTCTTTTCTTTTAGTGGTCTATTAACATGCAGACCTCTCTGGGTTGAAGAAACTGGCTTTCATTGCTTAGAATACAAGTTGTCCCTTGGCTTATGGTTCTTGTATGCTTCATTTGAAACTATCCTTACAATGAATGGTACTAATAGTAAATGAATCTGTATAGACCATGTTTGCTATTCAAATTCAGCAAAAACGTTTTAACTGGCAGGTTGCAAAAGTATTGGACAATAGAATCACTTCAGGTATTTTACTCACTAAATAAGGTAGCTTTTGTGTGCTTGCTTACAACTCTAATTGCACAAGAGCATATCAGTTGGATGCACAAGGTAGGAAAATCCTGTTGGATGTCGTACTTGCTTTGGCTTTATAGACCCAAATGCTTTATAGACCCTTTTTTTATTTTGAATTGTTGCTCTTGTCAAATGTATTGTTAATAGCATCATAAAGGCTTTTAAACATTCATGATCCTACAGGTTCATAGATCAGGTTCATCAAAAGAAAACTCAGGCAACTTCAACAAATACAATAACATTTTGTGAGAATGATAAAACCCTATGTTCTGGTGGTTTGCTTATCCTTTTTTTGTGTTCATCTTGTTATTCGGGGTAAAGGAACACCAAGAAGAGGGACTAGAAAGGACTTTTTTTTTTAATTTTTAGTTTACAGCAACACTGCTTTTAAGGAGACATGGAAGTGAATGTTGGGCTTCATTCATTACAGTTGATTTCAATCCACTGAAACTGACCATAAACTTTGAGCAATCCTAATATACCAGACCCCTCCAAAACCTAAATGAAGACTCTTTACTAATTAATTAACAATTGGGAATTCTTTCTTTCTGACTAAAAGTTTCACTTTATTTAAAAAATACTAACAGATTATAAAATTATCTTTACGTATGTGCACATGTATTTACGAGCTTTAACTGTTCTGCAGATTCATGTCTTCACAATTCCAACACTCCTCAGAATTCTATCCTACTGCCTTTTGTTGTCAAATACTCTCACCTCTGACCATTGCTGTCACTGTTTTTTTTGTTTCTACATATTTTATAGATGATGTAATATGTGTGAAACCATATGCCGTATAGCTTTTGGATCTGCCTTCTTATCCTCGCCATAATGGCTTTCAGACTCATCCCTGTTATTGCCTGTGTCATAGTCTTTTCCTTCAGTTGCTAAGCATTGGCCCATTGTATGAATACAACACATTGTTAAGCCTGAACTGTATTTGCAGCCATTCTCTGTTCTTGGTGGTTATAAAGTTTTTATAAATATTCATACACAGGTATTTGTATGAAATAACTTTTTCTTGCATGAAATAAGATCATTGAGTTATATGATCAATGTTTAGTTTTATAAGAAATTGCCAGTTTTCCAGAACATCTGTATCATTTTATATCCCCTAACCCCAACAATGAATTAAAGTTTTATTTCTCTGCACCTTGCTAATACTTGTCATTGCTAGGTTTTTGAATTACATACTCTAAAAAGTTTGCAGTGATAGCTCATCATGGTTTAAATTCACATTTCCCTAAAGACTAGCAATGTTGAGCACATTATTACATGCTTATTTGTCATCTGTATATCTTCTTTGGTGGAGTTTGGTTTAAATCTTTTGCATAAATTCTAAAAATTGGTTTGTTTCTTATTATAGTTTTGAGAATTAAAAAAATGTGTAAATTATGGATATAGTTCCTTTGTGAGCCTTGTGATTTAATGAAGTGTTTACAGATATATTTATTTAATTTTACCCAGAGGGCTAATTTTTTAATGCTTAACTAGCATAAGCACCATGAATTTCTCTTCTTTTGAGATTAAAATCTCTGACTTTTTCTTTTAATCAATTAAATTTCTTCATTGACTTATGTCCGCTGCCTAGTGAGTACATTTAGATTTAACAGCAACAAAAAATCCAGTGGTCATTTTTCATTCTTTGGCTGTATAAATCCTGACTTTGTCACCTCCCAACATGTCTGATTTAGTCACATTGCTTAATCTCCCAACATTTTATTTTACCTCAATGTGAATTTTTGTGAAGATGGAATAAGGTAATTTGTATAAACTGCCCAGTTAGAAGAACTTGTTACATATTGGAAGTTCAATGAATAGCTCTTTTTCTCTCCTACTGTATCATTAAGGTTAGTTTTGACTGCTTTCATATCCTTTAAGCATATACTTAATTTTGCTAGTAAATAAATTCATAGGGAACAAAGTTTAAAACAAAAGTTAATCCAACAGAAAAATAAAATTTTCAATAATTCAGGCATTTCAGATTTCTAGTTTTCTTTTCCAGAAATTATATTTCTGAGACAATCCATTCAGGGAATATGGAAATTGGCCTGTCAATCCATGATGGACAGCTGCATAATGCACTTCCACAGTAAACTCAATTAGAGCTGCAGCTATGGATGGGAAGAGGCCAGCAAAAGTGATTAGGGCTCATAAAGCCATTAACAGTTCAATAATTGTATAATGAAGAGCAAGTGTGTGCTTCCACAATCATGGGAGAATTGTAAAGTGCTTAGTTTAATAGTTATTTGGTGTTAATCAAAGACTATTTTTCTGGCAGATAATTGTGTGTTTTTATTTTTTCTGAGTAAATAAATTATCTGGCATTTTACTACTGTAACTGTAAAGACTTAAAGAAAGTGCTTTTTTGTCCTTGAAAAGTATTATTTCTTAAGGGATTTGAGTATATAATTTGACTTTGGAAGATAATGCTAGAAGAGACAAGCTTTAGAAAAATAATTCCTGCAGTGGAAAAAGCCTCTGGTAGGCCAATTCCAACATTCACTCTTAGTAGGACCACTAGAGGGAAAAAGAAAGCAAAAGAGAATGAAACAGACAGGGCAAAATATGGAGACAGAGAGGGGAAAAATGGTTAGCTACCCATTATTGGGCAACAAAAACAATTTCTAAACTTTGCTGCACATGGGACTCCCCCAGGTAGGAGCTTAGAAAGATGTTGGAAATTGGTTCCTGACTTTCACCCCTGTACATTCTGATGTAATTGATACAAAGTTTTATCTGGACATTGAGAATTTAAGAGCCTCCTTTGGTGATTCTGATGTGCACTAAAATTTAGGAGCCACTGGATTAGATATAAATCTTAAAAAAAATCTGGTTAAAGGTCACTCTTGACTGACAGCTGTGTGGGAAAGAAAGTGTCCCATAACAAGATTTTAATTAAACTTCATGAGAAATTTGCTTAAGCATTTTGCCAGAAATGTTAATTTCTTCCCCATAGGATAAAAAGGTTGGCTTTTGTACCAGGTTTGATATAATTTTTCTCCTACAGAGGGAATTGCACTGGAGCAGGAATTAAGAAATTTGATACTTGACCTGTCTCTGTTTCTTATTGCCTTACTCACCAGCTGAGTTATATTGGGAACTTCTTAACCTCGCCAGCCTCCAGGTTACTTAGTAAATGATGATATGGGATGACATAAATTTTATGGTATTTTCTATCTCTAAAATTCTTAATTTTATAAAGTAACAAAATAAGAACATTATTACATTAAGAAGATAAAAAGTAGAATATAAAATGGGTAATTTTATTGAAAATATACCTTTAATTTATGTTAAACATATATTACCCATGAATTGGTATTTAAAACACACATGCACAAAGACACACAAGCACACAGTCATACATACACAAGCACATGCACACAATCATACACAGTCCTACACACACACAACTGCATCTCCAGAATTCTTAAAGATTAAGACTAACGATGAAATTACCTTTCTCAATAAACAAAAAGATGTACTAGAAATATTTTTCCATTTCATCTTCATATCACACAACAGATGTTTCCACTAACTACCCACTCACGTGTCCTGTTTTTGGTTTTCACCCAAACACCAGTCCACTCTTTAAAACCCCTCTTCAGCCCTCAGATCTATTTTTTCTAAGATTGAGTCACTAAGATTTTGCCAGGTTTAATTTATTCAATCCAAATTCTAGAGATTGTGGAATATTTCATAGGAAAAGGATCCAAGAAATCCATTAGAATTTCACTCCCTCCTCATCTAGAAGCATATCTTTACTGCAGAGAGTGATTTCCTCTCCTGTTTGCAGTGGTCCACCAGATAATGTCACAGTCAAAACAAATTAATCTGTTTCTACCTTTTCAAAGTTTTGGGAAGTCATGGGATATTTTATGAATTTTATCCCATAATGGAAGCCATCCTAAATAACCAGAAAAATAGTGCCTAGTTGGTAATCCTGTTTGTACATGTCATTGCACCAGAAGCAGATGAAGATAAATACTCCTGATTCTATTAGGATCCAAGTTCCAGGTTGGCTTCAAGGTCTCCTAAATGGGGTAAAGGTGTCATTTATTTTTATTTACTGGAATTGTGATGGCTGGGAATGGATATCAATTGAAACATTGATATCCATTCTGAATAAGACTGAAACATACTTATGCCTGTTCCTCTGGCTTTCTAGGTCATCTGATGACTGCATTATGAAATCAGAATTGGATGGTGCTTCCTGAGGATTGCCATGGTGACTAGAGTCTCTTTCTGCCCTTCTTACTAGATTTATAAACTATGATAACTCAGGTCTATGCCAGATCTTGATTGTCTATCCCTCTGGCACTCATCTAAGTCATCTGCTTCTGGCTTTCCAGATTGTATTGCACCACGAATGTGCTGTTTGTTGTCTCATGATCTGGCCTCCTTACTTGAAAGATGCAGCATTTTTTTTCATCTAAGATTAGCATTAATATGGCATATAAGCAAAAAAGTGCCAAATTGAGCATCTCTGGTTGGCAGTAAATAGTACTGCCCTGAAGTTAGGCTTTGTGGAGTCAATGAGTCTTCTAAAATCTATGAGCTTCCATGACTATATTAAGGGCTGGGTGGAATAGGTTTCAAAGTCAGGATCTCTATAGGTCAGGAATAAAGGACATTTTCTGCCATGCAGGAAGGGAGAATAGTCTTCCTGTTATAAATCTGAGAGATGAGAAGAGGTGAATTGTGATTTGGAGAAAGATAAGTATGGTTAATAAGTATCTCGGGGAGGTTCACTGTAGACTGTAAGGTATATCCAACACTGTGAGGCAGAACTAATGCAGCAGTGGAGAGGGGTGGGGAGTTAGTTGACTAACTTAGTCAGTTGACTAACTTAGTTACTTAGTCAGGGCTCCTAGCCCCTATGGCCTTTGTGTGGCATGATAGAGATCTTGCTTCTCTGTGTCCTGTCGGACAATAGAGAAAGGAATGGAATGGTCAGGTGCTGAAAGAATTTGTGAGGCTGTTGAAGTCATGGGTAATTATAAGAGTATGATAATTTCATGAACAGAAGTAGACAACTAGGTCCCTGAACCTCAGTCTAAAACAACCGACTAGACACATCTCAGAAAAAAAGGCCTTTGTTCGCAAACCCTGCAACAAAGACCAATAGTAGACCAGAGAATGGATTAGAATGGATTTAGAAGCATAAGAATCCCTCCTACATCACCACGAAGTCAAGTAAGCCTAACACAAAGTCATAAGTTATGCTGGGAAGAACCTAGGAAAAGAGAATTTTTGAATTGCAAAGTATTTATTTACAAGATTGAATTATACCAAAGAAATTAAAATCAGTAAGATCCTGAAATATCGTATCTTGGCATAGTATCCCTGGCAACCTCTACCCTGCCAACTTTTCCACTATTCAATGGGAACTTCTAAAAAGGTGAAATCAAGCCTGAA
Organism: Xerus rutilus; assembly: GCA_028644305.1. Taxonomy (NCBI): domain Eukaryota; kingdom Metazoa; phylum Chordata; class Mammalia; order Rodentia; family Sciuridae; genus Xerus; species Xerus rutilus. The sequence goes on along the minus strand of CM053402.1, from coordinate 124,299,478 downwards.
AAATAACATATATGTTTATATATATTTGCATCTTACATATTATGTGTTTACTATTTATTTATTGGGGGGTACTGGAGATTGAACTCAGGGGCACTTGACCACTGAGCAACATCCCCAGCCCTAATATGTATTTTATTTAGACATAGGTCTCACTGAGTTGCTTAGCGCCTCACTTATGCTGAGACTAGCTTTGAACTTGCCATCCTCCTATCTCAGCCTCCTGAGCCACTGGGATTACAGGCATGAGCCACTGCATCTGGCTTATGTGTTTAGTTTTATCACTTTTACATAAATTCTAACTTTTTACCTTGGAAATACTTTGATCAGTTAGACAGTTGATATAAAAACAGGAGTCTTTATGTCTATAGCTCCATGTGTAATTCCTAAGTTTGGACCTTTAAATGTTCTCTTAGATTCAGGCAATTTTTAGTGATAAAGATCTGTTTTCTTTGTGCTGCTTTGTTGGCATAGGTCAACTATTTACATACATTTATTTGTTTAGCAGATATTTATTGAGTACCAATAAAATGTCAGAAAAATATCCCTGAGAACTTACATTTTAGGGCAAGAGACATAAAAAAAACAAGGAGGATGAGGAGACAGAAGTAATAGAGGAGGGGGAGGGGGAAGAAAAGGAGGTGAAGGAGGAGAAAACTCTACTCACAGGTTCCAAGATTAGAATTCATGGTAGACCTTTGTTTCTGACCCTGATGTAGTTGTGCCTGGAAACAAGGAGATTTTCCCTAGGGTTCATATGCCCTGGGCAGAAACTTGGCCTCCATGGGACCCATTCTTGGCCAGAGGAATGGAGCAAGGGCTCTGAATCATCCCAACTTTCTCTATCACTATTAACATTTTTTGGGGGGGAGGTACCAGGGATTGAATTCAGGGGCACTTGACCACTGAGCCACATCCTCAGCCCTATTTTGCATTTTATTTAGAGACAAGGTCTCACTGAGTTGCTTAGCACCTTGATTTTGCTGAGGCTGGCTTTGAACTCATAAGCCTCCTGCCTCAGCTGGGATTACAGGCATGTACCACTGAGCCTGGCCCACTATCAACTGTTGTTTCCAAAAGGATCCTAAAGCTAAGAAATTATATGTCCGTGCGGACTGACTTCCAGTCTGAAATGTCACATGGGGATTTCTCTGACTTTCTCAATTTAGTGAATTTACAGAGTTGATTTGTGTGCTTCTAATCACATAAATCAGCCTCTTGGCAGCCCAGTTTGCTAGCATGGCAAAGGTCCAAGTGGGGGAATCTACTCAAGCATCAAATGACTTCTTCTGCATGGAAGGCAGGAAGGGCAAAAACAGGTAGGCAATCTGTTCTTGTAGTATTTTGTCCCTGTCACAGATTTAAATATTTCTGTCAATGCAAAATGGATCTTTTCCTAATCTCAGTTTAGTTAATCTCTTCTCAAAACACTGTCATATTCCTTATATATTTTGTTTGTGTTAATATGTATATATAAATATATGTTTGTGTGAAATATATGGTCATGTGTAAGTATATATTCAATTATTTCCTCAAAAAATTGGGAATGAGATCAGGTAGATAAATTTGGAATAAAGTCAAGTATATAAATCAATAAGAAATTAAAATCCTTATAATCTTAACCAGACCAGAGCTGTTCAAATTCTAATAAAGGCAAATGCATATAGTACAAAGATTTATCTTTTTGCCTATAATTCTGGTTTTTTTTTAGCATCTTCTTTTTCCCAGTTTATTATGAACACACCCCTGCCCGATAACTCCCCGATGTGCTAATGGAATAGGTTGTTCAAATTCTTTAAAGGGGAACGTGTATTATTTTGCCTAAAATTGGGTCCTGTACTAAAAAATATTTATTAGAATACTCCACCTAATGAAATATACTGAAACATTTATTATAATTTCATATGACCTTATTTTGAATTTAGCTTAGTGAGGCTTCACTTCTAAAGACTGATCATCTAGCAATTAGGAGACTAGGCTTTCGTTATAAATGTTAATACAGAATAGTGGGAAAAATAATGTGAAGAATATTCATGTATCATCTAGCTTTGTGAAATCTTAACCTTCTGCCATGTTTACTTTAGATTTTTAAAGAAATAAAGCACTGTAGATACACATCAACATTTATGTGTTCCTCCTCAAAGTAATTCTTTTTCTGAATCCTTTCCAAAATTTATTCACTATCACTAAGTTGTGTTTATTTTCCCAAGCATAATTTTGTACTTTCATCATATATATTAATAATACAAGTGTTGTTTTATAAACTAAAAATTTATATATTTAATTTATATGAAAGTTATGTTGTAGGAGTTTTTTCATGTTGCTCCTTTTTCCTCATTGTGTTTTTTAAATGTATACATACTGATAAATGTAGTGCTTTTTGTTTATTGTAAATGCTATATAGTATTACAATGGAAGACTATTATTGTAATTTATTAACTTACTGTTCTGTTGATGAACATTTAAAATGTGCTTTCTTTTTCTCTTTGTGTTTACAAACAGTACTGCAGAGTATATTCTTGTATGTGTCTGCTAGGTAGACTTCCTCAGTGTCAACAACTGAAGGTCACCCCTTCTCTTGCGGTCCTCAGTGCCTGACTCAATCCTAGATTGCACATTTACTCTCTCATCTCATTCCTTCTTGCTAGGGATAATAATGGTTGTACTACTTTTAGTGCTGGGTTACTTTTTATCCCTTAAGTTTCCTTTATAACTCTGTAAACAGTCACTTTGTAAAAAGAATTGTGAAGGATCTATGGTGTTGATTCCAGGACAGTTTGCTGATGTTTCTGCCACACATCCAGCCTAGGACACTTTTGTCTTAGTTTTGTAAATCAAGGACTCCCAGGTCATATAGTATACATTCAAATTTTAAACCTGTATAGTACAGAACTATATTCTGAGAGGATATATGCATTTATATTTATACATGTATAACATACATATATACATATAATATACATATGCATATGTATAATATATATAAATATAAATATGTGCATGTATACAAGTATGTGTATATATATGTATAAATATTCCCCAATACTGATGGATAGATCTATTTTTATTCTGTGCTTTCACTGAAGGTATAGGCTTTTGACATTCTAGCAACATGTGAGTGTCATGTACTTGTATGAGTGTGTGTGTGTGTTTCCGAGATTTGGTGGAGTAAGGAGATAAGGGTCCCAGGTATAATCCAATTTATCTCAAACAAAATACCTCTTGTTCTATTCCCTGTAGTCATGTAGATCCGAGTGTCTGCACTTATAGGAATGGGCAGAACTCCCCAGATAGCCACACAGACAACACCTGCAACATAATTTTAGTTCTCACTTCACTTTTCTTTTTTGGCCCTGAGAGGTTTGCCTTATTTTTTGTGAATGTATTTATGCTTTTCAAAACAAGTTTATGATATCTTACCTAGCATTTCTGGTTGTTTTGGGTGCTGTTTTTCTGGTTGTTTTATGTGCACACCATCAGTTTTACCAGGTATTGACAAAACTGTTCTCCAAACAGTAGTACCAATTCATACTCCCACTAGCAGAACCTCTTATTCCATGTCCTCAACAATATTTATTACTGAAAAAGCAGAATAAAAAAATATTCAACAATAAAATACTGTCAGATAGAAACAAATTTTGTCAAGTAAATTAGTGTTACAATAAATGGTATATCATTGTTTATTAATGAGCATTTCTCAGTATATGATATTGACCATCTATGTGTATATACACATATACACAAATATATTAAACATTTTTGTATCTTATTCAGGGAATTGTTTTCTCATATTCTCTGTTCATTTCCACCTCCTTCACATTGGGCTATTGTTTCTTTTTTCATAGTCACTGCTTTTGAAGATAAGCTATTTATTGCTTACCCTATTCTTTATTTTGCATTATCACCTATAGCTAAGTCTGAATATGACTAGTATAGAATTGGTACCACAGCAGGTCTTACACATGAAAAATGCTAAAATAGGAAACACTGATTTAGTCTGCTAGAGATGGGCAAGAAGGAACACAGCTGTGGCTGATGGCTTTTATTTCTTTGTGTCAAAATATCTAATCAAATTTCACCAATGATTCCTTGTAAGGCAATCTTTTCTAGAGCTCTGGAAGTAATGGTAAGACAGTTTCAGAATGCTGGCATGAATTGGCTGCTGCTTGTTGTGAAGTGCTATAAGAAGGGGAAAAAATGTGGGCTGGAGCTAGAGCTAGCTAGGCTGAAAGCAGATATGAAAAGAAACAATTCTGCCAATGGAGGCTGGGTTTTCAAACTTTTTCCAAGCACTTTCCATTAGAAGTTCTGTGCCAGAAAATAGGATTCAGTGTACTAGTAAAAAATAGATATTGCCTTCCCACCCATGCCTCTTATTTCCAATGGCTTCAATATGGCTGACTTTTGGGGGAAACATGGGAAACCTGAAGCCATTCAATGCACAACTAGAATTCCAGGCTTAAAATATGTTTCTAAATGACATTTTTATCATGGATCATATACAAGGAAATCATCATTTATCAAGTTGATTGGAATTCTGCTAAACACTTCAAGGAAATTTCTTTGCCAAAGAAACAGGGAATCTGACAGAAAATAAAAACACAACATACAAAACCAAGAGGTCCAGCAAAAGTCTCCTAAAAGGAAAATTTATAGTAACAAATACCTATATCAAAAAATAAGAAATACAAAAACAATCCTAAAATTTGTATGAAACTATAACAGTAGCCAAAGCAACCATGTTCAAAAAGAGCAAAGCTGGAAGCATCACACCAGCTCAGTTCAAAATATACTTCAAAGCCATAGTAACCAAAATAGCATAGTACTGGCATAAAGACAGACAGACCCATCGAACAAAATGGCAAACCCAGAGAAAAATCCTTGCATCCATAGACAACTGATTTTCAACAAAGATGCCAAGAAGACACAATTGAGAAAGAATAATCTCCTCAACAAATGATGTTGGGAAAACCAGATGTCCACATATAAAAAGTCCAACACTAAATTTATTATTAAAAAAGGATCTAATGCTCTGTGTTCTAGTGGATACTATTATATGGTTACATGATTAAAATTATAGACTTAGCGTAACATGGCATTATTTTTTATTCTTCACTTGCATCCCTTGAGTATTTTAAGTATGAGATAAATATTGCTTATTCTCTTCAACTTCATCCTATCCAATTCATTGACAAACATTAAATATATAAGTTTAAATATCAATATATATTTTTACTTCCTTTTTTAACAGTACACATATACAATTTTCTCTGTTGCCGTCCTATCTGCAGTACAAAGTATACTCCATGCTGTCTGCAATTTCTGTTGTGTGTATATACCTCATTTTCAGACATAACTTGAAGCTCTTGAAGGCAGATTTTTTTTTCTTGCTGACCTAATCAGTATCCTCAAGAAAAAGAAATAGAGAAAACTTTTCATTATTGAACGTCTGCTGCACTTTCTTAAATTTATAGAAATATATGTATGTATGATTATATATATGTTCTTTTGGAAACAAATTCTAGTGATAATAGTAAATAACAACTTAAAGAGAAGCTTCATTAGCTTCATAAGATCTTCAATGATGCTTAATGGTACACTTTTGCATTCTCACAATAACAATTGGAAAAACTCTGGTGTGCTAGTTATTTATATTTTAATAATATTGCTAAAAATGGTAGACTCATGTCATCAGTTTTATACACAAAGACTCACTAATTAAGTAGAATTCAAAACCTGATGGCTATTTCATGGGGTTGGTTGTGGGTGGAAAAAGATGCTTTGCATCTTTGAGGCTCTAATGTGAGGATGCTTAATTTTTACCCCCAGCAATTTCATCTGGGAAAAACAATGATGCATTAATGTGTTCTATAAGCATACTAGACATTCTTTGAATTAATTCCTCAGGGAGGGTCTCATCTTCTTTAGGAAACCTTGACTATCTTGGCTTTATATCATGAATCAGTTCATCCAGAAAAAAGAAAGTGAAATAGTAAAAGTACTTGAAATTTCTATTTAAAAATCCTTTCAAAATTCCTTTTGCATGTTGTTTCCACTTGGTACCAGAGGTTGAACCCAGGGGTGCTTAATCACTGAGCCATACCCTCAGCCCTTTTTAACTTTTATTTTGAGACAGGGTCTTGCTAAGTTGCTTAGGGCCTTGCTAAGTTGCTGAGGCTGGCTTTGAACTTGCAATCCTCCTGTCTCAGCCTCCCAGGCTGCAAAGATTACAGGCGTGTGCCACATCTACATGTTGTCTCTTAATTGTATGTTCTGGAATATGTGCTCTTTTTAAAAATTTTTGGATTTAATATTATATTTTTATGACTCTGAACTATATCTGTGAAAGATTTACCTGAGCCTGTCTTGTGATTTTTAAAAAGGCTATTTGGCTGTGGGGCCTTTGAAAGTGGGAGCTCCTATACCTTATAAGACTGACATTGGAAAGCTGCTTCCTTTCATTAGAGAAAGACCATTTCTTGATTTTGCACAGGCAAGCAGCTGTATACCTCATCTACCACATCTATCTTCTCTTCTTATGGGATATACATAAGGATGAGCTCACTACAGACTGCTCTCTTTTTCCAGAAAGAAATCCTGAAGAAGAATCTCATTGTTGATGCAGATAAGCCCTAAGGTGGCAGAACCTTGATGTTCTGGAAGCTTTATAGCCACAGGTATTCCCTAGAGAGTTTAGCTCCAGCTTGGAAGATTCATGTTACAAAAATGTAACATAATGCAGTAATAAAAATAGTTTTAATAAGTGTTGACTGGCACATCTAAGATCAATAAGAAAGGCATTAGGTAATACATACATTCATTTTCTGTAGTAACTTCCCTTTTAGTATTATCAGTATTATGATATTTAGCTGTATTAACAAAGTGTCTACTTCAATTTATGAAAAAATCACTGTGTAGCAGAAAGGCCTTAGTTTCCCTCTTAATTGCTTCCTTGGGAAGTATACCATTTTATAAATAATTCAGCCATCATTGCTCCTTTGGAAGTAAATGCTAATTGCAGGTAAAATATGTGAACAAATGCATAATTATTTGAAGACTGAGTTTAAAACCCTTGTTTTTTAAAACTGATAAAGTGTGCCGAATAGTGCCTAGGATTCAACGGCATTTCTTGACAGCGCATTAGTTTGGTCTACATTTTTGTGGATGTTCTGGCCAGTATGCTGAGACAAGCAAACAAGTAATTTGTTTAGGGTATATAATGATGGATTATGTTCGAAACCCCAAAGGCCTTAAGAAGACCTTTACCCTGGTAAGAATTGAAATTCACCAAACCACAGTCAGCAGCTTATGTAGCCTTATGCTTCCCCTGAGAGTTTGTAGTTTTCAACTCTGGCTATGTATCAACATCACCTGGGGATCTTTCAAAAAACATCAATACTGGTCTCCTCCAAGAGAAATTCTGAGTGAATTGCTCTGGGGTGAGGCCTCACAGTGAGCATTTTTTTTTTCAAGTTGCCCAGAGATTCTAATCTGCAGCTGGAATGAAAAACCACAACAGAGCCAGGGCCCGCTACTCAGCATGGGCAAGGAAACTGATCTTAGTGTATTCTGATCACAGCAATATAAAATACAGAATCCATATACATTAGACCAAGCAGAGCTTTATGTGTTTTGGAAGGCGGTTGTATGTGTTTGTTCTTCTTTTATTTAATGCTCAATCTTGGATACAACTGTGCTTCTTTTTCTCTGAGTAACAGCTTTATCACTTTATCACACTTATCAGGAGGAGAATGACAATATGTTTTGCAGTTAATCATTGATTTTCGCATCTGTATAAAGTACCACCAGCAGAAAAACAGCACTGTGGAATGAATGGGCATCCTGCCTGGCCTTGGCAAAGCTATCTTAATCAGGGCTCTCACTGCTTCTTTATGTAACTTATTCTGTAACAGCCGTTTGTGACACCATCCTTGTCTAATGTTTGTGACTCAGCAAAGATGCTTTGCAGAAAGCTCCTGAGGGCATATCCCCACCAATCTAATGTAAAGACAGAGTACTCTTTGTGACATGATAGGACACCATATTATTATCCTGCATAAAATAAAATTCTTCGGTAGTTCCCTGCCTTTGGGATACATATGTCACCAGGCCATTTATTGCCTGGCCTTTCTTTTCTGGCAGCTTTATGATAACACCATTCTCCCTATCCTTCCTCCACATATACATGGCTGAAATGGGGGAAATGACTGCTCACTTCCTAGGTTGCTCTAAATATTAAAACAGAATTCCTGTACTTAGTACAGAGCCTAGAGTGTAATTAAAACACAATATTGTCTACTATCATGCATAACTATAATGCATTAAAAATAAAAAAATTAAACAATATAGGATTCAACACACAGACACAGAAATAAACAGCAAAAGTCTTTCTGTCTTCATGGAACAGTTGTCTACTTCCTCATTTTCATATCCTTATCTAATTGCATTGCAACTGTTGGTTTACCAATCTGCTTAACAACAAAGGACCTGATGCATGATAGGTATAGGATTAATATTTCATGAAGTCAAGTGCCACTGATTTAGGATTTTCAGGGCTTGATAGGCTTTTGCTCTGCCACCTATTCTCTCTCATATGTTTAGACTTTCAAATATTAATGCAATGAATGAATGAATGGTTCCTTTCATAACCAAGATCAGTTCACAGAATGCAGTTCACAGAATGCTGCCAATTGCTCCAGAGATGGTTCAAAACTCTGAATCTTAGTTTTTTATTACCTCCCTCCATAGAATTTATCTCTAATTATATCCAAAACTACCGTAGAAAAATTTAAAGACTGGAAAATCAGTATAATACATCTTTCTTTGCACTATAGTGGAAATTCAGTTGCTAAAAATCTTTCATTGTAAAGGAATGAATTATCACAGGACATCTGTTTCAATTTTTCTCTTCTAACAGGGCCATAGTGTAAGTAGGTCAGCACTGAATGTGGTTACCAGTGGTTGATATTATAGGTTCTTATGGCGTAACTGTTAGTTTTCTTTTTATGAAAATAGACATGTTGAGGATGGTTAGTCATTCACACTGAATTTTCAAAGTCCAGCTTAGCAAACCGAAAATAAATTATTGTCTTCAGCTGAGTTGGCTGTGGGCAATTCGTGAGTGTGCATCTATTCGGTCCCTCTGGAAACCTGGGGCTGGCATGATGCTCTAGAATAAATTCCTAAATCCATCTGGCTTGTGTCCTCTGGGTTCAATCTGGTGAAAGGCTGCAGCTTAAGAGTTTCAGTTATAGCATTGATTCAGTAAGTACTTACAGGCTTCCTACCAGTACTAATAAAATTGGTTAAAAAAAGAAGATAAGTGTGGATATTTCTGTGTTATGGCATAGGGAGAGGTGAGCTCTGGGGGGCAATGTGGCTTTACCTGGCACTTGTTACATTCCAGCACATAATCACAGTTCACATCATTCACTGAGAGCACCACAAGCCCTGCTATTCTTCAGCTCTTTTACACATTTCCTTTCTTTCTTTGTTATTTGCTTGTCTTCAATCATAGATTCTTCAATTGTCAACTTTATGGTGATAAGAACCAAATATATACATGCTTTCCATATTATCCTTGCTAGGCAGAAGTTTCATACTAGGGTTACTCTGAATAGGGAATATGCTCTGGTTTTATATGTTCACCTAGAAGCAGATTATTTTTTATTTAACCAGGTGCTTCCTTACCTTAAAACAGAATTATAGGAAAAATATGAGGATCAACCTGTAATCGACTGTTACAGGTGACACTCTAGGCATTGACTGGCATGTGCTGAGAATGGAGAGGGGACGATGAGAATGTTTTGAGAGTGTGGTAGATCCTCAAAAATACTGTTGAAATCTTATTTGGTTAGAATAAAGATAACCAGATGAGTCCATGGTTGTTTCATGGGCCTGGCTGGGTATAATCCTGACTTTTATTGTGAGTGATCAGGCTTCTAGGTGCCAGGACATCTGGGTAACCGCAGCTGAGGGGCTAATCTAAATGATTACAGAGTGAAGGTCTTCCAGAGGCCAGGCTGCTCAGTGAAAGAAAACCATCAATTTTTAAAAATACCAGCTTTATAACTGAACACACTTTTGGATTTCAAATATAGCATTGGCATCTGAGTTTATCCTGCTGTATATAATCAAGTAGCAGCAGCCTACTTTGTAGCTATACGAATATACCTAGTAGTCAGCAAAGACTTCAGGGGGAGAGCCTAAGACTGAAGAATGTTTTATTTTAAAAGGGAAGTTTTTCAGTAGCTCTTAGGCCCTGTAGAAGGGGAACATAGTAGGACTCTCTTATGAGACAAATTTAATAAGTAATTATTGAATGAATGAACAAATGCATGAATGAATGGATGCAGTTATGCATGAGAAGTGAGAACAAAGAAATTAATACCTAGGTGAGGCTCAAGGTGAGGCAGAACATCATGGTGGAAGAGTGAGGTGAAGGGAAGTGGCTCACATGATGGTCAGAAAGCAGAGAGAGAGAGATTCCACTCACCAGACACAGAATATATACCCCAAAGGCACACCATCAATGCTCTGTCTCCTCCAGCCACACCCTACCTGCCTTCTGTTACCAGTCAGTTAATTCCTATCAGGGGATTAACACACTGATTAGGTTAACTCTCATAACCCAATCATGTCACCTCTAAGCCTTCTTGCATTGTCTCACTCATAAGCTTTTGGGGGATACCTCACATCCAAACCATAACAGATATAGAGATAAGTTATTAAGGAAGGCTTTCAAGTATTCTCTTCCTTTTATTCAGATATTATTGTTTCAATTTGCTAATGTTTTGGGAGGAGAAGAATCTCTTGAAACTACTGTTAGCTGACTAATCATGGTATTCCTCTCATAATATGAAATGTACCAGATATTTTCTTTTTGTACTATTTCACTTTATACAATGAAGAAAAAATTGGTAATGGATAGAATGCCTTTTTAATTACAAAATAGGACAAGATACATTTTAGAAATTTTAGAAAAGCTTCAAGTGCTTCAAACTACTTTAGAATTTTCCAGGTATCATTACATATCTACAGAAATTTGTTTATGGAACACTATGATACAAATGGAGGAACAGGGACCAAAACTCTTTTTTTTTTACAATTCTATTGCAATGAACATGTTACTAGAAATTACATTGCTAGAAATTAATAATTCTAATTAATTTTCTTCCATTTTTCTAATTAATTAGAATTATTGCTAGAAGCACATTGCTAGAATTACAGTGTAGCAGGAATAGCTAATTGTTTTTCTAATATTCATCTCCACCTTTATGGATGCTTAATTTTTAGGTAGACATGTAGACACTTGAAATAAAGGCTACATTTCCTAGGATCCCTGGAAGCTAGGTCCAGAATGCAGATGTGATGATAGGTGCTGGAGCAGCCATGTACTGAGAACACTAGAGCAAGAACATAGCAATCTGAGCCCTGACCATAGCACCCAATACCAGGCTGAACCTCCTACCTCTAGATAAAGGAGGAAAATTTATTCAGAGTTTTCTGATTTTTATAGGTAGAACCAATTCTAATGCATACTTCTAACCTCAAAAATTGCTTTAACTTGTAGGAAAATATAGAGATGTTATTATCACTTCTAAAACCAATTTTCTTCCATTTTTCCTTTAACAGAATAAGTTTTTCGCTGATATCTTAGAATTTAAATGGATTATCTTGATAAAGTTATGAAGTCTATTTGTAGTGGAGAAGTCTTAGGGTTCTGAGTCATTGGGACAATTTCAACTGAAACAAATATTTTAATTTGAGTGGTATTCAATGTCTACCTCCAGTCATGTTTTCTCTTGGATACTGGGCTTTAGCCAGGTCCTAGGTTCTAGTCTGAATGCTGAGTTTATGCTGGAGTAGTCCTCAGACTACAGCGGTTGAGTGGAACTGAGAGCAATCAGTGATGTGAAATAGGTACCCTTGCCAGAGCATGTGCATGCTGTTTGATGCCTCCAAATTTTGAGCTAAAGAAACCTCTGTTCTTTATAAGTACCCAGCCTTAGGTAATTCAGTTGATGCAGCCAGTAGAGGGGACTCATTGGTCAGGGATGAAGTGACAAGAGATTGACAGCACCCTGCAAGTTGCTGCATTTACAAGACAATTGTAGTCATTGGTCTACAGAGGTAAAGTAAGATGAAGTCCACATTGGAAAAGGAGGTTAAGAAAGTTAGGGTGTTAGACCTCACTATACTGCTTGGAGTTCAGAAACTCAATTTTTAATTCCAATGTCTTCACATCAAGATGGATTTATAGAGGCTCGCCTATTGGTTACCACTGTGAAATGCCACCAGGGCTCCAGAATCCTATCCAGTGAAAGCTGAAACCCAGTCTGCAGATAGGAGGCATCTATTACATATACCAAGATGGCTATGGAAACAATGGCAGGAAGAGGTTACCCACTTCCTATTTTCAGAATGCGAAGAGTTCACATTCATACTTTCTCAGGAGGAGTTGACTCTTAGAGGAATAGAGGCCAGAGTAAATAGCTGTGGCTGTGTTCAGTCAGAACACAAAAACACTGTTAAGATGGTTGTCTGCAAGAATAAAGGAATAACTTTATTCAGAATTCTTTCCTGTGATTTTTTTGATTTATTAAAATTTTACCTACATTTCCAATATTGGATTACATGAGACAAAGAAACAAAATTGTACTTTGATTATAAATTAGTCAACAAAATGTGATAAAATTACACCCACAATTATAAGCAATGATTATTCATTTCCAAAACATTAGTCATCTACTTTCAAAGGGCTGGTTCCTACAAACAGAAACTCACTTCATCATTATTTTTCTTAGTCTTACTTTCTTGGAATGCTCAAGGCTTTCTCCAGCAATTAAAAACAAAGCCTTTAAAACCATCTCAGTCTCACAATTTTGATAAAGGAAAAATAGGCTAAAAGGCTCAACTATATTATCCAATGGCAAATATTCTTCTGAAGTGCTTATAAAAACACATTCAGTATCTTTCATTAAGTCCCATGGTATTGACAATAAGTTTTAAATTATGTTTATTCAAAGTTTAAAAAGAATCAGAAAAATATTTAATCTATTCAGTTCTTTTTGTCTTGTGCCAAAACATATCTTGGAATTTCAGGGAGTTGAGCTAGTTGAATAAAAAGAAAAGATCAAAGACAATGTTTAGAATTTTGGTAGGAAACACAGAGAGGAAATTTAAAGAATACCCAAAATAAACAAGTGGGATTTTTTTTGTATAAGACACAAGAGCACAGTCAGTAACGGCTGAACACTGCTAGGACTGTGTGTAACCAAATATTCAAATACAAATGACCTCATTTATGCTTGAATATACACACCCTTGGAACTTGTATAACTAAATACTCAAGTGTAGATCAGAAATGTTCCCATGGGCAGGTAGCATATATCTGAACATCTGTTGCACTTGTTTCTTCTGTTCCAACAGAGCTTTCAGTGACAAGCTTCACTGTATTGCTATATTTGGGGTCTATTTCTTTGGCCAGAAACTTAAGTACCATGTATCACTGATACAGGAAGATGTAGATTGAGGTGGGTAGGAGCTGTCATTCATGGTTCAGACAGTGCAGTCCTAGAGTACCATTTTACTGTCATGCTCAGCAGCAGGTGATTTTATCTTCCTTTGGGATAGCCAACTGATCTGATCAAATCACATATATGTTGATTCAACTATGTTTATTATATGTAACTGTTTGTCAACATCAAGTAATTTTCCTGGAAAAATAAGCATATTTGGTCAAGTGTTATGTAAACTTTCAAATACTTCTGTTAAGTAGGCTGTATTTCTATTATAGCATTTACTTATTCTGTTCTGTGTTATATATTTAGTTGTTTACATATAGGATATCTACAATCAGATAAGAAACTAATTGAAGGTGAGCATCTGCATAATTCATGTTCCTGTTCTCCACTTTTGGAGTATGATTCTTTTAGTTTTCCCATGCTCCAGAAGTGATAGTTCCATAAGCCAACATTCAGGTAGAATGCAGAGGCTGGTCTGCGGAACATCAGCATGACAGAAGCCTGTTGCCTGGAGTGAGAGAAGCTGATGCAGCCTCAGGAAATTTGAGAATTTATCTAAGAACATGATCCATAAGCTTACCCTACATAGCATCAGATTTGAAGGCAAAGAGCATGAGATCTTAGTGAAGAGCTGAAGCAAGAGATGTGGGGCTAAGGTTATGACACAGTGTATGGAATGGGGACAATCCTGGTGGGACCCAAAACAGAGAGGGTAGAGTTCAGAATTACTGGGTGTTGAGACAAAGGAGTCAATTGATCAATTTAAAGATAGGAGTTAGGCCTGCCAAGGATAGTGTGTTATTTATTATAGATATAAAAAGAGTTTCTTTGAAATGAATCAAAGTAGTTAACTGTATATTCCACAAAGGGAAATGGTAAAATAGCCTAACTGCTAGCCCAAGGCTCTAGACAGAGTGAAAGGATAGTTTGTGTGTGCTTCTCACCAGAATGAGGCTTTTATGAGTAACATTCAACCTAGAATTAATTTATACCACAACCCAAATGAAATTCATAAAAAATTCTCCCTGTGTAAAGAAAGTATTTGGCAAGAACAGCTTTAGTAGAAGTATTTTACAGAACACCTACTGTAAGAGTGATACTTCTGAAATGACCAATATCTGTATAGTCATATGACAAACTGTTTTTTCCAAACATGGCTTCCATCATATATCCTCTCACATGCAGTTTGCATACTGTGAGATTGACAACTGTGTGATCAATTCAAAGCATCCATTTCAACCTCCCTTTGAACTTGGAAGTTCTTGGAATTGATGTAGCTACCATAATACAGCTTTGTGTCATTAGCGGCAAGTTCACAAGAACGCCATGCACATTCACACTGGGATGCTCAAGCTCAGAAGTCATCAATTACTGTGAGAAAGATAAGTAGCTTCATGAAGGTCCACATACAGGTGTTCTGGTCAGTAGCTACAATTAATTTTCTGTCTACCAAAAGCTATCATCAATTGCTGGATATATGAGTGGGCCTTCGGATGATTCCAGTCCTGATCTTCTTGTCACTCCAGTTGATGGCATGTGATGCAGAGAAAAGGTGTTGCCATTGTTCTCTGCTCATATTTCATATTTCTGAGCAAAAAACATGAATTTTGTTATTTTATGCTACTAAATTTGGAGTGGTTATTTTTCAGCAAAAGATTACTGGAGCAAGTCACAGGTGGAAACAAAAATACTTTGCATTATCAAAATATAACCTGATAAAGACATTCATCCAAGGCCATTCTCATGATGCTGGTTTAGATTTTTTTCCCTATGCTTTTCTCCAGAGAGCAAATTGATCAAATGAGTACAATACTTTTTCATATTTGATTAATGTTCATTTCAAAATTAAAAAAATTTTACATGTATGCTTACAATGTAATATGTTTTCTGAATGATTAGTAATTATTAAAAAGTGTTTAATTTTTCTCCTAAAATAATTGAATTATTGCATTGATGATAAAACAAAGTATCAAGCAAAAAGTATCTGGACAGTAACAAAATACCATCCCTAAATACTCATTCATTTTCAGAAATACAATTTGCTAATGTAGAAATGTCAGAACAAAGTGACTATTAGAAATGACAGCTTATAATTCAATACAGCACTAATTTGAGTATTTAAAACACTTAATTACTCATTCAAAGGAAATCTCTCGTTTTCTGAAAATGTCTTCCACATCAAGGAAAGTGAACATTTTCATTATAACGTCTTAGGTTAAAAAAAGAAGCATTTAACATTTATATTTTAATTGAGTTAAATGCCTAAGGCTTCAGTGATATTGCATGTAATTTGCCAGGGAAAATAAAAAATATGTTCAGATGAAAGAAGTGCTAATAAGGCTTGCTTAAAATAGTTGTGAAGTAACTAGGTATTGTTACACATTTGAGAAAAAAGTTCTTTAAAAATCTGAAAGATTATCCATTTCAATTTGACTAAAGTGATGATTGAAAATGACAGCACGCTTCTAAAAAGGGGCACGATAATCCAAATGATACTTAAGAAAGATGATTAATAGTGCTACATGTGTGAAACATACGCTGTGATTCTCAAGAAAGTGTGGTTGGAGTGTGTGGGTAGGTGCAGGACACGCACACACTTGCTGCTCCCTGCAGAATCAGCAGGCTTTACCTCACATCCTCCTTTGATAACTTCCTAGTTTCCCAAGGGAGAGCCAATGGAACAGAGGGAAATTCTGGGAACTCTGAGCAGGATTGGGCCATGTTGTGGGAAGAGAATGGGGAGACAGAATAAAGAAATGTGGATTCTGAAAAAAGATTTGGCTTTTTATTTGGAAGTGATGACTGTAATGAGGATTTAGGTTAAAAGCTCAAGAGAAATAGCGTTACATAGAAAATGGGATATAAAAATGAGAGAAGGAAGATGATGATCAGCTACTTATTTAAAAAAATAGCCTTTGTTTCTGAGCCATGAATTGTTTAGGATTCAAGAATTGCTTCTGTGAACAGCAGTTGACATTTTTTTGTTTCAGTGTTATATACAAGTAAACTCCACGTAATTTCTCCATAGATTTTTTTTATGTTGAATTTTGCAATAAATGTGACAAAATGAATCATTTTCCATTGAGATAAAAATGTTAGTTTGGAGCTTAAAAAACAATGTTTTATGTGTTGCTAATTTAGTGTTGGTAATGTTCTTTTTACATTAGTAAGTTCATCTGATTTTATAATAGAAATGCAAGTATAAACTCCTTTTGATAGGTAGTGTTTCTCTTAGGGAATATAGCTATTGAATACATTTACATTTGTTCCAGGACCTCTTTTGAGACCCTTTTAGTTCCTCTGTTTTTATCCCCCTACCCAGAAGCAGTCTGGCACATCCCTTCATCTTTCTCTTTACATTTCAACTTATCTTTCTACACTTATACTCCCTGACAACTGACCCATAATAACCACACTGTTATTTGGGTACATACTATAGGTTGTTTTGTAAGGATCCATTTCCTCTACATTTTTTCCCCGTGGTGTGAACAGCTGAGTCTTTCTCTGTTAGTTTTGTTAGTTTCAATATTTGGTAACATTTCTAATTCAAAGGAGAGCGAAATTCACATATACCCTTACCGGCCTGAACCAAGGAATATTTCAGACACTGTGACAGATGATATAGAATGCTTCACATGGATCATCTAGATGCCTGTTTTATGGTTTTGAGTGTTTTAAAATCCAATATTCAGAGAGGAGACTGTGTGGTCAGACTATCTTTATCTTTAACTTTGCCAAAAATCAATGTTTTAGCCTTAAGGAAGTCTATCCTCCAAAGAAGTGCTGAGTCTCCAAATGTCAAAACATTCTCCATTTTGAAAGAACAGTTTCTTTTGTGTGCAAAAGGTCTTCTCCAACTCACTCAGTGTGTTCTCCTTAGCATTAAAAAATAAACAGAAGCGACATATCCTTAAAATAACTATCTGAACTCGAGTCACCTGTGCCTCCCGGAAGCTCTCTAAATGAATGAACTGTCAAACATCACACAGAGGTGGGAATTAAAACTGCTGAACTCAAGGTGTTAGAGACAATATCACGCGTCTTCAGGGCAGTGAGTCTGCCAGAGGTCACCCGGCTGCTGCTGCACGGTGTTTCTCCTAGTGTATTAAAACATTCCCTTTGAATAACACAGCTCCATGCTACATGACTTAACCTCCAGGAGATTTGAAACCTCCAAACCATCTTCCAATTAAAGCTGACATTCTTCTGGTTAGCTATTGCATTCAGAGGAAGAACCGGTACAAGGGGGAATTTAAAGAAGCGATGTGTGCTTTGACTGGAGAAACAGAGATTAATCTTTCTTTTTGTAGGATTGTGAATATTTACTAATGGAACATTTTAGTTCAATGCTGTATTACTTATTAATTGCTTAAAAGCTGTAATATTGATTTCCAAACTGCCTGTTTACTTCACAGTAACAGAAATATTGGTGCTCCCTCCCCACGTCTTTCAAAGCACAGACTATAATAAACCTTAGCTGCAATTGTTTGCAATTAAAAAGTTACTCTTTGCAACTTCTCCTCCATGGGCAAATGGCCTGGCACATTCCTTTATCTTTCTGTTTACCTCTTCAAAGCATCGTTTTGTACTGCTGATCACTGACTACTGACCAACAACCGCACTGTGGTTACATGAATAAATTCTGTAGATTGTTTACACAACCAAGGCATCATTGTTTATAGGTGGCATTGCAGCTAATAGTGACCATACGTGCCAAAGTCCCTCTTCACTGCTGTAGCCTCAAAATTATTGCAGTGCAATAACTATCTTCCTCCTTTTTTCTGACCATCCTGTCCTTTTGCCAGACTTGTATTCTAGGTGGAGATTTTTATATGCAAAGTTAGGGCCTTATCTGAAGGAAAAGACAGAGGTTGAAATTTTACTTTGCTTGGAATGTCTGTTTATACTGGCTCTTCAGTGATTCACGATTTTGACTCTCAGGAGAACTTCAGTTTTTTCATAGCACTAGAGCTTGATTCTTGATTTCTTTCCGAGCCCTCAGCTAGGTGAAAGTTGATGGTTCCTTTTCTGCCATCTCACAAACCCATATAAGGGGCTATATTTCATGAGAAAGGGCAGAGGGGGCTTCTGATTTCTCTATCCATGCTTTCTGTACCCTTGTTGTAGTCGTTGCTTGGTGGTTTAGTTCAATAGGCATATTTATTCAAGAGAAACCTGTTTATTTGTTTGCTTTTGGACAATGTAGCCTGTCCAACAGTGAGAAGAGATTTCTTCCCATTTGTGTGTCTGGTCATTCAGGGACAGTTGGCCCACTTCATTGTGTTTTGGATTCTTTCCAGCTCTAGGATGCAATGATAACCCATGAGCACAATGTTTTTTAGAAAGGATATTCTCTTTGTTACCCAGGCGATGTCTCCTGAGCTGACAAGGTTGTTTTGACTGAGAATTTGATGAGATAGAAAAAAAATATAATTGCTTAATTCATCTTCTGCATTCATTTCTTATTGTACTTGAACGCTCAATCTTTACTCTGGACTGATGGATACTATCTCCCAAATATACTCAGTTTCCATCTTGATGATTAGCATTCATTTTATCACTACCCTGTCTTCCATATCCAAATCAACCCATAGACTCCCTCTTCTTCAAAAGATCTCCTATTCTCCTCATGCCCATCAGAATATCACTCCCTCTATGTATTGTTTCTCCGTGGAAATTGTCTCTGCTACTCTTTTGGCTTTGGACTCACAATCCTCCTGCCTCAGCCTCCCAAGCCCCTGGGATAAAAGGTGAGTGCCATTGTGCCTGGCTGCAGATTCTTATAGGGACACTAATACTATACGATCAGGGACCCACCCTTATGATTTAATCTTAATTATATTCTTAAAGAGCTTATCTTAAAATACAACCACAATGTGAATTTTAGGGGAACACAAACAAACAATTTGCAATACATTTTATTCTATGTGTATAGTTAATATGTGGTTATATATCTTTTATGGAATAACAAAGGTCTTGTAAACTTGCAAATATGTCTTACATATTTTTATACTTCTGTTGGCAAATTCACATTTTCTTCCTTTTCCTCCCTTCCTTCTTTAAATTCATTTTTTCTGACCAAATATATTTAGGTATGAGCCATTCACACTTTAATTTCTACTTTAACTTTCCAGTATGTTATTTAATTTAATTTAATTAAAAAATACTTCTGAGGCTGCTTTAAAATTCTAAAGAATTCTTAGGAAAAAATATTTTTGGAAGGTCACTCTGACCATGTAAATATAATGAGAATTCCCAGTTCAATATGGCAGACTTCAAAGGGTTTGGAATTTGTGCTTAAACTCTCAAATGTGTGGCTGCTTATCTAAACTTGAAGGCTTAAAAATGTCAAGAATCTTTTCTTTTTCAAAGACCTATTTTTGTTCACATTGATTACATGAGCTATTTAAACAATTTCTGAGGTAAGATAATGTCTGTTAGATTTTTACTTAGTTTAGTTTTGAGTTTCAGTGCCTTGGCAGGAAAATATCTCTGTATATATATTTTGTTGCTGTTATATGCTAGGTCACATACTTAGCTTTTATTTTTTGCTATATTTTGTAGTATTTTAATATGGTAATATTATAGGTATTGGAAGACAGAAGAAATTGAATGAGATAAATATTTATATTGATACTTAGTAGATGTTTAGCACATTAAGTCCATGTCACAGGGCAGTGTCAAAAGAAGATTCTCCTGAACCAATTTTTCAAATATTCCCATGTTTTCTCAAATGATCAAAAATTTTCTTCCTAAATTTCATCTAGCTCTTATAGAATAGTTTCTTTGGAGGATTTCTTTCTTTTTTGTTCTGTTTTGCTATTTACTTAAATATATTTTATTTAAATATTTTTAGTTTGAGAGTAAAAATAATCATTAAAGTTACAGTGAAACTTTCAAGTAAATACTATCTGCAAATACAGTATTTATTTGAAAAACAAAAAGAAAGAGAAACAATAACAATGTGGATAACTGCCATTTAAACTTTTCAGAATTTTTACATGTCAAGAGGGAAGTATTTTGGGTAATATTTTAGGTCATGCCTAAATTGATAGAATTACTTAGCTAAGTGAATTCTTAGATTAAGTAAAGCTTCTATGACTTCATTTTATTTATTTTTTAAACTTGTGTCACACCTGTGTAGAAAAACAAATTGGAGGGATTCTAGGACTTTACCATATTGGACGAGCTGACTGCTAAGATGGCAGATTAGAG
>CM053402.1:124252950-124278240 GCA_028644305.1 Xerus rutilus | reverse complement strand
AAGAATTCTTTGTGTCTTTCAGGATAGAGGATGACTGTTATGTTTACTTTCTCGATTCTGTCTTAAATCAATTTATACAAATGGGCCAGTGGCAGTGGCACACACCTGTAATCCCAGCAGCTTGGGAGGCTGAGGCAGGAGGATCATGAGTTCAAAGCCATCCTCAGCAAAGTAAGGTGCTAGGCAACCCAGTGAGACCCTGTCTCTAAATAAAATACAAAATAGGGCTGGGGATGTGGCTCAGTGGTTGAGAGTCTCTGAGTTCAATCCCGGGTACTCACCCCACATCAAAAAAAAAAAAAAAAAAAAGAGAAATAATCTTTAAGTTAGGTTTTCCTTTCTTAAATATACAAATGGATGCAAATTTATTTGGATATATCTAAAATAGGTACATTGGTAAGAATTTTACTAGAATGATAATTCCCCTTCTTCCTAGTTTTGTTTAAAAAAGAAAGTGATTCAGGAATCTCAATTGTGGCAGCAGAATAAACTGATCTTCTTTATGAATAGAAATTAAAGTTTGAGAAATCATTACGTACTATGTAAAGGTAAAATCAAGTGCCTGAGAATTTCATAATTTCAGGCAGCACTGGTTGAGTTGCAGGTAGAATTCATCTTACATTTGACTGAAATTCATGTCACTGTGGGGATAATATGACTTCTGTTCTCTTTTTCCAACAATCCTCTGCTTATTTGCTGTCTGCCTCTCTACCCGTCCTTAGGTCCCAATGTGATTATATATAGTTTATCCTGAACTTCTCTCTGTATGATAAGGCTTTGTTCCATATTGTATTAGTCAGGGTTCTCTAGAGGAATAGAATCAACAGGAAGTATACTTATAAAAATGGGATTTATTGGGTTGGCTTATGTGACCAGAAGCTGGATAGTCTAGAATGGCTGTCTGCAGGCTGGAGAGCTGGAAGAACCAGTAGCTGCACGGTCCAAGAGGCTAGGACTCTCAGTTAGGAGAAGGCTTGCCTCCCACAAGGCACTGGGTCCCCAGCACCAAAAAAAAAAAAAGGGAAAAGAACAAGAGGGATCAATGGTTCTACCCTAGTCTGAGACCTAAGGCTTCTGAAAACTTCCAGGAGAATCACTGGCAGAGTCCACTTTGGGAGAGTGAAGAAGCAAGAGTCCAATATCCTTAGACAATCGCAGCAGCAATCAAGAACCCATTCAAGAAGAATTGAATTTGCATCTGCTGCTGCTTTCTTGTTCCTCTCTTATTCCATCCAAGCCCTCATCCTATTGGATGGTGCTGCCCACACTTAGGGAGGATCTCCATTTCAGTTGGCTATCCCACATGAAAATCATTCCTGCACAAACCCAAAAGCCTCTTACTCCTTGGCATCTCTTAATCCAATCAAGTTGACAATTCAAATTAATCATTATACATATTTTGAGTTCATCTGCATATTCCTACCATAACCATTGCCATTTTCATCACAAGTAGCAAACATAGAGAATGAGGCATATGGATTTTTTTTTCAAGATAAGAACATTTTAGGGATAAAATTATAGAGGGTCATACTTCATGTATTTGAGAAATAAATGGTGTGAGTGAATGACCCACTGAGAATTCATCCTCTATCATTAAGAAATAATCTTATTAACTCATATTTAAATGTGCTCACAAAGGTAAATTTTAGGATATAAAAAGATCAGGCTTTTCTAAAAAGAAGGAAAAAAAGTTTTGAGAATAGAACCATTAGTTATAAGATCCAATAATGTATAAATTATTAAAAAAAAAAGTCTGTGAAAATTTTAACCCAGTTTGTCCCATCCTTCCATATGTGGAACTCCTATAAGAACTTAAATATAGAATAATTATCATGTAATTATCTAATAAGAATAGGAATGTAATTGTAATATAGTAATTTTAGTTAGTAGAATAATAATAATGTAAGCTCTAAAATAGAATTTCCATTCTGCTTTAATGTACTTGTATCAATTTTTATTGACATCTTCATAGAATTGAGAAGTTGGGACTTAATGGTAAACTACCTGTGTTCTGCTAGTTGTCCACATTCCACAATCTCTTCTTTTCATTTCCTTGATTCATGGTAACATAACTAGAGACCATATTACCCAGTGTCCTAGGCTATAAGTGCCACATGGCTGTATTCTTTGACAGGGAATATGTGGGCAAGTGATGGGTGTAACTTGTTCTCACTTACTTTAACATGTTCTAGGCTTACCTCCTTTCCCTGTCCTGTGAGCTGTGACATGGACATGCTCAAGATTCATCTTGATTGTGGGATAACTATGCCTTGGAACATGATAGAGCATAATGTAGAAGGATTGTGGTTTTTTAATAACTGAAGAAAGTAGAGGCCCCTACCAAGCTCACCCGTGTGTGAGAGATAAATACCTATTTTATTTATCTATGTATTTTAGTACTGGGGCATGAACCCAGGACCTCATGCATGCTAGGAAAGCACCTTATCAAGGAGCTACACCCCCAGCCCATATGCTTGTTTCTTTAACTCATTATACTTAGGTGTTTCTTGACTTCAGTATCTTATCTGTACTCTAATCTGTAATACTACACAGACAAATATTTCATGCCAGGTAAAAATATTAGAGTGAAATGTTAAAAATTTTTGATGAGGAGTATTAATAAGTAAGGCTTTAAGTTAACACATTCAAAAAAATCTCTTTACCCTTTATATTCTTAGATCCACTTTCATCTTTTCTCTACCTGCCCCAGGAGATTAGCCTGTATAGATTATAGAAATAAACTTTATTGTCCTCTGCTTTATCATTGGGTTTGATCAATAGGAAGTCGTGGGCAATGATCAGAGGTAGGTGAAAGAGGTCAAGGTATTTACTTTTCTGACTCCCTTCATGTAAGGGTTCCTTGGGTTATTTTTATTACTCTAACTGAAGGTAACTGCTTCTTTTAAAGTAGCTTCCCCTATGTGATGCTTTTCTCTTTAACAGTAAGTACTCCTTTTTCTTGTCCTTTGGTATTAATAAACTTGGGTCCCAGAGCCATCTTTTATGTCTTCCCTTACCCTTGATATCTTTAAAAATAGTCACTTTGTAATTATCTTGAGCATTGAGAAAACTTTCCCTGAATTATCCAAATGTTCCACCTGTTTCCTGTTAGTAACCTGATTAAAATACTATTTATGTATCATTATTTGCTATCTGAGTGGTTGTGATCAGCTTTTACTTACCTTATTTTTATGAAGACATTTTTATAATTGAATAGAAGTTGGAAAATAAAGGTAACTTATGTCCTAGTTAATTATACCTAGACAACCACAAATATTTTATGATAAAAACTTGACTTAGAGTCTTATTTCCATAGAAGAAGTTTGCTTACCTCATAGTGTAAGTGCTTGGTGAAAACCAAACCAACAAACAAAAACATGGCTTCTGCAAGATAGTGTTGTAATTAGTCTGATCTAGGAATTGATAGCTTATAATACTTCATGGCCTCAGGAGATTGGTAGTGGAAACAGCATCCTTAGGAAACTGAATGTATATCTTGTTCCTCAAATGGCATGGTGCAACAGGTTGTTCAGAGGTTTTTTATTAACATTGGATTAGTTAAGATTCTCTCATTTTGAAATAACTGAAACCCAATTAAGTAAGGTTTACAATAAGGTTGTTGTTTATCTAACCAGGGAGTCCAAGGCACCTTAGGTCAAGATTTTTTTTCTGATTTATTGATTTTAGTTCATTCTGTGCATTAATTTTATTCTTAGGCAAATCTTTCTGTATGTTAGGAAAGGTGGTTTCTAATAGTCTTAATTAAATGTTCGAGTTTATAACATATAATTCCATAAGACTAGAGCCCTTAGTTGTGAAATATGTGAGATTCTGGTAAAAGACTGCTAAAAGGAAATTTATAGCCATCAATGAATATAATTAAAAGGAAATGTTGGAATGTCCATGAAGTAAGCAGACATGTTAGGATATCTATTCTTATTGCTATCAAAAGAGCAATAAGAATAACAAAAGAAAGTGGAAAAGAGAAATTTATAAGAACAGAAATTAATAAAAACAGAAGCCAAACATGCTAATTCTTGAAACAGATTAACAAGTTGATGGTTGCACTCAACAAAAGATGTATATATGGCAGAGGGGAGGCAGGTTTCTATTGCCCCCAAAACTAGATTTTTAAATAAATTTTTATCTCTCTTTTAGCGCTGTCATAAGAAAATCAAGGATTAGGTGCTTTGGAGGTTTCTTGACTTACAAAGATGGTAATTGTAAACTCAAAGCACCAAAAATAAAATCATTATATACATTACATGTATGTATGTGATCATGAAACATACATAAGGATGTACTTATGGATTATTTATGGACAATTTCCAAAGCAACAATAGATTACTATTACCACAGGAAAGGGAAAGTGTTCAGTGGGTCACAAAATCAACTGAAGGCTGCTGCACAGGCCTTCTGTTTAGAGAAGATTTCTTTGTTCTCCTCTGACATAGCATTTGCCCTTTAAAAATTTTTTGAAGATAAAAAATACTAATATAGAATAAAGTATTGATATCTTACTAGGGGCTACCTCTAGTAGCCTGCATAGTCTACCTCTGAGAACAGTGGATGTGGCATACACTTTTGGAAGAATGACATCATTTGCCTTTGTTATTTGATGGTGAGGGGGATACATGTTGATTCTTAACCCTAATTTCACTTCCTAGAGAATGATGCAGTGGTAAGAGCATGATGGACAGTATCAAGACCGCTTTTCATTGGGCTTATCTAATTCTGAAGGGTATTAAAAATTGATTTATTTCACTGCCCTAACAGTGTATTTAAAGTAATTCCATTTTCATATGCTTGAGGTAAAGACGGAATAGAACAAAATAAAGTCCCAAGGCCTCAGTTCTCTGCTTCTATAATAACCATTGCAGAAAGGCGCAGGTGGAATTTTAGAGAGACATCTCTTTCTTGGCATTGAATTCCGTGAAATGCAGCAATTAGGTGATCTGGCTAATTCTACTGCCTTAAAACTTGTTCTATTAGTTCCCCTCCCCTATTTTATAGTATGGAAAAACTCTCAGAAATAAGAAGTTACAGACTATTTTTACTTTAGAGTCATTTTTCATTATTTCAAAGAGCATACACAAAGAGAGGCAAACTTATAAAACTGTACTTTCTACTCACATTGTCTGAAAGACACTGTTCCAAACTTTTCTGCAGTTTGAAATAAGGAAGTGGCTTAGTGTTTCATATATAGGAGGGCCCATCACATGTGTGGGCATATTTGTAGCACATTTTTAGAGGGCAAGCTGTGGAATACAAAAGAGTCTGGAAGGATAATCCAGAAATAAAACAGGAGACGTGAAGATAAAACTCTCTACAAACTTCTGTTTTTACCTTATATGAAAACTGGACACAGTTTTCCGGGAGAAAATTTTACCAAGATTTTAAGAGTAGAGCAGTGAAACTCGAGCTCTCCAAGAAGGATAAGATAAGATTATTATTGATTTAATTAAAGAAAATAAATTTGTAAGAAACCGATTTAATGTAATTAAAAACAAGGTGAAAGTTTCAAAATATTTCCAAAGGTCTTTTCCCAATCCCAGGGAAGATCTAGAAAATTATGAAAATGTGTTTCCAAATATTTATGTAAGCTTGAGAAAACTGTGGTAGTGGTGCAAATAATTGGGCTGGGAAGGAGAGGAAAAAAATAGGCCTAACAGCCCTGTGCACGCAAGATTTAGATGACTAGAGAGGATTTTTCTTAAGAGGTGTCCTTTGAGGGAAAAAGCACATGAAGCATCAGGTTAATTCTTTCACACTTTATTTCGACTCTCTTAGGGAAAAAAGTGAAAGGCAGATTAAGAGTTCTGACATAGCTTTTTTAAAAAAAATATTGAGAACTTAATAATCTTCCATTAGTTCAGATGCTTCTTGGTTTAACTGACCTTTCATTTTATTTCTAGAATTCAAAGAAGACAAATGTGACCAGCACAAACATAGATAGTCATTTTTCTATTTAGAAATTACTCATTCACAGAAAGAAAAAGAAATCTTATTGTTTTAATCCCTAATGAGGAATTCAGATGATGTTTTTCAAGAAAAGGTCATACTTTACTATGTTGTGCATGTTTTATAATGATTTCCTCACAGGATGATCCTGATATTTAACAATTATGCTGCTTTTCCTCAATACATAAATTTAATTTGTGTACTGCTGGAGGTAGTAAGAACTGTGTCGGAGGTCATTTTATGAACCCCATCTAGAGCTTTTAGTTATTTTTATTTCATTCCCTCCAGTTTTAGAATGTAGATGAAGAATAGTCAAGCCTGTTAAATTCGCTGAGGAGTACTTTCTCTTAAGTAGGTAGGAACTAGTAAATTATTTATATAAGCCAAATGAAGCCTTGCAGCCCTGTACTAAAAACCTGTTTAGCGGAGGTAGAGTTTAAGAAGCTCTAGTAAATCCATTTTGCCACAACATTTTCCTTTGAAAACTAGCCCCATGCTAAGACTGCAGTTGTGTGGAACTTAAAAAACCCTAGTGCCTTAATTCAGCTAATAGCTCTTCTTTGAAACCTAGGAGTATGCTTTATACCAAAAGAGTTCCATTTTGGTCCTTAGAATTTGTAATTGAATAAATGAATTAAAATAATTGATAATCAATCTCATCTCAGTCTGGCATTACACATGATAACTTTAGTTTTCTTTTTTTCCATTTCTGGTGTACTTTTGTATTTCAGCACACATTACATAAACTGTTAAACAATAAAACATCTTCTGCTTTCTCTGCTCCATTTTCTTAGTAATTATGGCCACCTATGGTTAAATGGCAATTAGGGATTAGGGAAGGTGATAAAATTAATGTGGGCAGGTTTTTTATTCTCCACCTGGTTTGAGCATAGATCAAAGATGATGAATGCCTAGTCATTAGAAAGCAATTAAAAAGTGGTACCTTGGGTTGGGTATGTAGCTCAGTGGCAAAGTGCTTACTTAGCATGCAGGAGGCCCTGGGTTCAGTCCTCAGTTCTGAAAAAAAAAAATTCCTCATATAAGAGATTTTGCCTTTGTAACTCCACATATATTACCAAAAACCTTTTACCTTTTTCTTTCCCTTGTCTACATCTTAGCTCCATCTCTTTCTGAATGATGAGTGTAGAGTGGTTTAGTGACTCATATTGACTTAAACATTCCTTTTGGTAGAAAGTTCTGCTGCCTCCTGAGGGAGGGTTGAGTTAGGAACTGAGAAAAGGACCACAAAATACTCTCTTTCTAGTCTTTACTAGATGATTGACAGCAGTCAGTCATTTGCATGGTTACCTTGTCTAACTGAATCATTTGCTTCCACTGATAGTTATTTTGTGGTTTGGGATCTTATCTTTTCGTGCTTCCTGATCCTTTAACCAGCTTCTCATACCAAACAGATTTTAAGTATAAAACCTTAGGATCTACTTATATCCTCATAACTTATATTCTAATACATATCTATGCTGTATTAAAAAAATCCCTGCTTTTGTTTTTAAGAGTTAGTTGAGAATCATAAAAATTATTGGCACCTATTCTATTAATGCTTAAGGCCAATCTTAGATAAGTTTGTGTAGTTCTGGTTTTGTCTAGCCTTTCTTCTTTTAATACCTTTTGAGGTACTTAGTATAACCTTCAGTCTTTTGGGGACTCAATTTGTAGTTCCTATCCTTCCACAGACATGGATATTTTCCTTCGACATCATTTCTGGAAGTTGTTTCTTTCCAGACTTTTTCTTCCTTTTGTTGTCCATGTTTTCCTATCTCTATCCCAATGTTTTGTAGTCGCATTGAGTTACAGGCAAATTTCATCATCAAATTTATATCAAACAATAATGGCTGAAACAATACAATATATTTTGACCTGAAGGAGTTAACATTTTATGAATATCAGGCTGTTTAGACCCCATAAGAAAGATAATTTTGGATGAGATTTCTTTTATTAGAGATAATCAGATCAGATCCATTTTCAAATGAATAAATAAAACAAAGATGCCTTGAGAACAGCCCAAGGTGGACCTGAAGGACTTTACTCCCATGGACCTCCATGTGTTTCTCGGGTAACCCTCTCTCATTACTGTTTTTTCCTCTCTCTTTACTTTGGAGACTTTAAAGCCTTCTGCATATTATGATTAAGGCATTATGAGTGGCCTTGGGAAATATTTTCTTTCTATTTTGAATGTACTTATGTATGTCAGTGACAAAGATAAATCCTCTCAGGACTCAAATGCAGTATTCCATAGACAGAATTAACTTTCATAATTAGATCAGATTAGGATGACATAGCTTAAGTGGACAGTCTTAATAGAATAGTTTTTAGTTCTCTTATAATTTTCAGATGGAGGTTTTCTATTTAAGACTTTGAATAGGTCAGGAACTTAAATTTGCTTAACTTTTCAATATAGTATTTCATTATGTATGTATTTAAGGGGATATTTAAAAATAAACTATTTGAGAAAGGAAGACCAAGAGACATTTATTTAGGTATCTGATCATGTATCTTGCATTTTAAAGAACAATTATAGCCAGTATGAAAACAATCTAGCATCAGTATGATTTTAGCATTGTGAGTGCTATTAACTTGAAAATTGCATTATTATCATTTTTGACCTTATTAAAACATCTTGATTCACAATAGACTAACAATTAAATGATTTTCACCTTTGGGAACATAGACATAAGTAAAACTATTTTTGTTAACATCAAATTCATATTGTATTAATTTTTCGTATGGGCATTCATAATACACAGAGGTTGACTGGTCTTGGATGTCAAAGGAATTGTAGTTACAATGCCCCATAAAAAAAGGAAACTTTGACACTGCTGTTCACATGTTTTATGATTAATTTTTTTTCCCAAAATGCAGTGAATGAAATTCAACCATCATTTACTGAAGTGTATTGCCTGGGGTTTAGAACATTCTTGATATTTAGCAAGCAGAAAAACTAAACTAAAATCATGGCTTATGAATAATGAAACAGACAAATCTACTCCCTCTGGTGAAATGGAAATAAATACTGTACACCTTTCCAAATATTTGTTTATTTGTCCATTTTACTCACTCCTGCCCATAGGATTAAGTTTTTTTCTTTTTAAATAGAAATGACTAGAAAGTGTTCCCAGCTGAGAAGTATATTTTCAGAAATACAAGGTTTCAATTCTACTTGTATGAAATGTTTACTGCTTGTAATTATATATATATAATATATGTATATAAATAAAATAAAAAAGACTTGGTAAGGTCTAATTATGACGATCAGGCATCTGAAGTGGGAAAATGTTGCCAGATTAAAGCTTCCTTGCCTACTCAGAAAATGACCTAGAAATGGCTTTCAGTGCCTTAGGATATCTGACCTTCTCAGCCTCAGGGAGGGTTGAGAGGTACAGGTTGTCTCTGAAGTTTGTCCTTATGTTCTATTAACAAGTCCCAACCCCGAGGCTGTGTCTGATTTATGGGCTTAGTGTGGTTCCACCTCTCTCAGCGGTGAACCAGGGAAACAAAGGAGCAGCCAAGCCATCAGTTACCCAAAAAGCTCATAATAACCAGCTGGTTTAAATATTGCTTGTGTTTCCTGAACTGTCTTTATTTTGATTCTGGTGGTCACATTGTCTGAAATGTAAGTTTTCAGAAATTCTAATTTAATTTTTTTTTCCCATTTTTTCCCTCTCTTGGCTGGAATAGTTTACTTAACAGTATTCAAATTCAATTTATTTTGAAATACTATAACTAAGACTATAAATATAATTAGGAGTAAACTTTCTTTTGTGTAGTCTTCTTAATGTTTGAATATTTGAAGATAAGGGATGAATACAAAAACCAGCTTTCTCTTTCAGGTTTATTTATTCTTGACAAATTGGTAGCTACTTGGAGAATAACTTGAAACTAGAGGCCTTAATTCTTCTTTTACTTTACAAAGGTGGAATCCGAGGGTTTAAAAAGGGTTACCTGAAAGAGTGTTGCTGCACATTCTGTCATTGGAGAGGGGAGGAACAGGGTTTTTAGCTATTGGTGAGCTTAGTAGTGTGGTATCATTATTTTATTGAGGAAATTTTTAGAGCTTAACTACACTCAAATACAAGAGCACTATTGAGAGTGTGCTAAGTGTGTTAGGTACAATATTGTATTTACTACCTAGGCAATGGTTATTATTGTTACTATTTTTATATATATGGGATTGAAGCTCATAAAGACTTATTAAACTGCCTAAAGGTCACATAACTTGTAAGAAGTAGGGCCAATATTTAGTCTCAGGTCTCATCGAATCTACAATGCATACTCTTAACTGCTGTCTGTAGTGAATAATGGTAGCACCCAAAATAAAAGTCAGTGAGTTAAACCATGGTGCCATTTTTGTGTGTGTATGATTTGTCCTAACTCTATTACAAGGGCTATTTTAGAATCTGAGCTGAAATTGTGCACTTCCTTGACTTTTAAATACAAATTTTAGCATTTTAGTGCCTCTTAATTTGGAGGCATATAACCACTGGTGTTTTATAATTACTAACCACCAGGCAGTGGTTGTGGCATGATTGTTTTCTCTTCATCTATTTATTTTGCTATATTTTACTTTATATGTATGCAATAGAGTGTTGTAGTAAAGAAAAATCTATGTGAAAATAAGACTAAAAGTTCTTAAATGTAAAACTTTTTAGATGATGGGAATGCACATTTGTCACACTCTGTTCATGTTTTTCTTTCTTGTTGGTACATAAAATAGTGTGTTTAACAACATCTTAGATTCACTCCAGTACAGGATGTGTTATGTCCATATAATGGCCACACAATCTATTAAGTAAAAAAAGCACTAGTACTACATTTCTCATTGTGCCTGCTAAATTGTACATATCTTGCCAATTGAATCATCTTTATACCCTGACATCACCCACTGTAGTGCCATGCAGGTGACAAATACTGAATAAATCTATGTTGAATTGAATTTGTAATGAGACTGATTGTCTGATATTCCATGTAGGGGAAATTCAAAACAAGAGTTCCAGAAATATTTAAGCAGCATCAGCATCATTCTAATTATTGTAGAACTTCCCATGATGATGACCTTCCTTGAAATACCATGCTAATTTTAATGTATTCATCACGGGGAGCATTGACCTCCTAGAAAGAGCACAGGAAAGGAAGTTAAGGCATTTCAATATTAATTTTAATCCTGACACCACCTTCCTATGACATCTTTAGTCATTTAGCCATATCCAAAGCCACATATAAGGGTAATAATAGCTTTCACAGCTATTGTACAGGGTCAAAGTTATTGTGAGCATAAGTGAAATTGTAAATGCAAAGTTATCCCCCAAACTTTATAAAATACTCACAGTACATTATCGTAAATAAAATTATCTCAGTTTCTGGAGCTTGAAATCTCCAACAAAGCTGATTGGAAGTAGGGCCCAGCTGGTAGTGAGTGCTGTCAGAACAGGAAACATCCTGCTCTCTTTCTGGGCACTGTTCTTGGCAGAATAACTTCTCAGTACATGTTTGTTTAATGAGGGAATAAAGAACATGGATGTATAACTAATAACTGAAATAGATTCAGGGGACTATCAATGGCTTTTATTCTCGTAAAATTGTATACTTCTTTTACAAGGAAGATGGAATAATGGGAATACCTCATTTCACCTCAATTTGGAGCTAGGATTATAGTCAACATTGCTGGAATTATACGTTATTTAAAAAAATATTTGCCCCTTTGCTTTTGATCTAATATACTTGAAATATCTGGAAAGAAATGCTAACATTTTGTATAAGAAAACTTTCTTCTGGAAACTATGCAGATTTCCATACCAACTGTTGCCATGGAGCAGTAATGTTTGGAAGTAGATTCTTATTAATACTTTTTTTTAACAAATGCCATTAACTGCAGATACAATTTTGATGTTTAAAAAATTCATTGCTGCAAATTTGCTTATTGACTTAGCAAAAATAACACTTTAAAATGAAATAACTTGGACATTTGAAACACATATTTTAATTCATACAGATAAACTTTTCTCTCTTAAGAGTATGAACACAATTTACAAAGGTGAAGTATATGGTTTGCTTTTTTTTGTTGTTTTTTTCTTTAAGAGAAAACAAGAATTGGCCTAGGAGTGTAATATGTTACCGCTTGGTGGCACTCTTTACTCATTTAAGTAGCCTTGACAAGTGAAAATGTGTTTGTAATAAAGGAAAGTGACAATCCAGGGAGAATTTCAATAGTCTAATTTTAGACATAGCATGCAGGTGTTTTGGAATTCTGATAGCCTGGATCGGGTGGTTTCGGAGCTTGCCAGGGCAATGAAGGTCTAAGGAATACCACTGAGGTTATGAAATGCATGGGGTTTGCATATAATGATGTTTTTACTCTACAAAATTTGGCATATTAGATTTACCTCTTTGATTTTCTTTTGTCTCCATTCGGCAGGGCATGGTTTTTTAAGCCTGACTGAAATATAGATAGTGAATACATAATGAATGATTTTTCCAAAAACGAGATTCTCCTCTTAGGCAATATCTTGGATCATTAAAAATTCAACAAAGTAATCTATGACAACCTTTTGGTTACTGGATAGCTGAGCCTTATTTACAAATAAGATTTAGAAAGAAATAATCAAGCAACAGCTGTGGTGAACCAGTTTGGTTGTTAAAGAGCATTTTTTTTAGGAAGAGCAAACCGGAGTATAGGCACACACATCCTGAGTGTTAAATCAGTCAGAATGCAAACTGTTAATAATGGCATCTTGGCCAACTGTCACTCTTTTACATGATTGGCTACTGTTCCAAAGGTTTAATTTGATGTCAATCATTTTAATAGAACATTAGGAAAGAAATTATATTAGAATATTGTCACTGGGATACATGGGGATAAAATTTCCAACTCAGTCTGTCTTGTTCTTGGTATACATAAAAATATTCAATGCTAACCACTTTTCAGCTGTTGGGGTTGGGGGTGGAATTAAAGGCCCATGCCTATCTTCATTACAATCACAGTGTCTGGGCAGCAATCCCAGCCTCCAGCTTAAAGAACCTCCCAGAGAGTAGCGCATTAGTGAGTACAGTTCAGCTTTATCAGAACTGAATACAACCCAAATACAACTATTCTGAATGTGATTGATGCAAGTGGCATCAATCACATTCAGAATAGTTGTATTTGGGTCCCCACCCAAGCCACTCAATTATAAAAATATGTACAGTGCAGAACTAGCATGCCACCAAGTTTGAAGTCCACTTAGACAATCTCATTGACATGAAAATACCACATCCCCCATTGTAGTAGATGAAGTTCAGTGAGATCTAGCCACCACATATTTCAGAACATTATTTCTCTAATTATAGCCTGGAAATGAATATATTTACAAAATATCCTGACAATGGCTAAAATGCAAATTTCCAGGTCCACTAAGGAATGGAGGTTAGCATAGGATATCGATGTTTTCCAGAAGCTCTCTGAGTGATTCTTAATGCTTACTAAAGTTTCAGAATTATTGTTTGATGAGAAATAACTCTTGTAATGGTTGAAACATCAGTGCTTACCACTGTTCATCTTAACAATGAGCAAGTTTCTACTTTCAATCAGCCTCTAGGGTTCTTTTGGAACCAGGGACTAGGTTATAGAAGTGTGTATTCCAAATATCCCAGAACCAGAGTAGCTTAAACTAAAAGTACAGAAGAGTATTCTGTTTGCGTTTTTGATTTATCAGCAATGTACTCTTTTCACAAATATTACTTGTAATCTATATAATATCCAAGGAGAATATTTAGGGACAGTACTTTCTTAAGGGAACTAATATTTGTTGATAACCTACTCTGCAACACGTTTTTTATATATAATATTCCAATTAATCCCAATTGTTTTATCCTATCTCTTACTCACCTGTTACATGGAACAATGTGAACCATTATCACTGGAGTCTGGCAAAAGACGATAGGGATATTTTGCTCACTGTTCACTGGATTCTCTTAGGGCCAATTTAATTATTATTGTTGAGATAGACTGAAGGTTGTTAAGAATCTCTGCACCATTTTTAGCTGTATCTTTTTTTATTTCCAGAATCTGGTATCATATGGGGTATTTTTAGATACTCCCACAGGCTGCTCTTATCTTTCATTCTGTGAGCTCAATGATAAAATGTGGCCCTGAGCCAAAAAGTTCCCTCATGTACTTCCCCTTTAGAGTTTCCACCATATTTCTTCAGCTACTGTAGAAGTTATGTCATGGAACAGGCAAACTTTGTTATGCTCAAAGAGTCAAAAGTGACCCATAATTGGTGAAGGACAGAATTCAATTTTAAGTCTTATTTTTAAATCCTCTATTTTTAAGAAGATATTTTATTGCAATAATATTTTATTGCAATATTGACAAGAATGTTTTCACTTTAACATCTTGATTGCCACGAGAGTCCACTAATAATGCTTCTGGTTTCCCAGAAAGGTAGCCAGGAAATCACATAAATCAGATTTAAAAGCTCCTTTTGTATTCTTACAAGAAATGAATTCCATGAGTACTATTGTATGATGTGAGAGGAGTGAGCACATCCAGGTTCATCAACATTCTGTTCTGTATTCTCAACCTATTTATGAAAGTGATGCCTCTAATAATTGAGACTGCTTGCTTCTATCTTCGTTCTTTAAGGCTTGCATACTGATGGTAGTTGGGAAATAATGGCTTCTGTTATTTCAACTCTTGCTTGTTAATGAGTGTCTAAAAGTGGTTTGAGAGTAATTTGAACAAGATCTCTTAAAATTGCCCACTCTGGTGGCTATAGTAAATAGCAAATATAATCTATTAATTGTTGAATTTGAGAATTGAAATGAGCTGTCGTGTTGTTCAAACCTCTTGTTTTACAGAAAAGGAAACAGGTTTAAAGAAACCAATTTTATTTCCACTGTAAAATCAAATTTACAGCTTTACATAATAAAATGCTAATCATATAAACTGCACAGGAGTGAATAAAACTTGAACATTCAGGCTTACACTTCACGGTTGAAAAGTCTCAAGCTGCTTTTCATTTTGTTTTATTGTCTTTTGACTTATTTCTATAATTGTTTATGCTTAAACCACATTTCTCTAAATGAGATATCAATAGAAGCCCTAGTTTTTCTATTGTTTTATATTAGGAAGTAAATTTATAACATACATTTATTCTGACAATCATGAAGAACATTACTTAATAATATCTACTGCAATTCACAGTAATAATTCTCACTGATTTTCTTCTGGTCTATTCTGATTTTCTTTGTCTTGAACAGACAGAATCTGACTTTGAAGAACTGGATTTTTTTTTTTTAATGAAATTTACCTGTGAATGGCACTCTGGATGTGTTTTTGTTGCTTTTGACAATACCTAAAAGAAAAGGCAAAGAAGTGAACTCATTAGTGCAAGGCCTGGATTGAGTCCCTAGTTCCACAAAAGTCTTAGCTTCATGGAGGACAAATGAGAAGAACATACTTGGTGAGTGAAGGCAGAGTCACAGGTTTTGATTCCTTCTATATTAGCCTAGGAGGTGTGGCATGTAACATCATGCCCACCATTCCTATCTCCCATCTCTCCTCTGCCTTTCCATATATGTTCACCTCCACAACCTTGATAATTTCTTCTTCACTGTGCCTTTTGTACTTCTATCTCTTCAATAAGGTATTTTATTATTTGAGATTATTTACACATATCCATTGTAAAAATCATTGTTGATAGATAAAATTCCAGTCTGTACTTGAATATTTTAGTACCAAATTATTCACTACTTTCCCATTTTATTTTATTATTGGACAACTCAAATTGTTAGAAATTATTTCACTCATAGTATAGTGGAAATCTTTTCCTCCGTGATGTTCAGGTTTTTGATTTTGTTTTCCAAAATTATTCTGAATAAATATAATCCCTATTTTGCACGGTAACTCACCATCAAACATTTAGAGTCAGCTGTAATGCCCCACCCAATGCCCTAACTCCACCTGATACACAACCTGAAACACACTTTATTCTTTGTCAGGCTCCAAATTCTTCACATGACATAGTGGTTATAGACTATTTGTCCACCTGTTTATTTCTTGTGTTTTTACCACAATATATTACTCTCTAATAATAATGCATGCAGAGTTGAATGTAGTGCTTTTTATCTTGCATGGTTATATATGAATCAAAGTCCAAATTTACGATTACACTTTCTTTTCGTTTAGTGGAAATGGTGCACTCTTAGCTCATTTGGTGTGAGTCAACCCTGCCCCAATCCTCTTCTTCAGGTAACCTTTGAATACACATTTCCCATTGCGTACTTTCATAGTTAATTTATTGCACATCACATTCACAATTGTTTAATGTCACTGTACTCAGTCTTTTACTCTTTGGAAACAAAATAACTTAATTCTGTCAACAACTTAGTCATTTAGCCCAGCTCTGTGTAATGTGAGGCACTGAGAAGCCTGTCTTCATCCAGGAGGAACAGAGGATCTGAAGGATGGTACCTGTGGCACACAGCACTCACGCTGGTGGACCAATCACTAGGCTACCAGTTGTGCTTCTGCCAGACCCACAGCTGATGTTACAGAGCCTTCTCAGATTCCTTGTCCAGGGCCTCTTCTTTTGCCATTCTCATTATTTACAGCTGCTCTTTTCCCTGGTTGCTCATTTCCTTCAGTTCGTTAGGATATCTTCACACCTAGTCTTGCTGGGCTCAGGCATGAGCCCTTTATGTTCTCCTCTATGTTCTCTGGAGATTAAGGAACTATTTTCTTAAATACTGCTTTTTAGCAAGTCACTGAACCAGGAAAACAATATGGCATTTGTAGAATCTAGGTACTTTCGCTTTTTATGGGTATCTTTCTTCATAGAGAAAATATTCAAAATTTTATGATTATTTTGGCCTACCATGAGTTTGCGACCTCAATGTTATTTTTTTCTGTGTATAACAAAAGAAATTAAAACACGGTGGGCCTCATTATTGTGCCTACTATAGCTAATAAACAAACCAAGCTTGTATGGATTTCTCAAATCAAATCTGTGTCCCTACATCTCACATAAAAGGTCATGACTTTTTCTTCCCTAATCAGTTTTTGTAATGTTTTCCATGACTGTACTGAAATCTGGCTGCTGTATTTTAGATGACTTACATGCTGAGTTCTCTGATCATTAATTTTACTTCTTTCACATTCCATAGCATATTATATAACTGCTGTCTATTTAGTAGCAGTTAAATACACTTACCAGAAAATTTATTTCTTTGCTAAATGTAATAAAATTTCACCTTGATATCTAATTTAGAATTAAGAACTTATTAGAGTCATTAGCAGTTAATATAGGTTCTACTGTGACAGTATTTTCAATAAGTATCTGAAGACATTTTCATTTATTTAAATTTCATAATTTTTCTGATTCATAGATATAATAAAGATCAGTGAAAGAATTTGAAGAATATGGAATTTATAGAAAAGAAAGGATTGCCTAGAATTGCATCATAGAGTTGAAAATTGTAACTTTTTTCTGTTTTTTTCTAGACATTTATACATATACTTATTTATAATTTTTTTTCTTTTTCACGTTTTATTAGTGCATTATAGCTATATATAATGATGGGGTTCATTTTTACATAATCACATATGCATGGAATATAATTTGCTGTCAGTCTTCTTCCCTCTCTTTCTCTATCACCCTACCCCAGGTTCCCCTTCCTCTACTCCACTGGCCTTTCCCCCACCTATTTATTGTTTTTACCAATTTGTACTTTATAGGTATACATAAAGGTGGTATATTCACTGTGGTACATTCACACATGCACACAGCATAATTGTTCACAATGTTCATAAAACTGAAGTGATTTTGCTGTTCTGCTCTGTACCTTACTTTTTTCACTTAACATTATCCGGAAAACATTAGCCCACATTAATATTTTACGAGGCTATGATTTTAATTATAGCATTATATTTCTTTTCTGAAGATACTGTAGTTTATTTACTCTGTCATCCATTTAGGGAACATTTAATTTGTTTCCAATTTTTAGGAGGTTATAGTCAGTCCTAACAAATTTATTTGTTTTATGTTTGTTATTCTTTAATTGCTACTGAAGAATTCAGAAGCTTGACAGGTGGTGGTAAACGGGAAGTTTGATAAATGTGGTATTATCCTCATCAATATTCCTGGGTTGTTTTGTAGTTCCAAATATAAACTCTTATAATTAAAATGCTATGCCCTGAGTTAAAGAAATATAGTGGGAAGGCAAATAAGAAATAGAGGCAGTTGTTTCAAAATTAAGATTTTATAATATTAAATCTTTTAAAAATATTATAACAGTAATATTTTGTCAGTGAACATCTAATCTGCTTATATAATGAATGAACTGACTTATCAAACTCTGTTTTTTTAAGTAATTTTCATATTGGAGAAACTGTTTATTGCTTTGCATGTTTTATCTAATAAATGTTGCTTTAAAAAGCAAAAATAAATAAATAAATGAATAAAACAAAAGACAAAACAAAACAAAAAATCAGAGAACCCCACCAACACTGTAAGATATATTATGGGTTGGAAGTGGTGCAGTGTGAGAAATCTCTTCTGTCAGGCATTGTCTACTGTTCGAAGAAGAAAGATAGATTGATAAAAGCTATTAAAACCTGGAATTAATACATATTTTATGGACTCTACAACATTAAGGGGAAGATTAAACTTAAAGGTGGCCATTTCAAGCTTTACACAGCACTTTATAATTTTATTTTCATCCTTTTGAGTAACGTGGGTGTAATGCCAGCAGACCAATTATGTTCCAGAGATGAAATAGCCGTCCTCAGCAGCTTGGTAATCAAGGATCTATTGTCTAAAAATCTTCCTGGTGTTTATGATGTAAAATTGTTGAGGCATCTGCTTTTTTATGCTGCCAGAAT
Source organism: Xerus rutilus (assembly GCA_028644305.1). NCBI lineage: Eukaryota > Metazoa > Chordata > Mammalia > Rodentia > Sciuridae > Xerus > Xerus rutilus. The sequence goes on along the minus strand of CM053402.1, from coordinate 124,259,405 downwards.
TCAGATGGTTCACAAGGTCCACAGACCCACATCTCTGACCTTCCACCAGAAGACATTTTACACTGTCCTGCAATGTGCTCTTTCCCATAACGGAAGTTATAGCCATGAATAAAGGTAAAAGAGCTATGAATGTAATTATATGAAGGAATTAATTCACACACTGATTTATACTACAGAAAAATAAAAATGGCAATGTTTTCCCATATAATGTGAACATAATTTTGTTCCTTTTTAACGTGTTCTGGCACCAGTCATATCTTTCAGCTTTTACAGAATGCAACTCTTGTTAAACAACTTTTTACCCTTACACATTACTCTTGAGAACTTTTCCTCAAGGATAAAACCTATGAAGAAATAGTGGGATGCAGTGTAGAATTAGAGATACAAGAAAAAAGATATAATAGGGTAATTTGGCTCCAAGGAATAATGAACTTGTGAATTTTTGTTTTTTTCATTTATTCCCTATTCAAGAGGTTGTTTCAGCAAAGCAGTACACATACCAAAATCATGTATAGCGGATACAATTTGGTAATGAATAGGGTGAGTACTTTAGGGGTGGAGGTGTAGTGGCAACCCCTCCTACACCAATACATCTTAATTAAGCTTGTCCAGAGACCCTCACCACAATTGTTTCTGTTAACAAAATATCAGTCAAGATTTCTGCAGAAGGGATCAATGTGGTTAGATGCCTTATTACTCGTTGCTCTGCTGCATTGCAAAAGCTAAGTTTAACTGTGAACTTTATGTTACTCCTGCTTTTGTGGTAAAATGAGACAAAAAATATGGAACACAAAAGCACTTGTCATGTAAAACTTCCAACCCTCTCCTCCCACTGGGTATAAAGCTCGAAGAATTTCCAAAATCTTGGTTCAGAGGGAGAATTTGTTTCAGGCAAAAGCCCCCTCTGGACCAGCTGCAGCCAATAGACCTGCTTCCTGCTAATTCCTCTGGTGTCCAGTCCTTCTGTCCCACTTCAGAGTGAGGCAGATTTTAGACTGTAGGAATCTGAATATAAATCAATGATGCCATGTTGATATGAGAACATTTTATTTGACATGTAACCAGGTATCACTCAAATTAAAGAACACAATAATAGTAGGACTGGGGATGTAGCTCAGTGGTAGAGTCTTTGCCTAGCATGAGCAAGGCCTTGGGTTCAATCCCCAATTCTGAATTAAAAAAAAAAGAAAGAAAAGACAATAATATCAGTTGTAAGCTTATCAAAAGCCTATGTATCTTAGACTATTTATATACAAGATATTATATCCTTACAAAAAGCATGCACAGTGTTATTACTATTTAAAAATTATAATAAAAAACTGGGGCTTTCAGGGGAGGAAGGCTGGGGTGAAGCTAGGTGATGGAAGACAGAACTGATTCCTGAACTGGTATCTCTGTAATTCCAAAGATCATGATCTTCCCAACAGACTATGTAATAATTAGGCAACCAAGTGATTGGTATGCAACAGGTTCAGGGGCTTCCGTCTACATCTGATGACCTCGGTGATTTCTTTTGGGTGCTTTTCCCACTGTGAACCTTAATCATCCTCAATACATTCTGCTCTTTCATGATTGTCCTGGCATGCTTGATTGTGACACCTTCTCACTGGTGGGCAATTCTGGTATCATTTAGTGGTTGTCAAACTTCTGGACACCACCGCAGGATGCCCTAAGGCTTCTGTGACCCATAAAATTGAGAGCATAATTTTTTGAGTGGGTTCTTTTTACAATATATATCATAGGCAATCCTCTGAAGAGATACTAATCATCATTAAATATACAATTCTCAGAATATACTTCATAGAATTGCCCCTATAAGAAGCAGCTTCATCATAAATCAATGCTCCTTAAATGCATATATGGTACATGCCAGTGTGTGTGCCTGTGAGGGTACCTCAGGTCACATTTTTAATTCACTTTTTTCTTCTTTTTGTCAAATGATAAGGATTCCAGTCTTTTAAGTCCCAAGTGGAGTCTTTTTGAAAATTTTTATTCTCATTTTGGAATGACCAGGAGCCTCCAAAGTTTAAGTCTGACCATCCCAAGCATTTCTTCCAAATGTAAAATTTCTCTGAATGATTTTTACATGGTGGCTAAAAATATTGAAATTTTATTTTTATTTAAGTGGATTATAACTTTTGACAAGTAACTTACTCTTTGCTCATGGTTTCCATATAAAAAATGTGGAAAATAATAGAATTCACCTGTAGAGATTATTTTGAGGATTAAAGTAAATAACATTGCACATGCAAGGCACCTTGATGAGTGCTTATCCATATTAAACATTCAATAAGTGTTAATCATTTAGTCTATAGAAACATAAGTCTCTCTATCTTGTGTCATTATTTATTTTGGGGTAGATCATGTCATTGCACTAATTTGCTATAAGGCTAAGAGGAAGGTTGAGAGCAAAGGCTATATCAGAAAGGGGAAGAGACAAAGGTAGGTGAAAAGGAGAGCATCTTATTCAATTTTAAGATGTCATAACAACATATCTGAGTCTGTGTACTTTATAAAGAAAAAAAAAAGTTTATTTGGCTCACAGTTTTGGAGGCTGAAAGTCCAGGATAAAGCAGAGCCATCTGTTTGGCCTCTTGTGAGGGTCCCCCGGCTGTATTACATGATGGAGAAATGGAAAAGCAACTGGCAACGTGCAGAAGGATGATTCAGGAGAGATGCCAAGCTCTTTGTCACAATCCATTCTCCTAGGACTTAGACCGATCCTGAAAGAACCTCGTTAATCTCTTCTGTGGGTGATGTCACGGATGGCCTAATTATCTCCTACTAGGCCAGTTTTTAAAGGTTCTACCACCTTTCAATCTTACCACATTGGGGATCAAGGTTGTAGTAGATGAACTTTTGGGGGACATACTCACACCATGTCTAAACCGTAGCAGAGAGACTGTGAGGGAAGAATAGGGAAAGAGAGAAATGAGGAGGGGAGGAGAGTGGGAAATATAGGGGAGAAAGGAAAAGAGAGGAAAAAGTGGAGGATGAGGAAGAAGAGAAGAGAGTGTACCTTAGATACAGAGATCTATGGATATACCAAATATGAGGTGGGAGACAGAAGCTATGGGTTACGTTGTTTTTCATTACTTTCTATTCTCAAATTTTGTATCATAATATGGTTTAAAATCATTTATCTGCATTATTTTTTCTCAAGGTAAAATTTTCTTTGGTTAGCTCAGGACTCAAATGGGAAGAGGAGGAGAAAGTAAGGATGTGGTCAGGGAGTCTTTTTCCAGTCCTGAGACTTGGCTCTTTTCTTCACTCTTGACACATCAGCTTCATCATTCAGGGAGTTGGGAAAGTAAGAACATCTGCTCTCCTTCATTTCCAGTCACAGCTGGTCACGGATGCCCTCAAGACTAAAGAGAAGTTCCATGCTTACAACCTTTCCTGAATCCAATCTCTGTTCTATCCCACCACTTCCTTATTCTCATGTTTTTATTTTAATTTTTGTGTGTGTGGGTTATGATATTTGGTTTATAGAAAAATTAGAGGATTTAAAATGGTCAGAAAAAATAGAGAAATAAATGACTTGTGATTTAGCAAAGAGAAGAATTCTGAAAGAAGAAAACTTTGGTTTGCTTTTTTATTGATGATAATGGCAGTTTGGCTTCTTGTGATAGAATTTAAAATAATTTATTATGCTGACTTCTTTAAAGAAAAATTGGTTGCAACCAAACCATAAAAGCCCTGTAATTATAGGCTGCCAGGATCTAGAGATTCTCAACATACAGAACTTTATCTGTCCTGATCTATTGCTTGGGGGATTTGATATTTTTACAACCTCATGCTGATCCATCTTGTTATAATTGATTACACTGGACTACTTACGTCCCAGTGGATTACATCCTCTTGAAATGGTATATAATCAGTTTGATGAAGCATAACCAGCTTGTCACTGTATAATAGGTTACATGTTTCATATTGGAAGCTGGACTACTAAAAATAAATTTCTCTTTAGCTTACATAGCTATCCCTTGTTTGTGAGTCATCAAGCTGCAAAAAAAAAAAAAAAAAAAAAATCCATGTATTTTATTAAAACCTATGTAACTTCTGCAAATCTATAATTAGATCTTTATTATCCTAGTAAACACAATCTGTGTTTTTAGAATTACAGTGATTATTTAGAAGATTAGCCTTGCCTGATAAGAAAAGTATCTGCTTTGTCTTTCAATTTAAGATTATATTTGTGATTTTTTCAAATCCAATATTGGACATCTCCAGTCTCCTGATCCAAGCTGATTCCTGGTGACCTTGTTAACATATTTTTTGTTTTATATCCAGATCTTTTTCTGTTTCTAGGATCTTTGAAAGGTGACATTTATGTGCAATTAAGTCTCATCATCTGCAAAATGTTGTTACAGTGGCTCCAGTTGAGGCTGACTAGAACAAACTGTTTTACAATATTACATGTGATACTATGCCAGAAAGCCAGCTTAGAACATGATGCATAACATTGCTCTCAGCAAAAATTTTATTGCCAGTTTCAATAATAATCAGTGCACATGAAGATAGAAAATTAGATAGTTATTGTTCAGTTTGAACTTTTATGAGCTCCTAAAAAAGAGTAGCTCATAAATGTACAAAAATGGAGAATTTTACACCTTAGCTTGTGAGATAAAAAGAACAGCAAGAGACCAACTAGCATGTACAGCAGGCAAACCCAGATTATGTTCAAACTCAAACAACACGAAAACCCTTATTGACAACTGCTCACATGGTAACTTTATTGTTTTCTGTCTTTGTGTATTGTTTCCCAGGATTTTTAGAATAGGCCCATCCAAGTCAGAATGTATACACAATGCAATTAACCAACTCCACCTGCGTGTTGAACATATGTTGACATTGTGATTTTATTAATTTCATCCCCATGAAGTGACAATGTATGTATAGTGGGATCTTGGTGAATTCTTATTTCCACATTAGAAGCCCCATTGAAATCAATGGGAGCCGTGATCTCATGCCAAAATTTAAAGTGTACTATTGTTCCTGTGCCTGAGAAGATAGGGGAAAACAGGGCAGTGACAGGAACATACAAAAATTTATGATATCTTACGCACTTATTCCAAGGACACAATATGTAGATATTTCATATTTGATTTTTTATCCTTTTGAAAAATAATAAAAAAATTTAAACAGATTTGAATCTTGAATTTGGCTTGTTACTTTTTCTTATTTAGATCTGGATTATTTTACTCTGTTTATGTGCCAGTGTGTCAATTTTTTCTTCATAGCACTATTGAATTTCCCAAAATAGTGGCTCTGTAAATGGCACTTTCACATTTGCTTTCTACATTATAATGACTTAAAAATCATTCCAAAAAAGAAAAAAAGAAGGAAAGAAAGAAGGAAAGAAAGAAAGAAAGAAACCAGTTTTGGTAAACTATGGAATATTCCTATTTAAATGTCAGTAAAGGGCTTTACACTTGTGATCTGTGTTTTAATCAACTAGTTGTTGTTTCAGATTTCTTGCTACAAGGAAGTAACTCCTGTTGTCTGACCAATAACATAACATTAACTGCAGCCACTTCTGATATTGATCCCTTGAGATCTGTTAAAGCAGCTTTCTGAAATGAAATGTCATTCGAAGTTAAAAGCGTGCTGCTTCTATTTCTACTACAAATCAACCCTTCAGAAGCTGAAGCTTCAACCAAAACCCAGAGTTCTTTGTTTCTTGATGTCTTTAAGAGAAAGAGAATAAAGGGCAAGAAAAGACAAGAAAGGTCTAAGTCAGCAAGAGATAGGGATCAACACACAATGCTGGTGTGCTTTAGAAGTGTTAATAACCCTTGCCATATTGATAAAGCTTAGAAAAGCCGAAGGAATTGGTTCTAAATACATGAGCAGTCTAGATGTAAGACATTATCATTTTGATTTCCCAGTGGCTTCTTCATGGATCTAAGCTATGTTAACCACATTGAAAATTTAATCTCTATGTAGAAGTGGTGAGAGTTAAGTAATCAATAGCAATAACATTAATAATAGTTAACAATGTCTAGAAGCTTATTATTTTCCAGAGACTAAAAAGTTGTTTTGCATGTGTTTCCTAATTTAATTTGCATAATAATCCCATGTGGTAGCTACTATTGTGCTGGTTTTACTGAGGAGGAAACTAAAACATGGCAAGGAAAAATAATCATAGTCAAGCTAGTATTTCAGGTCAAAGCTTGCTTTAAACTCCAGAAAGTCTGACTGTAAAGCCCATTGGTCAATTTTGCACTTGGTTTCCTTTGTGCCTAGAGGTCAGAGCAGAGCAGAAGGTCACATCATTCAAGCCTCTTAAAGGTTAATCCCAAACAAGGTGCCAAGGCCAGACTTTGTCATATGACTGCCTCAGAGAAACAATAAATTGTTTTGGTGTTGCCCTCATAGGTCCCTTCATACACTGCTGCATAAATTCCACATTTCCATCCTTTTCTATCTTAATGTCTTACATTTTTCCATAT
>CM053402.1:124232412-124252450 GCA_028644305.1 Xerus rutilus | reverse complement strand
GGTTGCTGTGGCAGTCTGCTTGTTGAAGCCTGTTGTTATGGGTTAAATTATGCCTCCCTCCCTGCCTCCAACAAAAAAAAAAAGATATGCTGGAGTCCTAATCCCTAGTACTTCAGAACTTGACCTTATTTGTAGATAACGTCTTTGAAATAATTTCATTATGGTGAGCCTTAAGCTAGTATGACCAGTGTCCTTATAAAAAGAGAAAATTTGGACACATATACACATACAAAAAATGCCATATAAAGGTGCAAATAAATTGGGGTGATGCAATGGGGTAATCCTAAACAGATTAGGATTTATAGCTAGTGAATAACAGACATGAAATGAAGGGATAACTTTCTCAGTTTCAAATCTAAAATGATGGATCAAGGAAATAAAATCATGCATACTACAGGACTTCCCCCAATAAAAGATTTTATCTTCAACCTAGATACCCCAACCTTTGTATTCCTCTATTTGGTTGTTAGACATTTTAATTTAGGTGTCCTACAGAATTCTCAGACTCAACATGTACTATTACTATTTCACTTACCAGTCTTAACCCATATTTTATAGGAAATAGAGGCTGAGGCAATTTGCATGCTTACCATCATACTGTGAAGTGCAGCAGTGCAATTGCAGAAGAGCCAAAGTGAGAATAAAAGGGAACCAGGTCAGTGGAAGAGACAGAGCACATACAAGTAGTTCTGCTGTACCAAGCTGACGTCAGGTTCGGAACAAGTTCTGATTGTTGCTCAGGGTCACACGACACATTCCGGAAGGCAGTATGCAACTATTACATCTTCAAAAGGCTACTAGGGGAAGAGAAAAGATGAATTTATTTCCTAGCTCTTCTCATTTCCTCTAAATGAAATGTGTACCCAGTGTACTCTTAAATTGCCGGCCTTCCTAAGTTGTGTTACTCAGTTTCTTCAAAAAGCCAGATTAAGCATCAAAAGCAGCTGCAGAAGCTGCAGTCACTATGCAAGACCAACCCCAGGACATCTCCACCTTCCTGTAGCCTATAGCCCCATAGGATGGATGCTCCATGGAATAGGCGCCAAGGAGCATATGTTGTGAGGCAGGAGATGAAATTCCTTCAGGTTGCACTACAGGGAATTTGGGAAGGAGTTGTTGCAGTGAACCCATGTCATCAAGAAGGTGGAATACCGCAATCATTCATTTGACCATGAACAGAGATGGAACCCAATGAGCTGAAAATTGAAAATTTCCTTCTGGGCCTACCAAAATGTGGTTGGACCAAGTGGTACTCCTGGGACACAGTGTCATGTCCTCTGGTAGGAACCATAGATGGCAAATCTGGGGAAGTAAATAAGCTAAGTCTGGTGCATTTTCTTTCTACTTCATCCTTCAAATCATGCTCTTTCTTTGATATTCTTGTTGAAAATGAACTCTGAGATAGTCAGAGTTCACTAGACATATCCTTAAACATACTCCTTAACTATGCTACTGATTTAATCAAATCAAACACTCTTAACATCAGATACTTTACAAAAGGGAAAAGTGTGGTGGATGACAAAGAATGTGGTATCAAATTTCCTTTACTCTTTTTTTCTCATTTCTGGTCCCAGGGATATATATGCGTCTATATACCTGTATATAATTATATATGAATGATTATACACACACACACACACACACACACACACACACACACATATATGTATGTATGAATGATAATCTCAAGGCCCAGGCATTCTTCCTCTTGGGATGGATAAGGAAGTACTTTCTAGAGCACACTTGATTGCACTAGATATCTTGCTCCTTTTGAGTAGGGAAAGGGTGTCAGAAGGTTGAAATGGGTCATCACATCCAGATAGCTATAGTTCACTAACTCCTGCAACCCATATGGTAGGCTTGAACTTCCTTATTAGAGGGCTGTCTCATAGCTTCTTTTATGTTATGAAACAAACACAATGAAATATCAGGGGCAGACCTACCCATAATCTTTGGCAAAATGGCACAAGATTTTTGAAAGTATTGGCTTCAAGTCAATTAATAGGATGCAGGAGACAAAGGTAATTGGTTTTACATTTCTTGGAACTTAGAGGACTTTCAGAGGCCCTGTTTGATAAGCATATATCTACATCTCAGATTATAAAAGTAATATCTTGGTTTTGCATAGCTTCCTTGTCCTTTCCTACAAGGCCCTTTCTAATCTCCCATGAAATGTGAAAGGCTGAGGATTAGAGTGTAGAATTTAACTGTATCTGTTAATCCTTTCTCTGCTCTGTGAATTATTCAAGCAATGTCTGCTCTTGCTTGCCTATCCTCTGCTGGATGTTTTTAGACAGAGGGACTACTTCAAATCTCAATGCTTTTTCCAAGCCATGCTGTGGGAGTGTGGTTGACATTAATGTGGAGAAAGTTAATTGAAAGCTAACATGGCTGTTACTATATTATCACACCAGAGTCTTAGTTGTCATTTGCCAGGTTACTTTCCAGTATGCATGTTCCAGGTTCTTTTTGTGATGTACTGCTATTACCAGATCCCTCAGGGACATGATCTTCATTGAAAGTAGCATGAAGTTCACTCTTCTTCTCCTCATTTTTTTTTCTTTTTTTTGTGATGGGGTAACCTTCTTGCACAAAAGCAACTTAAGAAAACACTCTATCCAATCAACAAACATATGAAAAAATGTTCAACATCTCTAGCAATCAGAGAAATGCAAATCAAAACTACCCTAAGATTTCATCTCATACCAGTCAGAATGGCAATTATCAAGAATACAAACAACAGGGGCTGGGGTTGTGGCTCAGTGGTAGAGCGCTTGCCTCGCACATGTGAGGCACTGGGTTCGATCCTCAGCACCACATATCAAATTCATAAATAAATAAAATAAAGATTTAAAAAAAAAAAGAATACAAACAACAATAAGTGTTGGCGAGGTTGTGGGGAAAAAGGCACGCTCATACATTGCTGGTAGAACTGCAAATTGGTGCAACCAATCTGGAAAGCAGTGTGGAGATTCCTTAGAAAACTTGGAATGGACCCACCATTTGAGCCTGCTATCCCTCTCCTCCGTCTATACCCAGAAGACTTAAAAACAGCATACTACAGTGACGCAGCCACTTCAATGTTTATAGCAGCCCAATTCACAATAGCTAAACTGCGGAACCAACCTAGATGCCCTCCGATAGATGGATGGATAAAGAAACTGTGGTATATATACACAATGGAATATTACTCAGCAATGAAAGAGAATAAAATTATGGCATTTGCATAATTATGGAGTTGGAGAATATCATGCTAAGTGAAGTAAGCCAATCTCAGAAAACCAAATGCTGAATGTACTCATTGATAAGTGGATGCTGATACATAATGTGGGGAAGGACATGGGAACAATGGAGGAACTCTGTTCACAAGAGTGTAAGGGGGGAGGGGGCATGGGGACAGTAAAGGTGGTAGAATATGATGGTCATAATAGCCCTAACTTTATGTATGACTGCATATATGTTGTGATTCTATATCACTTACAACCAGAGAAATGAAATGTTATCCTCTAAAAAAAATAATAATAAAATTTTAAAATCTGGAAAAAAAAGAGAAAACACTCTATCCCCCCCATAAGTGTATTTTGCAACCCTTCCCCAATCAAGTTTTTAATTATTAATTACAAAATTAGTATTAGTTGACCTATATAATCCATAAACTGTCACTCATCTTTCTTGCTTGTGTCTAGAATAGAAATCCAAGAGTAGGGCATGAGTTTAGTGCTAAATGCCATCTTGGGTAGTTCTTAAGGAATTATCAGAAAGTGCTTATATCCAAAAATCAATGTGCTACTCTCACATTGATTGGTTCACATAAGATCCTTAAATGGGCTAAAGACTTGCAATTCATTCATATTTTAGAAAGAGCTGTGGTTACTTCAAGGAAAATCAGTAAGCTATTCCCTAGCAAGTGCTCAATGGCAAGTGAATCCATCTTTAAACATGAAATGGTTTTGTGTCAGCTTTTACTCCTCTGTCTGTCCAGGTTCATCTCAGTTGTCTTTCTGCCTATTGTACTTGGCAAAAATCTAATAATAGGATAGAAGTTTTGTGAGTATGTAACCACTGGGGTGTACACTTTACAAATTAACTAGAAAACAGAAATAAAAGGTACTGTACATATTTTTAATGTTATTTTAAAATTTTTCTAAAATATCTCATTTCTTGTAATATATCAAAGATTATTTTATGAAAAGGATGACATATGAATAACTTGAAGCACATTCTTGAAATGAAATCTATCTTCTTGACATTTAGCAGATTCTGGGAACAAAACTAGGAGGGCCCCTGAGAAGCAGCCTTTAGAATCAATGGGGTGTCCTTGAACACAACAGAAATCTGCTCAGGATTAAAATACAGAATTTGGGAAAAATAAAAATATATTTATCAAGACCTTCAAAGATTGCTTTTTGAGATAGATTTGCTTATAGTCTGTAAGATGCTGCAAGACCTCAAGACATTGAAAGATACAATTATGGTACTCAATAGTTTTATAATTTAATTTGATTTCTAAATGTATTTCTCAGAAGAGAAATTGAGAACATGTATGTAAAAGATCCATAAATGGGACAACTACTGTTGGTCCTGATCATCCTTGAGCAAATGTGCGGGAAGTTAGTTTAAAAAAAGAAGGTAAAGATTTATATGCATTTTATTTTTAACAAATTCTGTCATGTTAAAATTATTTAATCTTCCTTGCATACAATTTATGGATTGGGGAGTGAATTTGTTAATATAGAACGTATTTCCTGACTTTATTGCAGAGCTATATATTTTCTTGTCTGCATACTGGAGACAACCTTAGTCATTTTTATGTTCTTTCTTGAGAAAAACCTTCCATAAACATTAATGAGTGACTCTGTGTTAAATTTTTGTTCTCAAAACTACATATTCTCTTATCTGGTCTGATGTCTATATGGTTAATGTCTACAAGGCACTAAAACATAAATTTTATAATCTCTTGGACAATTGAGTGCTTTATCTTCTGATATACCAGGATTAAACTCTAGGTATTATCTCATCCAGTCAAAAGCCCTCTTGCTATTCTTGTTGCAAACATGAAGTAAGCATATTGATCTTACCTGACAAGCCTAGATGTTGGTTCAGATACTAATGGATGTGAATATAATCTATTTCTACAAATGTTTACTCTTTCTCCACATAAAACAGTGCATTTGCCAACATATTATTCATTTAGATGAAGTTTAATTTTTAAAACAGTGCTTCAATTGTACTGAATAATATGTTGGAAACTATCTAGGGCTGCTAACCAGAAATAAAAGTTTGTGGTGCATATCTTTAATTCATTAAACTTTGAGTCACTGATTCTCTATATTTTAGGCAGAATAAAACCATATATTTTGGAGAAGGAGTCATAAAATGGTATCTAGGGTTGATTAAAATACTCCTGCATTATCATATGCTTAATTCATCTATCACACTTATTTCAGGCTAAGAGTGGTAAGACATAGCACAAGAGCAATTTTGTTAGTATTAGGAAATATGGACATGGATTGCAGAGTTTGCTGTGTTAGTCTGAGGGAGTCATGCAGCGACTGTGGTCAAATGGAGCAATGCTGCTTTTGGCTTAATGTTTTGGAACATCATAACTTCATAGAGGCTTATGAAGTTATGTCCAGGAAGGACATGTATAGCATGATGTGGACATAGAAAAAGAGGTTGTATATGCATGAATGGTGATATTTTCATATTAAGAAATTTCATCCAACACCAAAGTGCTCTTACCTCAGGAGTAGGATGAGGTCATGAGTTACTTCCCAGCTCCAGCAACAGAGCACATCAGTCTGCAGCAGGAACCAAGGGGTATAATAAGCAAATAATGCAAATTACCTCGAACCAAATAAATCTTACCATTGCCCATGATTAGTAAAGGATTCAACTCATTCTGTGGAAGGCTCTGTAGATTAAATTCCAACTCAAAAATGTAAAGCTTGATCAGTAAAGTTTGTAAATGACTTTACAGATGAGGGATGCCATTCAATAGTGAATATAAACTTCAATTGCTAGAGCATTTAAAAAACTCCACAGCTGAGATGTGCTGCATCCTAGAAGCAGGTGCCCGGATCTGTTTCAAGTTAAATAGAATCAGCAGAGTATTCATATTCACTAAAAGCACAGTCTAAAAGGATAGTAAATTATATATAGTGAATATCTTAATTATTAAATACTGCAAGTCAATTAGCAAAGTATGCAACCATCTGACAGGTACAGTGCAAGATTAAGTAAAGAAATCTTAGCTTTATCAGAAATAATGATGACAATGACATTGTGCCATCCAGTATAACTAGAATTTACTCTAGATCACAGTCATCCTTTGCTGGAGGGGGATGGGTACAGTCACAAGGGAAAATGACACAGAGGAGACAAGTACTACTCTATTGCTAGCTAGTCTTGGTTCCTTAGCCACAGTAAGAGAACTCTAGTCATCTATGGCCACATTTTCCCTCAAGTTAGGCTTCATAGGTTATGGATCAGTAAGGCCTGTTTACTTACAAATCCCTTAGAACCAATTTTCAGGTTTTACTTCTGAGCTAAATATAAGAAGAAATCAGATGGATAGAGGTGAGGGAGAGGGAACTAGGAGATGTGGGGAAAGTTAGGAGCTGTAGACAGGGAGAAGGAAGGAATGAGAAAAAAAAGAAGTATCAGAAGGAAGGCAGAGTGGGGAGGGAGATTGGCATGGTGTCAGGATTTTGCCAATTCAGGCAGGCTTCATGCTTACTGCTTTGGCTGTGTTGAATGCACAGAAGCAGTTGAAGTGGGCTGGAAAGTCAGCATACAGCTTTTGATTAACAGAGGAGTCCTTCACACGAGCTACTCTTTTAATACATAGCCTCCTGGCCCTTTCACAGATATGCCCCATGTATCTGAAGAAAGCACCAAGTAGAATTTGCTCCAGCCCTAGCCCATCCTCTGAACCACTAATTTACATATCCAACTACCAGCTGCTATACTTGAAGGTTTCACTACTTCTCAAATAGGACATGTTTAAAGATTCCTGATTTTCTCTTTTACCAATATTATCATCTTTCACACTTTTCAACCCAAGTTTTTCTTCTCTAATATACCCCTATCATCCTCTCAGTTGCTTGAGTCAGACTTGTAAGTGCCTTTTCCTCATACTTCACATCCAATCTATCAATTCAGCCTATCAATTCTTCCACTCAGATATGTCTCCAACATGACTATTTTTATTTCTTAAACTTTACTAACATTTCTCTGTTTCAGTCCATTTCAGCTGCTATAACAAAATAAGTCACATGGACTATGTGACTTTGAGACAGGAATGCATTTCTCACATTTCTAGAGGCTTAGAAATCCAAGGTAACTGTATCAAGGACTTTGTGTCTGGTATAGTCCCTCTTCCAGGTTGCAGACTGCTGTCTTCTTGTTGTGAACTCCTATGGTGGAAGTGTCTCTTTGGGGTCTCCTTTATAAGGGCACTAATCTCTTTTTTAAGGTTTTTACCCTCATGACCTAATCATCTCCCAAATCTTTCATCTCTGAAATCACCACAGTGGGGCTGGGTTCTAACATAGGAATTTGGGAGGAAACAAACATTCTGTCTATAGCACCTTATTCCAGGTCAAGGCTCTCATTCACCATGAATACTACAGCACCTCTCTGTAGCTACTCTTAGACCTCTCTAATTGAGCCTCCATTCCACAACCGGAGTTACCTTCTTAAAACAAATTCGTTCATGACCTTCTGTTGATTCTAACACTTGTGTTCTGGATACAAAATCATTCCCAGATATCTCATCATAGTCTAAATGATTGATAAGTCCTTGCCTTAAGTACTTGACCCTTCTCCTTCTTATGCTCCTGACATATTGGGCTGATTTTACTTCTTCAAGTATCCCAAGTTCCAAGTTCTTCCCAGACTCAGAAAGTTAGCTCACATTTTCTATTTCTCACACTTCCCCCTCCATCTCTCAAGATTGACTCCATTGGACCCTTCTGTCTGCTCTTTTCAGAGAGTTCATCCCTAACCACTCTACTTAAAACAGATCTTCAACTACTACACTCATTGTGTTTATGTTCTCAGCAACTTATTTTTTCATATCACAACTAATAATTATTTGATTTATTGCTCTAAATTATTTTCTGGAAATAATAAATAACCATAGACTATGAAAAGGCTTACAATGTTTTTTCTTGTGGTTTTGATCTATGGGTTGTTATTGAGATTAGTGTATTATGAATGGCCGTGGTTATGGTGTTTTCCAGACTTTGGTACTTATTTAGTACTTTATTAGTATTATGAGTGAAATAAAAATCTATAGTAAAAAGGAATAGGTTAAAGGTGGGTTGAATTCTCCTAAGATAAAATGAAGCAGAATTTTCGACAATTGTAGTACCATAACACTAAGCATGAAAAACAGTATTTGTGTTTGATTTAAAAAATTGTTTATTTATTCATTGATTTATTTCCTCAAAACATAGCTATTGATCAACTGCAGAATTCTAGGCACTGCCTCCAATTGTGGGAAGTTTTTCTCATAAATTATACATTTTACAGGGAGAATGCATGAAATAGACAAACATGTTAGTGAGTGATAAGTGCTATAAAACAAACCAAAATAGACCAAGAATAGACTAAGATGTGTGTGTGTGTGTGTGTGTGTGTGTGTACTAATGTTTTTTAAGAGAAAATGAGATTAAGGTATTGGAACAGAGATAGGAGGACATGCCAAGGAAAGGGAATAAGGGAATAGAGGGAACAACAGCTCTGAAACAGTAAGGAAGTTGGAATTGATGTAGAGGTACAGAAAAGGGACAGTTGGTAACATAGGTAGGAGGTGAGTTCAAAGTTATAGTAGAAGCCTAGATTATGTAGGATTCTCTAGTCATGGCAAAGATTTTTGATATACCTGAACATTATATGAGAAGTCATTGAAAGGTTTATGTATTATACATACACTTGTGCACCAGGTAGAAGATATTAAAATTTCCATTATTCTAAGATGATCTTGACTTCTATTGGAATATTATTTTTTGTGATTCTAGTAGAATGAGATTTTGGGAAAATATCCTGATTACTAGATTAATGTGTTGATATGAAAAATATAAAACTCTTGATTTTGCATTTTAGAAGCTACACATTAAGGTACTGGTGGTGAAAATATTGCAACTGGAGTTTGAGACAAAACTTGATTCTCCACTTTGCTGGCAGGTGCAGTCTCCATAAGTTGCAGTCCTCTGCAGCTGAGAAAGCCCATTTTAGTTTTAGCATCTAATCATAGCAGGGCATGCCTGCTGGTGTTAGCTCCAAGTGTTGTATGTGGCAAAGTCAGATTCTTCTCTACTACTATCTCCACTACTATCCAGTAGCATGTTACAACTCTTAATGGTAGACTGTAGCAGCGAGCTGTCAATTTTTTTTCTGTACTCCTGTCTCAAAAATTTGAAAAATGAAATACCCAGACAAAATGGGAGACAAGAGTGAAAGGAGTAGGAGTTATGGAGGTAAGAAGAAAAGAGATAGAACTCCTGCAAGGCACTAGAGGATCTGATAGCAAGTTACCACTTAAATGTGCTATTCTAGGGGCTTATGTACCTTCTGGGTAGGGACATTGCTAAACAGGTATTAGAAAAGTGTGAAGGCTATTAGTCAAAATATAATGCTAAACAGATATTGGAAAAAATTAAGACTATTGGTTAGCCCTTGAGTCTGTAGCCTTTATTCAGATCTGTTCTATCTCCCCATTTTTGTCACACCTGGACAAAGGAGCTGGTGGAATATTTGGAATATCTCTACAGGTCAACTTCATGGAGTGGTCTTTACCTTACAAAAAAACCAAAACTTATTTGGGACTCATTAACTATCCTGTATTATTCAGTACCACCTTTATAGACTTTATAGACTGAGCTCTGAGTGTTTTTTTACAAAAAGACATTTTCATGGGTCTTTAGCATATTTTATATAATGCCAAATACTTTGCAAGTTAAAAACTACAAGTTTAGTGTAATCCAACCTAATCACATTTATAGGTTAATAATAGTTAAGTGATTCTTTATTCTGCAAGGAATCTTTTATAATTTTAAGTGATATATTATTTCTTCTCCCAAAATAACTTTTTATATATTAAAAGTCCACTTGAGATGTGACCTTATATTAACACACAACTAATTCAGTAGTAGAAGAAAATAAAAAGGGAAGTCAAAGTAGTTTTGGTGTCTTTGCAATTGACATACTATAATAAATTCAAGACTGAGTATTGACAGTGGCAATCAGAAATTATGCGGACTCTTTTAAGTAGAGTTATATTTCACCGACTAATGTAACAGGCTAGGTAATGGAGAAAATTCATAATAACTAATTGCTGCTATATCAGTTTTAATATCCACACTCATTTTGAGAACTGGATATATCCCAACTCTCAAGGGTATGCCTATAATTATGCTTTCGAGGTGTTCAAGTGTTTTATCACAGTGAGACACTTGAACTCCAACGTGAGAAGGTTAATTATTTAGAATATCCTTGAAAATATTCTTTGGTATGAATGGATTATATGAAGACACCTTGAAGTAACTATAGAAGTCCCAAGAAAGATAAATGTAAAAGTCAATGGTTTGTCTATGCTCTCAGAGGACTGCTTTATAGAATATTAACTATATTAGCTACTAATCCTGTTTTCAGCAACTGTTTAAAAATATTATTTCTCCCTGTAACAATACATGCCTCTGAAGAATTGTGCTAAATTGAACTAAGATTTTGAATTTTCTGGTTTTCATTATAGGATCCGTTCATAGAAATTCCTTTGGTGATGAATAAACATGGCTCATCTGCCATGTGTGTCTTTGTGGTCTTCAATGTATGATTCCATGATTATAAGACTTTCAAATCATTATTACAAGGAACTGTAATTATTATGAACATCTAGTTAGAACATCTTGGATATGGACCACCTCTGTGTTTGAAAGTCTCATAGGAGGAAAAACCAAACATTTTATTGTCATGCATTGGGAGGAAAATTGAGGTTTTAAATAGTTTATTTTCTGGTTCACCTTTTCGATGGTCAGGAAATATTTATGAAATGGTTGTCCCAGAGTTAAGGAAATGCATTGTTAAATTCTTATTTACATTTTTCCTCCTTTATTTTAAGTCTCCTTTTTTCCTTAGAGATAATAAATTTCCTGCAAAAATATAAAATTCGCTTTTTTTATTCTATGTAATTACATTGAATTCTTATTATCTCCTTCCTCATGCACTCTAGATTTTAAGTCCTCTTTGTCTTCAGTGTTATCAGTGATCCAAACAAAAGCCTTCCTCTCTCATTGCCAAGAGCTCTTCTCCATGGAGTTTTGGTTTCCTCCAGATTGCCAGTTTGGCAGCAAGTGCAACTGAACTGAATTTGGCTCAGCTTAAGTAGCAGATTGCATGACATGACTCAGTCAGACAGTATCTTACATAATATATTAAAAAATATGGCAGCTCCATTAGCCAAGGCATGAGGGGAAAGTATCAGAGGGATACAGACATACCTCACAGAATCTTAATGTGAACAATTAGAATCCCTGAAATAGATTTTGTGAATCTTCCCTTTGTCACATTGATATTTATATCATTTTGTTCCCTTGACACTTAGTTTCTGTAAATACTGATGGAAATAACAAATTCCCAGATGAGAGAATTTGATTGGTTAGCTTAATGCATGGTAGCTATCTCTGGTCAATTATCTGTAGTTGCACATAGGATCTTTTTTTTTTTTTAAATTACACAGGGTCTTTTAATAAAGTGTTAAGAGACTCATTCTAGTGGAGTCACTGAAAAAGGGAAATGATACGCAGTCACCTTAGAAGTGTTGATTGCACTCTTTCGTAGGCCACTTCTGCCTTTGACAGAGAACCTGGAATCACTCAGCCCTGAACTCCTCATCTGTGGTAGTACAAGCTAGTATACACCAGAGAAGATGCTTTCCTAAATGCCATGCTTTGCTCTCTTGTGTGATCATTAATGCAGTTTGCCTAAAGAGGAGTTTCCTGGAATCTAAGCATCATCCACAAGTACCTTCTCTTCTGGTGGCCTTCTGGTCTTAAGTTTTCTTTTGTTTCTAGTATGTAATCACTTTTATTTTTTATTTAGTTAATTAAACATATTTATCAAATATATGCTGAGTATTGGGCTAGGAGCTGGAAAATTCCATTCTGGCCCTACTAATGCTACACAGTACAAAGAACCTTTTTTCTTTGTTGGTTTAATTTTTTTCCCCCTGATCTTTACATAAGATATAAAATGCTAACTAAATGCAAATCATACTTTGCATTTTACCCAGACTTCATGAATAGCATCTTACTTATTCCTCTGAGATATGTGCACTAGATAGTGTTATTCGTATATAGAAAAGGAAGCTGAAGCTCTGGGAGGTTAAATGCTTTATTTGGGTTGGTAATTTTTTTATTGCAGATTGTGTTTATATCACTCTCTCCCTCTGCTAGTGGGAGATGCACTGGCATCAAGTACTTTGAAGATAAAGGGGTATAAAATGTAGGATGACAAGTAATTGTTGTATCCTATACCTACAAGTCTACAAACCTGTCCCTGAACTATTTAAAAAATAAGTGAAATGGAGTCACTAATTTTGTTGTCTTAATTATAAGACTGGAATACTGTCTAAGCCTAATGAAAATTCATTAGGTTTACCTTTGCTAAATAAATTTAAGGAAAAAAATTAAATAATTTTAAAATTTATTGTACATTTTCTGATGATTAGATGGTTTTTACCTTTGTTCAGAAATGCAGTAATAGAAATAAACCACTATTCTATGCCACCAAGGAAGATATACCTCTCTCTCTATATATATAATATAATATATACTATACATATTATTATATAATATATAATATATTATATACAATATATAAAGGAAGATACATAATATATTACATATTATATATGATAATATATTATAAATGTAAATATATATACACACACACAAAGGCTCTATCACTTTTATTTAAGAATTATCCCTTTCATATGGTCTCATATCTGTGTTCCCATTTTAACTGGCCCTAAATAATTATATGATGTTGGAAAAGTTTCTCAGTCTTTCTAAGCCTCAATTTTCTCACTGGAAAATACAGACAATAATAGCACCCACATTTACTACGAATTCAATGAGATGCAGCTCACAGCATGGTGTTTTAAATGCAGAAAATGCCCAGTAAATATCACTTATTAATAACACTAGCTACTCACCTACACTTCTCTTTATATACTTTTTCCCTGTGACTATAATCATTTCTAGCTTGAGAAGATTTTTATATGCAAATTTGCTAGTGATGAACAATTAGTACTTATACCAATTACTAGGTTTTTAATTTATTGGATTCCAAAAAATCTTTGGAATCCAAACATGTTCACTGAGTGAAATACTGGTTATACCCATAAATATAAAAAGTTAAAATTTCCACTGAAATATTTAAATAGTTTTCATGATGAAGAATGACAAATATTTTTTTGAAAAACAACATCTGAGTCAGTGTCTCTGTGTAAATGTTAGCAAATGGCATTTGAATTAGCAATATTTATTAAATATCTGTTATGTGAGTGACATGATATTACATAACTGGGAAGCTAAAAATAAATATAATAAATAAGAATAAATGTCATTAAGTTCTTTTAAAGAACTTTGGGTCTTTGATTTGGTGAATACTGTGTTGAAAGTCAAATATATAAACTCTCACATATGATTTGCAACATCTCTTGAACTTTTACAATTTGAAAATAGTTATAGAAAACATACCATGGAGATAATTTTTAAAAACTTATTGCTGATTCTCCTTTATGAAAGTGTTTAAGACTTTCTGAAAACAACATAACAAGAACTTTCTATTACCATTGCATGTACCCCCTTCTCCATGCTCATTCTTCCCATACACTACTACCTACCATTCTCACTTCCCAATGGAATTAAGCTGTGAACTATTCAAAATTCATTCATTCATTTATTTAAATTAGTATTTTAGAGTCTATTATGTATATCACCTATGATGAGGCTGAAATCTAGTCCAAAGTATAGAAGATGGTGAAATTTTATTGAGTTATTGGTGGTGAGAATGGGGAGAAATGGATCAGTTTGATCTACTTGAAAGACATAATTACTCTTTCATGTTGATGGATGAATGTTGGGATGTATCTGTCTTCTGAGGCTTGGCCAGTAAATTGAATATATTAGTCACTCAATAAATTTTGTTTCAAAAGCCCAAATAGTTTTTAATAAAAGCAATTGAAAATTGTGTTAGTGTTCATCTTCCAAGAAGCCTTATGAAAGTAAACATTTTTGAGATGCATTCCATTTTTCTGAATTTTTTATGCATCATTATGAACTTTATACAAAACATGCTCAACATAAACCTTTAATATTCACTTACAAGAAAACAAAACAGATTTGTGAATAAGCAAATAGGTTGTCAAAATAAATCTGTACAATGTCAGATAAAAGTTACATGTGCTGAATAAAATTTTTTTTGATGTGTATTTTAGGGTTCCATTTTTAAACAACCACTTTGCCTTTTGAAAGTGTTCAATTGTTACCAGATAATTTTTATTGGGGAAGGATATTTTTACTAATTTGGGACAGTCTACATCACCACAGATGTAAGGTCTACATCTACACCTTACACAGACAGATGGGGACTTCATGGACGATTTGCATTTCTTCCCAGGATCAAGTGTTAATCTTGACAAGATTTGAAATTCTGCCATTTAGTACCAGGTCAAACCACTCACTTGATTTGAATCTTATATGACATGGTTATCACAATGTGGGGATTTTTTTTTGAGCTTACTATGTAAACAAACACTCACCATGAAATAAAATGATGTCTCAAAATATTTTTAATTTAAGTGTGTATATTTCTCTTGTTTTCTTCCTTTCCATAAGAGGACTGCATCCCTTGGCTATACATAATATTGGGGTTCATTTGGCATAATCATACAGGCATGGAATATAATTTACTCCACTTCATTTCCTCATACTTCCTTTTTCTCTCCCTTCCTCCATTGCCCTGTTCTCTTTCCTCTTCTTTACTCCCTGTTCTCTTTCCTCTTCTTTACTGGTCTTCCTTCTATTTATAGTTTTTTAAAATCAATGCTTTATAGATATACATAAAGGTCAAATTCACTCTGGCATATATATATTTGCCAAATATATATATATATATAATGTATATAATGTGTATATATATATTTGGCATAATATATTTGCCAAATTCACTCTGGCAATTTTGGTCAATTTCATTCCACTTTCCTGTCTTCCTCCCTCCCTCTCAATCCCCTTCCTCTGATCCACTGTTCACCCTTCTATTTTCATGGGATTCCCCATCCCCTTTTACCCTCCTTGTTTTGGTCTAGATTCTGCACATGAGAGTAAACATCAAATGCTTGACTTTCTGAGTCTGGCTTATTTCACTTAGCATGATGTTCTCTTAAATGCCATATCTTCATTCTTCTTTATGTGTATGTATATTGTGTGTATGTACCACATTTTCTTAATCAGTTTATCTGTTGATAGGCACCTAGACTGGTTCCATAGCTTGCACTATAAACTTTGATGTGCCTGTTTTTTTAAAAATATTTTTTCATTGTAGATGAGCACAATACATTTATTTACTTTTATGTGGTGCGGAGAATTGAACCCAGTGCCCCCACGTGCTAGTGCTCTACCACTGAGCTACGATGTGCTTGTTTTTTAATAAAATATTTTAGATTATTGAAATGATAATAATGTAATTAACACTTTGGAATGCATGACCAGCTTGAAAGTATAACTTGAAAAGCACATTTGAAGAGATCTGACATTTGAGGAAAATTTGCCAATAGAGGCACTAAAACAAGACTGGAAGGTTGGAGGAAGAAGGCACTTGCTTCCCATTTGCTCCCTGTTCCTTGTTTGTGACTCTTAGCTTGACAACTCTTCATCTTGGAAGTAGCTATTTCATCCATTAATAATGACTGAATCAGCTTGTACTTTTAACATGTCTAGAACCACTTTATTGTGTCACCTCAGATACAAGGCACTGGCTTTCGATGCCATGGCCCTAGGGTCCTGGATCCCAGCTTTACAGATCCTCCCTGGTTTGCAGTCAACAGCACCAATCACTTAGGCCTCTTGGTCTGAGGTCTGATTTTCAGCACAGCTCCCATAACTCTAGTAGATGCAGCTGTTGCTTGCACTCACCACTCTCTGATTCCAAGAGTTTCCTTTTTGTTTCAGGTAACTTAGTTCACTAGTTATAAGGTGTTGCTGTAAAATTTATTCTGAGTGCCCCAACTGTAATTCAAGTGAGATGTAGGTAATATTCTTGAATGCATAGTTTTCAGCCAGATTTTTGTTTCTGAGATTCATCAATCATGTTAGTGAAATAATTTTCATGAATGTAGAAAGGGTTGTTTAAAAAAATAGTACTGTAATTATTTTTGTAATGGCTCAGTGAAAATGTTTGTTGAACATATCATATATTCACTAGAGATCCACAGAGCAGTTACCAAACAGAGGATTTATTCATCTATACAATTTGTGTTCTTTTTAATTTTACAAAATTTTGCCAAGTTGTTTTCCAGAGTAGCTACATTCATTTATAGTCCCCCAAAACAGCACGTAAAATTTCTCATTGTCTCACTAGGTGTTGTCAAGTTTCTTAATATTTAATGTGAAATAGGTATTTTAATGTGATTTTAAATTTCCCAGAAACATTTTTTGCAAAAATTAATTGACCATTTGGATTTCTTCTTTTCTTGAGTTACTTGTTTATATCTTTTTCCCATTCTTCTCTTGGGTTGTTGATCTTTCATTGATTTGATAATCTTTATATGTTTTAGGTTTTAATCTTATACTTTTAAAAATGATATCAGGTATTTTATCCCAATTTTTGGCATCTCTTTTCATTCTTTTAATGAAAAAAGTTTAATTTTGAATGTAGTGGAATTCATGAACTTTTTTTTTTCAATTTACAGTTTTGGGAATGGAACCCAGGGCCTTACACTTGCTAGGCAAGTACTCTACCACTGAGCTGCATCCTCAGCCCCAAATCCATATTAATACTTGCAATTTTTATTTCTTGTGGTCTTGTGAAAAATTCCTTGAGATCGTAAAATTATTAATCTATATCTTCTTTTAAATATTTTAAATACTGCTTTTTATCTTTCTGCCCTTATTCTACTTAAAATTTTATATAGGCTTAATATTTTTTCATATAAATAATCTATCATTTAATGAATCATCTGCCATTTCATGAATGTTCTGCAATGCCATTTCTAATGTTTATTAAATTTCTATATATGACAAAGACTCTTATGGGTTCTGTTCTATTTGTCTGCCACTAGGCCACATTATCTTCACGGTTTATAGCTTTACAGGAATTTTTGATATTTTTTATAAGAGAGAATCTAATCATTCCCATATTACTATCACCACCTTTTCTACTCCTTCAAAATTGTCATAGCTTTTCTTGGCCTTTTTCTTCCATATAAAATTTTTATAATTAATTTATTAAATTCCATGAAAAATTCTGGAACTTTGGATTTTCATACCTCTAGATTAATTGAGAGTGTTGGTATACTTTGATATATCTTTTCTTTCATTGATATGGCATATGTCTTTATTTAGGACTTCTTTGTTATCTTTAAATACCTTTTAGAAATTTTCCTTATGAAGATCATGCTTTTTTTAAAGAAGTTTCCCTTAAGCACATGATTACATTTTTATATCTATTTAAAATGGTATCTTCCTAAAATTGTACCTTTTGTTTATTGCTGATAATAAGAAAACAATTAACTTTTATCTGTTTATCTTATATCCTAAAAAATTTATTGAACTAACTGATTTTAACAATTTGTTGATTTTTAAAATATTTCCTATAGAGGCCATCATTAACTTCAAATAATAACAGCTTTAAAAATTTTTATTATTATGATTTTAAATCATTTTACTTTTTACTACTTGGTTAACTAGGACCACTTTCTGTACAATATTCACTAATCAATGACAGAGGGCAACCTGGTCTGTTTATTCCTTGATTTTTAGTGGAATATTGTTAAAGTTTATTATTTTGTACAAATTTTCATTTTTGTATTTGGTAGATACCCTCTTTCAGGTTAGGGAAATATTCTACTCATCGCTTACTTAGATATTTATTTACATAGTATGAATGATTATTAAATTTCATGGAGAGCTTTGTCTACATCTACTGAAATTATAACTATTGAATGGGAAGAACAAGACTCAATACAGTGTGATCAGAAAATAATTTAGTCTCATCTCCGTTCCTCTCCTTCATACCTATTTAATACCCTTGTTCTTTTCCTACCTTGGATGAAATGCAATGTTTCCTGTCACTCCTAGCTTTAGAAAGTGCGAGTGGTAGTTGTGAGATTGGGACATGTCAGTAGTCAGTCTCTTTTAAGTCCAGAAACACTCTCATTTTAGTAGCAAAATTAATTTTGTTGGAGCAACCTTTAGTCTTAGCTTTTCGAATCCAAAACTTTTCCCCCACTTCTAAGGTTTTTTTTTTTTTTCTCCACTTGGATTGAAGTGGGATGAGGATCTTAATCATCTTCTTTTCTTGGAACTTTGTCTCCTCCATTGTTCATATCCACCTGAGTCAGGTCTAGGAGAAAGAAATTACTCTACCATTAGTAATTTCTGGATTTTACAGACATGCAAAGCTGCTCTTTTCTTCCTGGAGGTCATTTCTGGAGTATCCAGAAGCTTTTCTCTTTGGAACCATTAATTCTCATTTTTGTGTTACAGGCTAAATCACTATCGTTAGACATATATGACTCTGACTTCAGGAGTCAGATTCTCTGGTTATATTCCCACTGGAGTTAGAGTTCCATGCTGGTTATATCTTTGGGGGAAAACATGCCACCCGTCTCTTATTTCAGTCCAGCTTCTGTAGGCTCTGTAGCCTATAGCTACAAAACTCACACTTCTATGTTTTCCCGGAATGTTTAAGAAATGCATCCTCTATGCATTACAAATGCCCGGGGCACATGTACCAAGTACTCCCTTGAATTCCATCTTGGATTGTAGCGCCCGCTTCCTGCTTCCCCTAGCGGTTGTCAGGAGGAAGTGCACAGTATTCAAACCACTCTGAAGGAATTTTCTCCACCAATCTTTTGAACTATCTGATCAACTTTGTAGCTACCCTTTATAAATCCTTTTATGAGGAAATGAGCTGAAGTTTAGCAAACCAGATTTATGCTATTTATTATGCAAATTATGCACGGTGGACTAGACTCTTGCTTCAGAGTGTGGGGCCTACTGTTTCAGCCCTGATCTTTGTGGCTTCAGGAAACCAAAAATGTGTCCCATTTTAACATGAATTTCTAAGATGACTCAATTTGTTTTTTCAATTGCTTAATGTAGGGAATTTAATCAATAAGATTTCTACAAATTTATTTTTGTCTATAAGTGATCATTCACAAAATATTATCTGCACATGAATAAATTTCCATTCTTATGCATGCAATTTGTCTGTCTCTCATTTCTGGCTGCACTAGCCAACCAACCTACCTTCCTTCCTTCCTTCCTTCCTTCCTTCCTTCCTTCCTTCCTTCCTTCCTTCCCTCCCTCTTTCATCTTTATTTCTTTCTTCTTTGTTGCTCTATATATTCAGTATGATTTGTCTGAGTGTGGTGTTCTTTTACTTTGGGAAATATAATTTTTCCTGATTTTGAGTATTCAGGCTCTTCATCAATTCAGGAAAAAATCAGCCAGTTGTTTTTTTCAAACTTGCTCCTTTTCCATCTGTTCATTATCCTCTGGAACTCAAAAATATTTAGAAACTCAGACTTCTTTTCATGACTCTTAATCTCTTTTATTTTTTCTTCATATATCTTCATAAATAATTATTCAAATCTAGTTTTCTTCTGTTCACAAATAAAATTTTCAAAGATTTTAAAATTACTTTTTCATATGTTCATGGTATTTTCTATTTCAAAGGCCATTATTGTTTCACTTTAAAATTTGTTTGTTTCAGGGAGTGCATATTTTTCCAAAAAATTGGATTCAAA
>CM053402.1:124198950-124231912 GCA_028644305.1 Xerus rutilus | reverse complement strand
TAGATTTTAACATGTAAGGAACAGGGACCCTGAAGGGTGTCCCAGCTCCAGAAGAGAGAATGAGCTTGCTTTTCCTCTGCCTTTTTGTTCTAACCCAGACCTTAGCCAATTGTATGGTGCCTACCACTATTGGGTAGGGACAGATCTTTCTTACTCAGTCCACTATTCCAATTCCAATCTCTTTTCTCTTTTAGAGACATACCCAGAAATCCTGCTTTACCACCTATGCAGGTATCCCTTAGTCCAGTCAAAGTGACAATTACAAGTAACCATAACATGTAGGTCTTGTAATTCCAACTAAGTGACTTTAATCTCAGTTGAAATCATTGGGGATATAATATACTTTTTATTATCTGATAACTTTAGTCCATAGTCTCTTCTTTCCTCATATGTCATAGTATAATTTTGATTTAGGACCCCACATTTGGGTATTTTTAACAACCAGTATTTACCTTGCTACCCTATCTTGGAGTGCTGCTATCAGTCAGGGAAAACTTTAACTTCTTAGCTAAGGATTTTCTGAAAACAGCCAGTAACAAAAATTTGTATCCCAAGCCCTTATAAGGACAAATCTGCATTTGGGAATTTTCAGGTCAGAAATTTCTTTTTCGCTTTT
This sequence comes from Xerus rutilus, assembly GCA_028644305.1. Lineage (NCBI taxonomy): Eukaryota > Metazoa > Chordata > Mammalia > Rodentia > Sciuridae > Xerus > Xerus rutilus. The sequence goes on along the minus strand of CM053402.1, from coordinate 124,231,296 downwards.
CCATACTTCTGTCCATTTTTATTTAGTTGGATTAGGCTAGAATTTACTGTACTAACAAACTGTGAATTCTCATTGACTTAATACAACAAATGTTAATTTGTTGCAGATGCCAGGTCCCAAGTAGTTTGGGGTGATATTTGTTCTTCACCTGGTAACTTTGGATCCAGAATCCTTTTATCTTGTAGTGCCACCATGTCAGTACATGGCTTCCAAATTTCTGTGGACTTAAAATATTGCCAACAAAAGAATCATATTGACTTCTTTAACTAGCATAATTCTTTGTTTGTGATTATTTAATGCTGTTTAAAACTCAAGAAAGACAATGAACTTTCAATGATCAACAGACATGAAAACTATTTGTCAAATATTTATCATACACTCCTGTTGAAGCCAGCCCAGTAAGCCCCACTGAGAAGTGATGATAGAGGCAGAATGGTAGAGCTGTGGCCTAGGAAAGCAGGAGCCCACGTGGCAAGCACAGGCAATATTTGTGTGGAGCCAGCCAGTGAGACAGCACCAAAGCAAGCCAGGGCATGCAGACCTGGTGCACCAAGAGATTCCAGCCCAAGCCAGTGCAGACACCCACTCTACACAGTGCTGCATCCTGGAACTTCTGAGCATTCACTATTCAATGATCTCAAACTCCCATTCCCCAAGAATGGCAGGAATACAGAAGTGGCACCGACCTCAATGGGATTTCAGGGCTAACCTATAGTGTTGGTCTTTCCCAAACCTGACTGGCACAAATTTGAACCAATAGCATTGACTCGAATGCTATACGAACACTTAGAGCAGCACACTCAGATAGCAACCTCTATCAGGGTCTCCTGTTGCCCCTGGAGGAGTTCTGTTTCTATTCTTTACACTTGAATAAATCCTACTCCTTTCACTCTTGCCTTCCATTGTCCCATGAATTTCATTCTTTGGATTTGTGAGACAAGAACCTGGAAAGAATTTGGCAGTGAGATGCTGGGGGTCTGTTGCAACACTGGTTCACGGTCTGCCATTTAGAGCTGCAACACTGAGAGCTGCAACTGCAACATGCCACTCAGTTGTTATGGAGAAGAATCAGGCTTTGCTGGCTGTGACCCTTGGAACTGATGCAGGTAAGCATCACCTGCTTTGATTAGCTACTAACACTAAAATGGGCTTTTATATATATATATATATATACTTATTTTACGTGTATGTATAGTATATATATGTGTGTGTATGTGAGTATGTGCATATATAATATCTATGCATATGCATGGAGTAATTTATAAGCAACCCAATATTCCCTACCATAGTTAATGTGGGATTACAATCTAATGTGGGATTACAAAAATGCTCTAAGTGTAGAATTGGGTTAGTAGTTGTAATGAGCTCAAGTCTCATTCCTTTTATTGATTATTGATTTTCAAATAACATTTTTTTATATTGAGGACTGAACCCAGAGATGCTTAACCACTGAGCTATATCCCAAGCCTGATTTATTTTTTATTTAGAGACAGGGTCTTGGTAAATTGTTTAGAACCTCACTAAATTGCTGAAGCTGGCTTTGAACTCACGATCCTCCTGCCTCAGCCTCCTGAGCTGTTGGGATCAAATAATATTTTAATTAAAGTACCAGACTAAGGTATTATTATCAATCATAAAATTGGTCCTTACACAGGTACTTTAATGATATCAACATACCTTAATATGTGCTCCATAATCTTATTTATGTTCTTTTATCTTTATATCCAATATTTTGCTGAACCCTGGTGCTTTTAAAAAAATTTTTTATAATGACAGTCAGCATTGCCTCATTATTTCCTTTTCCTACTGTTAAAATGTTAACTGAGACTATACTCTATTTTGGTTTGAGTAGTAACAATTGCAGGACAATTTCCAGCAATCCGTAGCTTTTCAATTCTTTTTTCTACTGTCTTTAAACTTATCTTCTTGGTCCATTGCTTTTATCTTCATAGTTGTTATGTTTAAATCCAGGCATATTAAACTGTGTTATTTTCCTTATTCAGATTTTGTTTGCCATGCAAGATAAATGTTTTATGAAAAATTATAATAAGAATTAGATGCAGTTCATTTGGATTTTATATCAACAGCTGAAGTAACTACATTCCTCTCCTCTGTGATTAAAAAATATAATTATCAAGAATAGGATCCTGAATCCCTTTAGTTGAAGTTTGACTACAGTTCAATTAAAGGGGCTATGATATCCTGCCACATTCACAGTAAGTTTTTCTGCCAGGCTAACAGTGGGTCTAATATCAAATAGAATGGAAGTCAAAGAAAACATTCTAATCTTGCTGAAAAGTTGCATATATTGTAGAAGATTTAAAAAGACAGTTGAAATGGGAAAAATATTATATTCAGGTTAGGTATAGTTTTTGGTAGGGATGTTAAAGGCAATAAAATATTAGCGGGACAAATTAAAATGATTTCTTCTCTTTTAGTACGGTGTTCTTCAAAAGATCCATTGACATACTTTGCCATAATTGTTGACCATCCAATCACTTTACATCTCTGGAAACTTTGAATTCTCTGTCCTTTTATTTAATGGCAGATTTCTATTGCCATATCTAATCCCCCACCCCCCACCTTCAGTCCAAATCTGACCTGACCTTTCTGAAACATGATCCTGTAGAACGTGTATCTTCACTCACCTTCTTTGGCTTTCCTAATCCAGTTCTAGGCTTATCTTTGTGAACACTCAGTGGATATATTTTAGACTTATTCTTATCCCTTAAATGTAAGCAACAATTGAGATTTATTTCAGATTATTGATCTCTTCCTATATTCTTCAAAGAGCTCCTTCATTCTCACAGTTTCAAGTAACCTCCACCCTGTGCCCTTAGTTTCAGGGTATCTTGGACTATTGTTATAACTAGTTGACTGAACACTGCCTACAGCTATTAAAAAGCATTGGATTTGTAGGCTTTTAAATGTTCCATTATGGAAAAACCAAAGGAAATCACTATGTGGAAAATTAATTTTCTGGAATACAGCAACAGTGGCTCTCATGGCTGGATGAAATGAAGCTGTAGACTTCATGCAGTTTCAGATCAGAGCTTTTTAATTCTCTGTAGGTTCTGAAATTCTTTGATGGCCAATGAGGACGAGTGATTTGTAGGAGAGTCTGGAGACCTCATTTGAATAAATCCAGATGCACTAAAAGAAAGTGATTTAAAATTTTTTTATCTTTCTCTTTTCCATTTCCATTTGCTCAGCAGTCCTTTCTTCAATTCTTTCTCCAAAGACTCTTCAAATACAATGCCAGCTGTGAATAGCTTTCCTAGGTCTTACTATTACAGTGGGATTTTAGAAAAAGTGTTTTGTTGTGAAGCTTCTGGCTTTCCTCTCAGAAGAGTATCATGATGTGGCTTTGTCTCCCTATTTAACAATGTGTCCCTGAACTAAAAAGTATTAAAAACAAATATCTGGTGGGAGTAGATAATTAGGTTATATAGTAGCTATTTCCTTTACTTGTAGAAGCTTATAATTTTTGTTTTAGTAAAACAGTTTGTGGAAATATTCATATTTGTGTAGTTCATAGATCTATGGCCATGTTTACTTAATTTTGAATACAATTGGAGAAACAAGAAATTTGGAGGGGAGAATCTAAAAGTAATCAAATAGTTAACACAGTAGATCTGTAATCCATTATCTTGTTGGGTTGATTTTAGGATGTGTGTTACCCTTAGGAAAAAGGGAGCAAGTGACCTAGTATAAACTCCTTATAAACATGTTAAGGATTATTTTAGTCTTTTTTGTTGTTATGACCAAAAGACCTGACAAGAACAATTAAAGGAGGAAAAGTTAATTTGGGAGCTCATAGTTTTAGAGGTCTCAGTCCATAAATAGCCATTTATTGGTAAGGTAAAACATTGTAGGTAAGACAGAATATCGTAGCCAAAGTATGTGGTGGAGGAAAGCAGCTGGGAACATGGCACCAGGAAGTAGAGAGAGAGCTTGAAATTTCTCCTCACCACAGATAAAATATAAATCCCAAGAGCATGCCCCCAGTGACCCACTTCCTCCAGCCATACCCTACCTACCAAGAGTGACCACCCAGTTAATCTCTATCAGGGGGTTAATGCACTGATTAGATTAAGGCTCTCATAACCCAATCATTTCATCTCTAAACTTTCTTGCCTTATCTCACACATGAGCTTTTGAGGGATACCTCACCTCTGAACTATATCATGGATAGACCTCCTGGAAAACAAAGTTATGATATATGCTAGCAGGGAGGCCTCATTGGTGGAATGCTTTCTCTGGAAGTAATTGTCTAAGATTGTTTATAGTAAGCACACTGATGGATTTATGTGGATGTCTTCCTTCACATTGTCATATAAACTATGTGACTATCTGATATGATCTGTTCTGCAGGAACCTCTTTAATGTTAGTATTCTTGAAATTTAGTGAAATTTGATACTGTGGAAGATCTCTGAATTTTGTGTTTGATTTGAGAGTTTTATTTTTTGTGTAGATGTAACTCCATTATATACATATTATAGCAAGTAATACTGGCTTTGGGAAAAACAGGCCTGGGTTCTGGCATTTACATTTGTTACATCACTTCTACAACTTCAGGTCTGTCTATGCTTTATAAAGAGGGCATAGACTTGCTGTGAGAGGTTTTACTATGATTAGTCCAAAAACTTGTTTATATTACTTACCATAGCAATTGTTACTTATAAATTTCACCTATGATATATGGTATGACACTTGCTATGGTTTGGAACGTGAATGTCTGGTTTAGGCTCTGTGTTAAAGACTTGGTCCCCATCTCGTGGTACTATTGGGAGGTGGTGAAGGAGGTGGTTTAGGAGGTGAGGGTCTAGTGGAAGGAAGTTAGTCATTGGGGGCATGACCTTGAAGGAGATAGTGAGATGTTGGTCCAGTCTCTTTCCCTCATTTTCCTTCCTGGCTGCCATAAAGTGAATAACTTCCTCCATCTGCATTCCCACCATGATATACTCCCTTGCCACATGCCCCCATCCACAGTCAACTAACCATGGACTGAAACTTCCAGAACTTCCAGTCATACTAAACCTTTTCTCCTTATAAGTTTATCTCAGTTCTTTGTTTCAGTACCAGAAAGTTGATTACACACTTTTCCTTACTCATTAGCAGGGTTGTGGTTGATACTCCTCTAACAAAGGATAGATGGACAAGGGAAAAGCACAGCAAATTCTGAGTTGAAGACATAAAGGCTCAAGAAAAACTGTCTATTGTTATGCTTGAGTTTGAAGAATGAGGAGCCATGTAGAAATGTGACTAGACAAAGGTATAAAATCTAATGGTAATAGAATGAAGTGGGAAATCCAGTAAGCCCTGTCTGTTTAGGCCAAGAAATCATTCTTGGCTTCTGTGTGTGGCATTTCTTCCTCCTAGGTATGTGGAAGCACCCCTCTAAAATAAGGGTCTATTATCAGACATGATAATCAGAGAATTTCTTTATAGCCAGCTCCTACACAGAATGGTAGAGAAAGGTTAGAGTAATACTTAAAGATTTTGTAAGCTACGTAGGGGAAGAGAAATTCCAGTTTTGTGGATCACTTTGGGGGCAGCAAGAGGGTGGAGGGTTAGCAGGATAGAGATCTGAGAGAGAAGTTCTGAGATTCAGCATCCTGCAGTTTAGACTCCTCAACATGCCAAGCTTGGGTGTCATTTTCTGGGACCCAGTACATCAAAATAACTTTACATGGGTCTCCTACTAAAGAACAGTGTTATGTGCTATTATAAATTTAGAAGTATGACAGGATTTAAAGTCACAGATTTATTTATCAGATTAGAAGCAACAAATGTTGAGTGTTAACTAGATTTACATGGGCTTGCAAAGACCTGGGGTCTGGACAGGTGTTCTTTGGAAGGATTTTTTTCTTTCAGTTGGAGATCACCCAATTGCCCTAAGTAACTCATTTCAAGGATTTTCCATTGTGAAATCATATTCATAACTAAAACAATTTAAATCTAAATTTAGTTCAACAGAAACAGCCCATTAAAAAGAAAGTCTTCTTTTTTCATTTAGAGAGGATAAGAAATACTTGTCCTCCATAAAAAGCATTCTTCTTCTCTCAAACTTGGAACTACTATACCTTTTGTTTGACAGGGCCAGCATTTTGAAGTTTTTCAAACTTTAAAATGGCTTTCTTTTATATTTTATCTGTAAAGGGGACCATTTAGTGTTTTAGAGCAAATTTTATATTTTAACTTTCAAAATACAGGATCAGTTGTTAATATGTTACATTTACATAATGCTTTGGAACTAGAAGTCTCCCAGTGAGCCTTACAACCTTGGGTATACTAGAAAAGCCTGCACCCACCAGAGAAATACAATAGCATTCTAAACAGAGCACATTATAGTCTTTCAGTCTGTAACATGCAGAATAATAATCATTTTTGTGATTTGTGAGAGAGCACAGTCTGAATCCTTTCAAATCATTTTCTTTCTTCCTTCACCAATTTTTCTTCTTGAGTCAATTAGTAATTTTGCTTGACAAGAGATTAATGAGGGAAATTTCTAAGATTCTCTTCTCAGGTTGGCCATTAGCATGGCAGTCTGCTTTTTTGTTAATTTATTATTATTTTTAAGTTAATGGTACATTTGCTATACAGTCAGATGTAGGATTTTGAACAGTTGAGTAATACTGAAAATGAAAGGGTTTTGTTAAAGCGAAGGTCAAAGTGGCTGGATAAATTTTGTCTTAATTGCAATGACAATTTCCTGTGTATTTCAGCTTTTATTTCTTTTGGGAATAATGATGTTACTGTCTTTATAAAATATACTACCAATATATTACAAAGTATTCAAACTATATAGAAAAAAATCTCTAATTTCACCACCCAGAAATAAGCATTGAGTTAATATTAATTATAATTCAGATTTCTTTCTGTGCATGATAATAAAAGAAAACTAGATAGAAATAATGGCTTTATTAAAAAGATAATGTGATGAATGCTGATTAACAACAAGATACATTAATTTTACTTGATTTTGCAGAAGAAAATAACATGGATATGATAGGAATAGCTAACCTTGTTTTTATAATAGGAATTATTAATTTCTGAAAGATATTTTCTAAGTAAAGAAAAAAGATTATGACAGACTATATTATTGTATTGTTCAGTTTTACATCATTGACACATTTTTAAAAATGTAAATCATGCACTTAAGTTCAATTCTACATTCATATACATTCAGTGCTGTTTTCCGGAATTCTTTCACGTTTGTACAAGTCTCCATTCTGAAGTACAATTTAGCTGGGCCTAAAATTCTTGGTTCACATTTTATTTACCTTTGACATTTGTAAATATTTTTGCTATATTATTTTTTGGCATTGCATGTTGTTTGAGTAACCTGAGGCCAGCTTAAAATTTCACTTTCTTAAGTGACTCATGTTTGCTACTACTTCAGTGTCTCAAAAAGTATTCATTGGCCTGAAAATAGCAGTACAAGTTTTAAAACTTTTAAAATTCATGGCTGATTATTCTGTTAATTTTTTGTGTGATATGCTGCTGTACATCTCTTTTAGTAGGCCTCAATTTTTCTTTATTTAAGGAGAAATATTTTTTATCATGCATTTAAAATATTTTAATGCTCCATTTGAATTCAATACTGCAGGAAGACTAAATAACTTTAATTGGATCATCATCTATCTCTCCCACCCACTTCATCTCTTCTGTATTTACTTTTAATCTGTCATTTTCCTCTGCATTTACTGAGACAAGATCATCTCAGTTTTATTCCAGTCCCCTAACTTAACTGACTTCAACTCAAACAAGCCTGCAGGTTGACTCTATGTTCTCAGTTTTCTCTGCAGTTGTTTTGAAGTTATTGTTTTTCTTTGGAGATTATCAGTGATGAAGAGAAGAAAGATGAAATAATCTGTAGACTCATACTAGAAAAAAGTTCATGATCCTCCATCAAAATACAGGCAAGTGAACTTAGTCTTGTATATGTTAAAGTAACAAAACTAAACAAAACAGTACATATATATGATAAACTGTTTCTGTATTCCTAACAACATGAAGTTAAACAATTGTATTTTAACGAATTTACTTTTCGAGTTTAATATTATAGGATTCCTCCATGTTTTTGAATACAGGTAAAATTTCTTTTATTCATTGCTTTGAATCTCTGTTTATCCATCAACTTCTTGTTCCCTCAGCAATTTTATTTCCTCGATCCCTTTCAGTTCTCCTAAGTCTCAGTTTAGCGCTTCTTGTGTGGTTATGGCCATTTCCCACCCCATCTGCTCTTCTCCTAGCCTGGGCATAGTGTAGTGTTTATCTTTCTGTATTGAGACATGTTGGTGATAGTGGGAAACTTACAAGTTTGATGGTTTTTCTTAACTATTCCACAGAATGAAAAACCTCATCTTAGAGCTGCTTTTGTTCAATGGACATAAGGAAGGGGAATGAGGATTTTATTAATGAGGATTCTTAGGATTTTGTTGATTCATATTCTTTTCTCAGTACAACTTAAGTATTTGTGAGTGTGAGAACAGGATTAAGGGTAGACTAAATTATATCAGGATCATCAATATGCAGTTTATATCATGAAGTTTGTTCATTTTTTTGGTTGCTGCTGATACCTTACCTTTGTTGAATTTTTCCTTTTTTAAATGAACAATAGATTTCATTCAGTTTTGTGAGAAAGAGCTTCTGAATCCAGTTTTATTTATCCCTTTAAGAAACATATTTTCCCTTGAGGATTTCTTATGTGACAAATCCTTGATTATCCTTTTTGCTTCTTATATATTTAAAGTTCATAACTTTGTTATTTATATAGTGAAAATCTTAATACTAAATTGATTATCAGAGTGTTACTATGAACCTTCTGTTATTAGTCATAGCTAAAACAAGCCATGATCATATAATCTTTTAATTAAGGAGATAATGTTAAAACTTCCAAATAACAGTGTTCAGCATATCCATTAGTCTTAATTTAGGATTCATGCTCCATATAAATATTTTATAATAAGAAACCATAATAATAGTCATCTAATTCTTGCTGTGTGTCTGGGAATATGCTTCGTAGCTTATTTAATTCTGATATAAACTCTGAGACATACCCTCGGTGTAAAATTTAGGAAACTGGAACTTAAGTAGAAGAAAGTTCCAGGGTCATACATGGCTTGAAATCCAGACTTGAAATAAAATCTCCTGATGACTTTGCTGTGAATTATCTTCTATCTTAAATTTCAATGGTTCCCTAACTTTCTTCATACCTTCGACATTTTTAAACCTTGGGAAAGGAGCAAATAACCTTGTTTCTTGCACAAATCAAGTAGTAACTAAATGAAGTATTTTAGAGTTAGGGAATCTCATCATTACTTGGAATTTTCTTCATGGCACATTAAATAGTCAATGGCTCAGATCTTGCCTTCACTGATGCACATATAATAGTTGTTTGCTATCACACCAAGTTGCTTTCTTGGTTGGGGGACCTCATTCTGAATCTGATCATAGTTTTCCACTGCCACCTTCTCCAGTTGAGACTAAAAATTTTTTTCTTTTGCTGAGTGTCATCTTTACCTCTACTTCTACTTTCCAACTTGCCATTCTCTAAATGATGGACCTTTAAGTCAACAAAGTTTGTAGGCCATGGCAGAGATTTCCTCTGAGAAAACCTGTATTTCCTTCCCTCTCTACTTTCAGAGTGGTAGTGACCTTCAGACTGCCTTTCTGTTGTGCTGTACTGACCTTCTGAAAACTCTAGAAAATAACAAACACACTCTAGAATTCTGGATTTTTCCTATCACTCTTGCTATTTTATAGCCTCAATTGGGACTGTTGGAAACTTAGGACTATATTTTAAGGTAAGGCAATTATTGAATCAGATGTTTTACGGTCGTGTGATTAAGATTCACCAGTTTCCTTGCCTGGATGTTGTAAGTGCCTACTTAATTCTGCCTTACCTTCTGTATTCATCCATTTCCTCATTTTAGGGTCTATAATTTAATATCCTCTAACTTCAAATATGTAATTTGGCAATAGAATTTGTAATTACTAGTGATGAAGACCACTCTGGCTTATTTAAACAGAAATGGGGTTTAATAATGAATACTGTGTAGCTCGCAGAATCTCCAGCACTTGCATCACATTCCATGAACTGATCTTATGGAGATACTACTTCTGATATCCCTTACAGAGATAGTACCTCTGACATATTTCTTAAGATATCAATCAGTACTGTCTTGGAAAGCTGATCTAGCATTCCTGTACATATTGTTCCCATCACCAGAATAAATTCTACATGTTACTAGATTTGTTTGGAAATCTGGGATAATTATATTTGGGAGGTAAATGTTTCAGCATGTTACATCTCAAAACTTGTCTTTTCTCTTTAAATAGCTGTATCTTGTGAAATAGGAACCAAAAGACAAAACTACTTTGGAGTAACTTCAAATGTTCATTTACATAGTGTCTTTAGCATCGTGGAGATTAATCACATAGATGACTTCACAGTTCTGAGAGAATACCATTCCACTCAGAAGGCAGTAAAAGCTTATAGGACAGTCTGCTACACTGGTTAGGAAAGAAGTGATGATAAATCTCAGCTTTGACATAGGAGGAGAAAGAACAACTCATACCATTTTTTTTTTTTGAGGAGGTAGAATTCAGATAGCAAAAAAGAAACTATGATTATATCATGTTTAGCAATTTTTCCTTATTCTCAAACATAAAAGTAATTTAGGTCCCAGCACTACAGGATTAAGCAAAGAGAAATAATTAGAAATTGATAAGACATTGAAGTAAATTTCTTATCATGCCTGTTCTCTCTTCCTTACATTTCAATGTTACTTCAACCAGTGACCTAATAGTGATTCCAGTTTCATACTGGTTAAATGTAACCAATAATCATTTGATTTTATAAGTCATTCCTTCAGTGCATTATCATTTCACAATGTAGTAAGCATTTTTAAAAATTGTGACAAAATAGCAGACAATATGAGATCTACTCTTTCATATATATATATATGGAACCCAGAGGTGCTTTACCATTGAGGCTTCTGGAACTTGCAATCTTCCTGCCTCAGACGATCTCCTGAAATTACAGGTGTGTGCCACTATGCCCAACTCTCTTAAAATTTTAAATGTGCAGTACAGTATTGTTAACTATAATTAAAGTATTTTAGAGCAGATCTCTAAAAAGCTTCCTATTTTATATAACTGAAACTTTATACCTAGTAAACAGCAACTTTTAATTTCCCTCTCTCCATATACTCCAACAATTACTCTCCTACTTTCTCCTTTTATGAGTTTGACTTCTTTAGATACTTCATATGAATGGAATGATGCAGTTACTTGTTATTTGATGATTGGCTGTTTCACTTAGCATAATGTTCTCAATATTCATTCATGCCATCGCATAGGATAGAATTTCTTTTTTAAGACTATAATGCTTCATTGTATGTATATCATTCATTTTCTTTATCTACATCTGTTGATGGATACTTAGGTTGCTTCTACATCTTGGCTGTCGTGAACAATGCTGCAATAAATACTGGAGTATAAATGTCTTGGAGTTCCAGTTTCAATCTTTGATAAATACCCAGAAGTAAGATTGCTGGCTTATGTGATGTTTCTATTTTTAATTTTTTAGGGACCTTCATATAATTTTCCATGGCTGTGAACCATTTCAAATTCCCAATAGTGAAAAGGGCTTCAGTTTCTCTACTTCCTTGTCAACACATTTTTAAAAAATAATGGACATCCTTACATGTCATGTCACATTGTGATTTTTATTTGCATTTTCATACCTTTTGGTTGTTTGTATGTCTCCTTTGGAAAAATGTTCATTCAAGTCATTTGCCAATTCTTTTTAAAATTTTTTTTTGTAGTTGTAGATGGACACTATGCCTTTATTTTATGTATTTATTTTTATGTGGTGCTAAGGACTGAACTCAGTGCCTCACACATGGTAGTCAAGTGCTTTGCCACTTAGCTACATCCCCAACCCCTATTTACCAATTTTTTAATTGAAGCTTTTTTGTTTTATATTTTTGCTATTGGTTTTTAGGAGTTTCTTAAATATTTTGGTTATTAACCTCTTATCAGACATATGGCTTGCAAATACTGGTTTTTTTACATTCCATAGGTTGATTTTTTTAATCGACCATTTATAAAATATTGTTTACATGCAAAAATCAGCATATTATTTATAATGAAATTATTCAAATTATACGTTAAACATACTCATTCTCTTTCAAAATGTTGTAGCGAGGCTTTCCAGCATTGTAAATAGTTTATCTACCAGTTGGCCTGTATTGTTGCCTTTGCCTTGCAGAAATGTTTTAGTGTGATATAGTTGCACACTTAGGACTGCGCTACAAAAGCATGATCTCAGAATTCATTGGAATGACCAATTTCATGAAGATTTTCCCCATATTTTCTTCTAAGACTTGTACAGTTTCAGGTTTTATGTTTATATTTTTATCTATTTTGATTTGATTTTGTGTGTGGTGTTAAATATGGGTTTAATTTCATTATTTTACATCTGAATATCCAGTTTTTCCAGTTCCATCATGCTTGGAGAGATTATCATTTTTCATGTGTATTCTTGGCATACACATGTGGAAGATCAGATAACGGTATATATGTGTGGGTTTATTTCAGGGATTTCTGTTCTATTGTTTTATATATCTATTTTACCTAGTTAATATGGTTCAATAACTGTACTGTATATTTTTTTTAATACAGGAAGTAAGATATTTCCACCTTTGTCCCCATCCCTTTTTATTTGCTTCTCATGATTGTTTTGGCTATGCAGCATCCTTTATCCTTCCACATACAATTTAGAATCGCTTTTTCTATTTCTTTAAAAAATGATATTGGAATTTTGGTCAGCATTGCATTGAATCTGTATATCATTTTGATTAGTTTGGACATTTTAGCAATATTAAGTCTTCTACTTACTGAACATGGGGTGTTTTTGCTCTTATTTTTGTCTATTTTAAGTTCTGCAAAAATCAATATTTTATAGTTTCAATAAGTCTTCCACTTATTTGGTTTGTTTATCCCTATGTGTTTTATTACTTTTGATGATATTATAAATGAAGTTGTTTTCTTTATTACTTTTTTTGATTATTTCTTGTTAGTATAAACAACTGATTTTCATATGTTGATTTTTGTATCCTGTAAATTTAGCAAATTAGTTTATCAGTTCTAACAGGTAGGTAAGGGTTTGTGTGTGTGTGTGTGTGTGTGTGTGTGTGTGTGTGTGATTAATAGGGTATTTTGTATGTAAGATCATGTCATTATGTCTTTGAGATCTTGATTCCTTTTCTTTCTTTTACTTTTCTTTTTTTGGCCAAATTTCTCCAACTAGGAATATAGTACTATGTCAAACAGAAGTGGTGGGCATCCTTGCTTTGTTTCTGATTTTAGAGAAAAATCTTTCATTTTTCACCACCGAGTATGATGTTAGCTGTAGACTTTTTGATATGTCATTTTTATGATGTTGAGGTAGTATCCTTTGAGTATTAACTTGTTAAGTCTTTTATCATGAAAGGGGATTCACATTTTCATTATGTTTTTTTCTGCATCTGTTGAGATGAACATGTGATTTTTACAATTCATTCTGTTAATGTGGTATATCACATTGATTGATGGGTACATATTGAACCATCCTTGCATCCCAGGGATAAACTCTATTTGTTCATGGTGAATGGTCATTTTTTATCCTAATGAATTAAATTTACTTGTATTTTGTTGAAGATTTTTACATCTGTTTTCATTAGGTACTTTTTGCTTTTTGTTTTCTTGTAGTGTTTTTGTATGGCTTTGTTATCAGGGTAATGCTAGCCTCATAAAATGAGTAGAAAGTGTTCTCTCCAATTTTTTTGGAAGAGTCTGACATTAGTCCTTTCAATATTTGACAGAATTCATTAAGAAAGATATTTGGATCTGCATCTCCTTTCTTTGCAGGAAGTTTGAGATTACTGATTCGATATCATTACTGATGACTTGGTTTAATTGATATTTTCTATACTTCATATATCTATGTTCTAATTTCTTAAGTTTCTTTCCTTATGCTAACACTAAACTCAATTTATTTATTTATTTATTTTAGTTTTTTTGAGGTATAAAGTTAGGTTGTTTCTTTTAAATCATTGTTTTTTAAAAAAATTTACTGTCTACCATTATGAATTCCCTCTTATACAGTTTATATTGCATTCCAGAGGTTTTGATGTGTTGTGTTTTCATTTTTGTTTCAAGAAATTTTCTAGTTTCCCTTTTCATTTCTTCTTTGGTTAATAGGTTTTATAGGGTATGTTGTTTCATTTCCAAATACCAATTGATTTTACAGTTCTTTTCTGCTATTAATTTCTAGTTGTTACTCTTGTTGATTGAAAAAATACCTTGTATTATTTCAATTTTCTTAGATTTTCTAAGATTTCCTTTGTGACATAATGTGCTATATTTTAGAAAATGGCCGTTTCCTATCAGCTTGTCAGTTCTGGTTTTCAGGCGACACAGAAACCCATCTCATGGACAGCTCTCTGAAAAGTCAGAACACTGGACATGGCATCCAATTCTCTCCTTTTCTCCCCAGGGAGAAGCTGAGAGTTGGGGGCTTTCTCCCAATCTTGTGATGCTATGCCAGGGGGAGGGATTATGGTGAGAGGGTTTGATGAATTTTCAGTTTAAACTGGATTCAATGCAGTTGGTTTTGTGCTAGCACAGGATGCTGGAGCCAGGCAACTGATCTCTGACTATTTCATAAAGGAAATTAATTCATGTGTTGTTGAATTGATATGTCCTTTGGAAGAATGAAGGTGCAGGACTTCCCATTCTGCCACGTGCCTGACCTCATCCCTTTGTTAAACATATGTTTTAATTGTACATTTCAATATTCATTAAGTTTACTAGTTTGTAGATAGTAAAATATATGATAATTCCATGTGATGCCTTCACCCACTGTTGTGCTATCCTTGCAATAACATGGGCTTCTTAGTTAGCAATATATAAACATTCCTCAAGAATCTGTGGAGGATTAGTTCCAGTATCTTTCATGTGTATCAGAATCTGTGGGTACTTTAGTTCCTTATAGAAAGTTTTGGCATATAACCTATGCTTATCCTCCCATATACTTTAAATCATCCCTATATTGTTTATAATACATAATGCAATGCAGATGCTGTGTAAATAGTTGTTTTCAATGTATTATTTAGGGATAATAAAGACAAAAAAATCTTTCCTTGTTCAATACAGCTGCAATTTTTTGAATATTTGCAATCAGCAGTTGGTTGAATCTGTAGATCAGGAATCCATAGATATTGAGGGTCAACTGTATATGTGGGAGAAAAAATATTTTTTCTTCAGGATTTTAATCATGCTAGAAGCAATGATCCATTCACTTGGTCTACATATTCAAATTGATAATGCATATCTGTCCTGGCCAACACACATCAGTATATACCTGATGTCAGTATATACCTGATGTGAAGGAGAATGAGTCATGGGCTGGACTAGATCTTCTCAATAAGCAACCCATAGTTGCTTTAAGTCTGTGATGTTAATAGTAGAAAAACAATGGCCAAAACAATTGTTAATCGTTTTTTGAGCTTCTTAGTTTCTATAGAAGGGTGTATATATTTTTTGTTGATTGATCAAATGCCTCTGACCCCTCATTTTATGTGTATAAGAAACTACTTTCAAAGAGCAAATGACATATCTTCTTTTTACTTTAATAGGTACCAGTCTGCTCCATTTTGATTTCTTTCATTTAGGAGTCCACAAAGTTTTTATACTGAAGTTTTTCTTACTGGACATTTAGAGCTCACTTTCTGTACCATATTGCCAATCCATTGGATACTGCCTAAGAATTAGTATAAATCCATTTGTTGTTTTTATTCTCTGATTCCATGAAAAATACAAGTCTTAATTATGACTGCATAATGGATTTATCTTCAATCATAGTCACATTATAAATTAGTTACAATGCAATTGACTTCCAAATTTAGTATTGGCTTTATACCCTTGAGCTACTGTCCTTGGACCATACTGCTTTAGAGGCAGTGTCTGGTAATATTCTAATCCAAATCCTTGACATTGGTTGACAGTCATGGGATTTTACCAAAGACTTCAATCAGCTTGGGTTTGATAGTTACTTGTTTCTAGTATCATTTTGAATCCAAGTCTTTATCCTGGAGTGATAGATGGGTGGGCCAGAGCATGGGCTACCAACATGTGCTGCAGCTACATGGAACTTGCCAGGTCAGTATGGGTCCAAGTATGGTGAACCATGAACCAAGCCAGGGCACACCAACCTGTCAGCCAGGGCACATTGACCTGTCATCCTGAGGCAGCCTGGCCCAGCCCTGTGAGCTGGGGGAAGACCAGAATGGACAAAAGTTACTCAAGGACTGATCAATAGCATTGATAACTTTTCAAGATATGATTAGCATAAATTTTCACCAATAGCATTGATACTTTTCCAAAACATGATTAACATAAATTTGGACCAATAGTATTGATCCAAGAGCTATATAAACCCCTGGATGAGCACACTCAAGTGGTAACCTGCTATCGGGTCATTTCTTGTCCTGCAGTGGTTTGTTTCTTCTCTTCACCCTTGAATAAATTCTACTCCTTTCACTCTGTCTTCCATTGTCCATTAATTTCATTATTTGTATTTGTAAGACAAGAACCCAAAAAGATTTTGACAGTAAACTGCTGGGGTCTGCTGTGATACTGGGGACATAGCCCTCTATTAAGTACTACAACATATCACTCCATACAATTGTGGAGAAGAATCCAGCTTTGCCAGCTGCAAATCTTGGAGGTGATGCTAGAAGGCATATCTTGCCTTGATTAGCCACTAACAATAAAATGGGCTTTCTCAGCTATAGAGGCATGAAACCTACATAGATGTAAATTACCAAAGGAAGCAGAGAATCGTTTCATCTCAAACTCTGGTTTTAATTTGAGCATCCAGTTAAAGTGGGATTCTGTGAGTCAATGGCCATTTGACAATTCAAGAAAGCCTGATACAGTTGAAAGTGTTATTCTAATTAAGCTTTTCCTCTTGTAACCATGTGAATAAGGGCTACTAGAATTTACAGAGATGGAATATAATTTCAGAGATCAATCTTTGTAACTGTTATTTTAATTTTAGATATTGAAGGACAAAAATTCATTGGAGTTGTTTGAGGAATGCTGCTAATAGTTTCAGTCCATGTAATAAGAATTTTACCACTGGGGCTGGGATTGTGGCTCAGTGGTAGAGCGCCACGGGGCACTGGGTTCGATCCTCAGCACCACATAAAAATAAATAAAATAAAGATATTGTGTCCACCTGCAACTAAAAAAATATTAAAAAAAAAAGAATTTTACCACTTATGCTGGACCCTATATTTTAGCTGGGTTGATTGGCTATTCCCTTATGGTCAGATGATTAACCAACATTTAGAATTCATGTTTAGCTTAATTTTTAGGTTTAGATATCAACATGATATTATTGATACAATGAATAACAATATTTTTGATTAAACAAAATAAATGCTGCTATTTGAAGGTTGTAGCAATAGACAGTGTAATTAAAAATTTTCCATAGAAATACAGAAAATGTATACTGGAGTCTATTTCATATGAATTCAAATTTGATTTTGATTTTCTTTAAAATAGGAATCTAAAGGAAGCATTAGTCAAATTGATCACAGAACACCAGTCTCCCTTAGCAACTTCATTTTGAATGTTATATCTGTGAATCTTCTTTGTTCAGTTATTTTAAATCTCAAATTGTCTTGCAGCACCCATCAGCTTTTCTCACATGTTATACTGGACTGTTAAACAAGGAATTTGTGGCTACTATTCTTCTGTATCTAACATATCCAAAAATGAAATTTCTTGATGCTTCTTTCTTCATCACTTCCAGATGTCTATATTGTTTTATATTAACCACTTGTAGCTTTAGATAGTTGTAAGAGTTGCCATCTAACATACCTGATTTAAAAAGACTAAAGAACAGATTTGTATGACACCCTTGTTCCTAATGGTTTGAATACAGCAACAGTCCCTCATTCTTACACCATGTCTGTTTCAGTAATACATTCTGTAAGAGTGATGCAACCAACTAACACAACTTCCATTTTTACTTTGAACTACCTTTTACTTTTGAATATTTTATCATATCATGTTAACTTAAGTACATCACCATTTATCTTTTCATTAGTGGACTTAGATATAGTAGTATATTGTACAAAGTATGCAAAAATGCCAATAACTTTACTACTGTGAATTATTTGTTTACATTGTAGTGAAAATGACCTTCATTTCCATTATGAACTGAATGTGTTCTCCCCAAATTTGTATATTGAACCCTAAATTCAGGTGTGATCATATTTTGAGGTGTGGCCTTTGGGAAGTAATTACATTTAGATGAGGTTATGAGGGTGAAGGTCTCTGTAAATGAGATTGTGTCTTTATAAGAAAGAAGGTTCTTCTTCTCTTCTCCTCTTCTCCACACCCCTCCCCTCCTGTGAGAACACAGCAAAAAGGCAGCCATCTGCAAGCTAGGAAGAGATCCCATACTAAGGAATTGAATTGGCCATCATCTTGATCTCGGCCTTCCAGCTTCCCAAACTGTGAGAAACGAATGTCTGTTGTTTTAGCTACCTAGTCTGTGGTTTTTTGTTATGTCAGCCTTAGCTAAAATTGTTTGCCTGTAGGTAAATGGACCAACAGTCCTTGTCTATTTTGTCATTGAAAAAAAATCCTCTTTTTCTAACTCCTACCTTTTTAAAGCAATACTGCTTTGGAAGAGACTACAGATTTAGCTTTTATGTCATCATTAGATTTTTAAAATTCAACAAGATTTATTTAAATGAAGGAATCAGTAAAGAAGTCTGATCACATAATATCTTAGTGTGATCCATTATAATTTTAGTAGCTACTGCATTTATCACTTCCTTTGCCATATTCTTTAATATTAACCATGTGAATACACCATGAAGTTTAAGTATGTTTTAAAATTTTATCCTGACTTTATCATTTCTTTTGAATAATCCTAATATTTCCCATCATCCAAACCTACTTATGGGATCTGAGCCAGGCAGTCAATGGCAACCTCTGTGAAAGAATCCTACTCATCTGTTAGTAGAGAAACATAGGAACCCAAGCATTTGGAAACTATTACATCAGTTATCCTCTGAGACAAAAGCATAAAATTAGGAAATAGTTCTGTTTCGTGATATAACCAATTCAAATTTGTAGATATTTTCAACATTTTAGAAACTTCAAGAGTGTTATTTCATTTAGTGTCTAAGTTTATATTTACAGGAATGTTTTATTACCTTGCTTTCTTCCACCTTTACAGATGTATCCTTTGTGATACATTTGATAGTATTCACTCTTTTCTCCCTTTTAAAACTGTCTTCTTTTGGAAGGATACTGTTTGCAGGAGAAAATTATTTTCTGGATTCCTGGAGAGCTGAAGGCAAAAATAATGACCCAGAAGCCCTGATTACAGATGACTTTCTTCACACCACGAGGCTAGGCCTTCTTGATACTGAATTTGGTTCAAGATTTAAACTTACCTAATGTTGAAAACTTTCCTTTACATAGAAGTACAATGGTTGTAAATAAAATTTCTTCCTAGAAAGGAGCATAAAAACAAGTAGCATAGCAAAAATGTGTATGTTTTCTAAATTTTATTAGCAGTGCACTTGAGGATAAGGCAAAAAGAATTGAGGTAGAGCCTATCTAGTAGATTTCTACTTTCTTGGCTAAATAAATCTGGACAGTACATGTTTAGGTTTTGGAGGTACATGTTTTGGTGGTGGCAGAAGAATGGATGGCATCAGGATGTGGGGTTCCTTTGAGACAACCTGTAACTTTCCTGAAGGGCTGTGCTGTCTCTCCTGGATCTCCTCTTGTTTGCTCAATTGATGTGTCCTCTTCGGCCACTTCTGCCATTATAGACTCTACGTCTAATGTTGCTCTAAGACGTGTTCTTAAGACACAGATGGCTCGACTCTCAACGGAATTTCTTTGTCACACTTCACCATGTCTTTCTTTCTACCCATATAAAACACTGCACTGTTCTACTCCATTTATTTAAATAGGAACAGATTTTCTACTTTTATTTTACAATAATGAAACCACACTGAGAAGATCTGATAAAGGCAGAGCCAGACACTATTTTCCTATTCTGAACTTCTGCTCAATTAATCCCTAAAATGTATCAATGATGTCAATCGACAGCTTGCCTCTCATGAGGATTCCAAGCAGTTTTATCATTTTGGTGTCCTTTTCTTAACATGAGGGGCAATGTTTGAGTGGGTCTCCAAAGGCTTCACTGTTGGGACCCAAGTATCTTGTTTAGCAAGGATAAGCAGTAGATCAGTAAAACAAGAGAGAGGCAATTGAGAAAAGGTTTTGTAGTATGTTGGTACACTTGAAAGTACCATTACCCTTCCTTTCATAAATGGAAATGAGAATATACTGCAGGGGAAAACAGAGTTGATTTTCTCATGAGATCATTGGTGGTATTAAGTAAGCTACAGTCACTCTGCAGGAAAATATTCAATATCCATTGTCCATATAAGGCTCTGAAAATTGTGCATATCTATAAAGAAGAATCTTTATAGTTTCTCTTTTTAGAAATGATTATGATAGTTGTTAGATAACACATATATTATTATACATTGACAATGCTAGATAAAATGATTGAAATAAGTATAATGTGCATTTACAAATTAACCACATACCCCAAAATATTTTGAAGACACCCCTACAGAAATTGAATAGAACTATGTGCCTTGGAGATTAGAATCTAGACACATTGAAAGGATTCTCTTGCTTGAAAAGATATTATAATTCTTAACTAATGTTTGGGAGGGTTTGAAAGGAATATTATAACAATTTGACAGAATAAAATGAATGTTTGTAGATCATGAAAGGATACTACTATACAGGATTTATGGAAGCAATTAGAACAGTTAGAATTAGGAAGTACTGGGCCCTATGTTGCTGAGAAACCTGTGACAAATAAGCTTACAATGGTTCATAGAAGACAGTTACTAATGTTATGAGAAACAACAACAACAACAACAACAACAAATAAGTCAATAAAATAAAAAGTGTAAATATGCTTAACAAAAACCTGTAATATTTTGGAAATAACATAACTTTCAAGTTTCTCTATCACTTAGGAGCATGGAGCTTTGGGAAATGCTTAGACTGATGATTTTAACTCTAAATTGGGTTATAAAAATTATTTTTTATGAAGATTGATTAAAGTTAAATGTCTAAGTATTTTTTGTGAGCTATAAAGCACTATATCAAGTGAGCTCTTAATGCTGATTTCAAATTTACTATTGAGTGGTACTATATTTACTATCATATCAATTATTATTCATTTTCAAGTAAGAGAAAGCTGTCTTAAACTGGTTCAAATAAAAATAAAAATATATCATGAGAAATCTAGACACAGTGGATCTGGATTCTCAGATGATGCCTTCCATTTCTCAGTTCTCCTTTCTTTGGTGTTGATTTTATCCTCAGGAAGCTTCATCCAGGCTGTTTTCAAAGATTAACTTAGCAACCTCAGGAAGAAAAAACAAAAGCTACTCCTCTCTAATAGTTCCAGCCAGTCTGGAACTGAGTTTTACCTTGGGTTCTCTAAGTATCTAAAATGTATTACTGTGGCTTGGTCTCAGAATGCTCTTATTGGGTGTGTCTTGGTCAAGAGCTCATGCTAGAGTTTGAGTAGGTAGAGTCAGTCCTAATGTTCAACAAAGAAAATCTAGCAAAAGCAGGCATTATGCTATATCCATGTCATTGTATCCTTCTCATAATGGCCACATTCTAATGACAAAATAAGGTTTTCCTCTTAGTTTTTCATGATTTATCTGATAAGTCATTTTGACAACAAATATAATATTGCTATCAAAGATGTGAACAGTTCTATGCTGTGTACTCAAACATTTGCTGAGAGGTATATCTTAAGTGTTATTATCACATAAAAGTAAAGAAGTAGGAATCACAAAAATAAATATATAAAGATAGGAGAAAAATTTTGAGGTGGTGGATATGGTTTAGATAGAGTGACAGTTTTATGGGTATATACTTATCTCCAAACACATCATATTGTACACATTAAACATGTACTTTTTATATGTCAGTCATTCCTCAATAATAAAATGGCTTTAAAAAGTATCACTTGGATTCATGGATTCTATATGAAAAAGCATGGCTTCCAATCCAGCTCTCTTTGATTCCAGTGGTTGAATAAGTTAGTATGTTACTGTTTTGGGTCACAGTCCTGGGATTTCTTTTACACAGTTACACAAGATGGGAAAGATACTTCTGAACTTCAGTTTTTAAATTGTGACAAAATTGATAACACAGAATGCACAGAACTTGAGTATAATATTTCAATAATATTAGTCATTGTATGTGCCTCTGTAATCAATATCCTAACAACTAACATCCTAATCAAGTTACATTTTTATCTCTCCATTAATTTCCTTTGTTCTCCTTCCTAGTGAAGGCCTTTCCCCATAGGTGCCATTATTTTTACTTTATCACCATAGATAGCTTTACTTGTTTTTGAGTTTCATGCAAATGTAATATAATCCACTTTTCTTCATTCAGCAGAATGTTTTTGAGGTTAATCCATATTGTTGCTTGCATCAGTAGTTCATTATATTGCCAAAGACTGTTTCATTATATGATTTCACAACATTTATTATCTGTGGAAATTTGGCTTGTTTCCAGTTTTGGGCTATTATGAACAAAGCCATTGTAATTATTCAGTTCAAGTCTATTCTTTGACACATGTTTTCATTTCTCCTGGGTAAATGTCTGTGAGTGGTAGAGCACTTTTGAATGGGATTAGTGTCCTTACAAAAGAGACCACAGAGAGCTCTCTAAACTTCTTGCTGCCATGTGAGGATACAATGAGAAGATGACAGTCTACAAGGCAGAAGGGAGGCCTCACCAGAACACAGCCATTCTGGCACCCTGATCTTGGATTCCCAACCTCTAGACCTGTGAAAAATAAATTTCTGTTATTTATAAGCAACCCAGTTGATGGTGCTTTATTGCATCAGCCTGAACTGATTAAGATGGAAAGAATCTCCTTATGATTTGGCTTTGTGTCTTTCTGGCATAGTAGAACTTACACCAAGAGGTTATTGTGACCTTTGCCGATTTCTGCTAGAGTACACAAATTATTTTGATTTGTGGTTTTTGCGCTGAGGCTTTCCACCTAATCATTAACTTATATAGATAAGATATCCCATTATATGAGAGCATGTATTATCCATTGTATGTTAGACGCATACTGGCTATGTTACTACATACTATGCCGTTTATTATATATTATTGTGTTTGCCATCCTCCAGCATCTTGTTTGATTGAGGTCTGGAATTTCTTAAAACTGTGAATGTTTCAAAGTAAATATTTTTTTCTTTGAAGATGATTAGAAATTGGCAAGCCCTACTTTGGCAATGAACTATAATAACCCACGTGGGAGGGAATGCAAACACACATGTGCTCACATGCTTACTTTTAAATGCATACATATATACACAACCTGAGAAGGGAAGTTATTTTAAAGAAACAAAACATTATAAATCAGATAGCTATAAAGTATGGCTTTGTAGAGAAGAAAAGACCATGAGGTATGAAAATACATAGTTCAGTTCTAGTTGTGGAAATGTTTCAAGAAGGAATGCAACCCCAGTGACAGTTTTATCTATTAGATTAAACTATTTAAATATTCAAGGATCTTAATATCAGAAAGAAAATTTTGCAGAGTATAGCTGATATTGTGTAGGTGACAACACCTTAATAACAACCATGAACAACATATCATAGCAGATAATACTATATTCTCTCTCTAATTTAGTATTTTATGAGAAATTCAATTTGTTGACTGAGAGTTACAGCATCTATTGTTATTAAAATGTTCAGAACAAAGTCTTTCAAACAGAAAATTATGTCATTTGGAATTGAAGGGAGAATCTTGCATTTACAAAACGTGATGAGGCTCAGATGGATCTTTGGCACCTTGAGCTAGACCTCAAATATCCTCACCACTCAGGACAGGAGCCTGAGATCTCCCCAGGAGTAGCTGACAGACAGCACATGTCAAGTAATCAGGAAAAGTCAGATACAGTATTTGCAAATTCCATTGCGAACCCATGGTTTGACTCAGATTCCCAAACTTAATAGTCTATTAGGAACTATTTATTGAATAAATGAAGGAGAGTGTGGTGATAATAGTAAGGTATTACTTCAGACAGATGACTAATATCGAGAAAATCATGCAAAAGAATTTAATTAATGGCCATTGGAAGGATAGGACACAGATTCCCAAAACTTAGCAGCAGTGCAGCAACAGCAAGAGGAAACCAGGGCAGAGCCTGATGAAACAAGCCTTAACATGTTGTTATGAGCTCATAAATTAATATGCATTTAAAGACTGTGCATCCAATCTGGGTAACATCCTTAACAGTTAAAAGAGAAAGTGTCTAGTATATTGGTAAATTTGAAAAAGAAAAAAACTGATAACTTGGCATAGAGTTTCTTTGGGAGATGACATTTCAGATGTAATGATTTCTGATGAAGTGACCTAGAATCATTTTGAGTAGAAGGCAGTATAGCATCAATGTGTCACTCTTAATTATAAGTGGTTAGTCAGCTTGAATTCCTCCTGCCTTTCACCAGAATTGGCCCTTGAGTGTGGGGTCATGAACTGTGGTTGCAGGTGAAAATGAAGAAAATGGAAAGGCAGTGTTTCAGTTTCTTGTCATTTAAAAATTCCCTCATATTTTTTTATGGATTCAGAAGTAAAACTAGAATGTTTTAATATATCAATGTGTGATAGAGCTGAAAATGAAAGACATTCCCACTTTAGAGAGACTCCTGATAGACTTTCTTTTGAAATATTGCAATAAATAAAACAGAGCTGCCTTGTCCTTATATATGTGGGACTTATTTTTTATCCAATCTCAAGCAGCTTCTATAAATTCACTGGAGAGTTTCCCTGCCCCTGCCCCAGAAAACTTAAAAAAATGATATCTATTGGAATTTTTAGAAAATATCAAAAAATATTTGGTGAAAAGTTAATGGCAATAATGCATGATAAAATTTCTAAGTAGCTAAAATGTTATAAGAAACACTGATGGAATTAGAAGTAGTTGTAATGTGTACTTATAAACCCATTTGGAGAGTCTATTTGTTTTTGATTTATTTTTAACATAAATACATAAAAATTGTACATAATAATGGGGCACCATGGGATATTTTGATGTATTTACACATTGTGTATGTTTAATTCAGGTTAAACATATATATATATATATATATATATATATATATATATATATCCTTGAAAGGTACATTAATACATTGCTGGTGGTACCACAAATTGGTGCAACCACTCTGGAAAGTAGTATGGAGATTCCTTAGAAAGCTTGGAATGGAGCCACCATTTGATCCAGCTATCCCACTCCTTGGTCTATACCCAAAGGACTTAAAATCAGCATACTATAGTGACACAGCCACATCAATTTTCACAGCAGCTCAATTCATAATAGCTAAACTGTGGAAACAACCTAGATGCCTTTCAACATGAATGGATAAAGAGACTGTGCTACATATACACAATGGAATACGACTCAGCATTAAAAGAGAATAAAATTATGTCATTTGCAGGTAAATAGATGGAATTGGAGAATGTCAGGCTAAGTATAATAAGCCAATCCCCCAAACCAAAGGTTGAATGTTCTCTCTGGTAGGTGGATGCTGATCCATAATGAAGGGGAGGTGTGGGGAGAATGGAGGAACTTTGATTGGGCAAAGGGAAGGGAGGGAGGGGAAGGGGGCTTAGGAGCAAGAAAGATGGTGGAATGAGATGAGCATCATTACCCTAGGTGTATGTTTGCACATGTGGTGCAACTCTACATCATGTACAACCAAAGAAATGAAAAGTTGTGCTCCATTTGTGTACAATGAATCAAAATGCATTCTGCTATCATGTATAACTAATTAGAACAAATAAAAAACAAAAAGTTAATAAAAATCATATATATCTCCTCAATCATTTATCATTTCTGTACATGGCAACTTTGAAAATACTTTTTTCTAGCTCTTTGAAAAATATAGCACATTATTGTAATCTAGTTGTTCTAGTCTTGATAGCACAACGGAAATTCTTCATCCTGTTTAAGAGAAGCACAAATCCTACTTTGTTCACAAATATTTTCTGGGATTAGCCTGAAGAGATACTTACTTCTCCTGTTTGAAGTCTAACATTAAATGCCATTTATAGTATAAACATAAAAAGGTCCTGAACCATCTTGTGACACTTTTTTTATTTGCTATCTCAGCATGACATTTGAAGTAAATTTATTTGAAAACAGGTATGTTTTCAATATTTTCTCTAAAACTAGAATGTAAACTCTTTGAGGGGAAAAGTTTTTAATTTTTGTTTTCTTTGCAGCACAGAAAGCAGTGCTATGAAGTTTGTGTGTTCCTGAAGCACATGTGGATTCTGAAGAGCTTAGAGTGATAAGAACAAATAATTATATTGTGTGGGTTTTGCCAGCCATACTGTGTTTAATCTGACTGCTTATTCCCATGCTGAGCTCTGAAAGACACAGATTTAATGCGGTAATTCCAATCGATTTAACGTAAAATGAAAGTACTGGGAACGGAAAACTGTTGGCACTTGATAATAGCATGTAATAAGTTTATAGACTTTGAAGCAGTATTTTTAACCTTGGCATTTGTTTCAGAATGTGTTTTATTTCACACTACTTTTGCTAACTACTGGAGGAATATTGGATTATTGAACTGAGGATTTCATAATACTCTCATCATTTGTCAGTATAGTGTTTAGAAAACATGGTATTAGTAGGAGAAGTTGTGATTTATATTGCCAGCTTTTAATCTTCTCTGCTACAGTCTTCTGGAGACTGTGAGATGTAACCAACAGCAGAAAATTAAGATAATTCTCAACATTTTATTCAGAGAAAGGAGATCAATGATAGTGAACAGTAAATACTGTCTTGCTATTTTTTGCCGTCTTTTTGTATGACCATGTTCCTCATTATTCTAAATAAAGATTAAGGTTATTACAACCTTAATGTTAGGTAATATGAATTTACTGATATTCAAACTTTTTTTGACCCATTAAAATGGGAATCTGATTTAACTTACCCAGTATCTAGCTATGTAAATTTCATTTTTGTGTGTATACTACTTAAAAAAATAAAAAAGACCTTGAGAACAGTCTTTTCTATCAATGAGTCCATATTTAGTTTTTATATATGTCCTTGGACCATGGCTACTGTTTGATGATTATTGAATTTTGTGTATTTTTTCCTTTTACAGTGAACTGGTTCATGACAGGATGCTCATGCTACCAGTCTGATACTAACTTAGTGCACTTTTCTTAAATCTCACCTTTGGAATACTGTTTTTAGAATCTGTTGTCACCACCAAAAAAGAAAAAAAAAGAAAAAGCTATAAACAGTTCAGAAAACTCCCCAGCCAGGAACTGATGACATTAGAAATATTCTTTTCTATTGTTTATTTAGTGCAGTCTAAGCAGCAGTGTTTATGATGAGAAAGACTTGCCTCACGTCTAGAAAGCATGTGATTGTAGGACGTTACAGTACATAAGCTGTTAACTAAACGAAAAAAACCAAATGATGATGTTGAAGGCTGCTTTCAGGATAAACCACGAGAATTAAGTGGCAGTAACTCAATGACAGAAAACTGGTAGAAATACTTATTTAGGTATACAAGAGATGACATAAAGGAAAAGGTGCCTGATCTTAGTGATGGGTTAGGCAATTAGATGGAACAAGAAAAACTCTGCCTCAGATATGGTACAAATAAAGATGAACAGCACTGTGCATTACCATATCCTCTGTGTACAAGCTGTGTACACACAGGATTTTAACATCTGGTATGGCCTAGGTAACCCATGTGTTTGTTAAATCATTTTACGTGGAAGAATAAATTTACATGAGTAGATTTTTTTTTTGGTTATGTTAAGAGATTTGAATTAAACAAAGCAAATGTGAAGTGACTAAGTTAAAGCATCTAAACTTGTGCCTTCAATTTGGCTGTGTGAGGAGATTAAAGTCTCTATTAAAGATGAAGAAACAATTGTAGACTATGTGTATTACATTCCTAAATGTCACTGATATCTGACAGTTGTAAATAGAAATCATTTACCATAGATTTCACAAGGCACCAATATTCAGTCAATTGTACAATAAAAGCAAACTCTTTCCTATTATTTTTAATGAAATGCAATTAATTGTAAAATAATAGTCCATATAGTATGAGAGCAAATATCCTCATCAGATGTACATAAAGCATTTCCTATCATTTGATGTCTAAGAAGACATGATTGTTCAGATTTACTTTGGTATGTATGTAATACTCATTGATTCAAGTAAATAGTGATATAAATATTTTAATAAATCTAATAACATAATTATGAAACATCTTAAATATTTTTTATAGGCAAGAATACTGCTTTTACTTTTCCCAATTATTATTTAGATTTATCATCTTAAAACAAGATAAGGTTTTCATTATCTGACATTTTAATAGCAGAGGTATATGTATTAAGCAAGAGTATGTTCTGGAACCTGGCTTCATGTCTTCAAATCCTGGCCCCTAAGTTGCCTGCTTATGTGTCCTTGAGCAAGCTATTTAGTTTCCCCAGGAATCAATTTTCTCTTTTGTAAAATGTAAATAAAATTACCTACCTTATAGAGTCTTCATGAGGATTCAATAAGTTGATCCATGAAAGCTCCTAGGATATTGCCTGTGTCTACACCATTAGCAAGCATCAATAAATGTTAGCTGTAATTATTACCATTCACTAGTCTCAGAAAAAAGTATTTTTAGGCTTAAGAATTATGCCTAAAGTAAAGAAATTTTAACATACTATTTTGTGGTCTTCAAATACAGACAGAAAAATAAGGAGTAAAGAGTTTTTGGATTAGAAAAGTGATGAAAGTTATACACATGCCCCATGTAAGTACTTCAAGGATGCTGTAGACTGAACTGTCCCTCAGATTTACATGTGAAAACCCTAACTCCAGTTTTACTGCCTTGAAGAGGTAATTAGGGTTAGTTGAGGTCATGAGGGTGGTATCATTATCATGCAATTAGTGTGTTTGTAAAAAGAGAACAGAGATCAGAGTCTTGATGTTTAAGATTCCCCACTCTCTTTCTCTTTGAGGATACAGCAAGAAGGTGATCATCTGCAAGCCAGGAAGGGTGCACTCACGCAGAAGTGGAGTAGCTGGCATCTTGATATTGAACTTCCTAGCCTCCAGAACTCTGAGAAATAAATATTTTTAAACCACTGGGTCTCTGGCATTTTGTTATAGTAGTTCAAACAATACAAGGGATAAGCAAGACATTGATTCAAGGATTTAACAATCCAAATATTCTTATTAGCCACAGTGAAACTTCTTCAATATAATATCTTAACCATGCGTCAAATAAAGGGATCTTTTATCTTATAAATTATGTCATTGTGAGAGAGAGGTTTAATTGAACAGCACACTTAAATTTAAAGAGTATGAAGCCATCAAAGCAAGACACTAAATGACAGTTGTCCCTGAATACCAACATTCTACTTACATTTCTTTAGAAGCTAACTTTAGTGCTTTGAAAAAGATTTAGAAAAATATTCACTGCTCTCTCAGATAGGTTTGCCTTTTAAATAGAAATATTACATTTTTCATCATGTGCAAAATTACTGGCACATTTTATAACTGAGATTCCAGATCCAAAGTCTTTATTTCTTTATTTCCTAAGAAAAGTAATTAAGATTAAGCCACTAGAGTTAGGATTTGGAATTTTTCACCTATGGACATAATTTATTTGCTTCTGTTGAATGCTATTTATTTGATTTCCTCCCTTTGGAATTTCTGACTGCTCTGCACTGTAGTACATAGAATTGCTTGAGATTTTTTTTTCAATTTTGCAATTTCCAGACCAATACAGAATTGTAAATCACAAATTCTGAATGATGCCATTATCAAGCATAGAATTTTAGAATGCCATTATAAGACAAAGTAAGAGCATTTATAAGTT
Source organism: Xerus rutilus (assembly GCA_028644305.1). Lineage (NCBI taxonomy): Eukaryota > Metazoa > Chordata > Mammalia > Rodentia > Sciuridae > Xerus > Xerus rutilus. Next base: position 124,201,214 of record CM053402.1, on the reverse strand, counting down.
GAGCATCTTTTTGAACAAGATTTTATACTTCATTACTGTTTTACTGGTAGTGGTATAATTTTATAGACCTAAATTAGAAAAGCTTCTTTTTCCTTCCCCACAGAGTTATATGCAATCAAGTTATCAAATAGGGATTGTTAGTTGCTAAATTACTGAAATGAAGATCATTATGCAGATGTTATTGATTCTTGGTTTTATTTCTTGAGCTTCAGCAGTCATATTTTTAACAAATAATTTAATCAAATAATGGACAAAAATACTTGAGTTATATTTATTTAATATTTAACATATATAATAGACATTTTCCATATATAATTTTGCTATTTAAGTTTATAATATTTGTTTATGGAATTTTTTAGTCATAAATATATAGATAATTTTTTCTTTTATGTAGAACAGGCAGGCAGTGTAGTATAGTGTAGGAGATGAAATTTGCATCAGCAAAAAGATCTAGTGTCAGACAGCCACAGAAGAGCCTAATATTTTATTTTCCATTATTTTATATATCTATAAAAGTAAAATATTTTTTGAGTTCTTTATATATCCTGGAGATTAGTGCTCTATCTGATGTGCGTGTGGCAAAAATTTGTTCCCAGAATGTCAGCTCTCTGTTCATTTCATTGATTATTTCTTTTGCTGAGAAGAAGCTTTGTAGTTTGAATCCATTCCATTTATTGATTCTTGATTTTACTTCTTGTGCCATAGGAGTCTTGTTAAGGAAATAAGGTCCCAATCTGATGTGATGAAGACTTGGGCCTACTTTACCTTATATTAGGCGTAGGGTCTCTCGTCTAAATCCCAGGTCCTTCATCCACTTTGAGTTGAATTTTGTGCATGGTGAGAGATAGGGGTTTAGTTTCATTTTGCTGCATATGGATTTCCAGTTTTCCCAGCACCATTTGTTGAACAGGCTATCTTTTCTCCAATGTATGTATTTGGCATCTTTGTCTAGTATAAGATAACTATATTTAAGGAGATTTGTCTGTGTGTCTTCTATTCTGTACCATTGGTCTACATGTTTATTTTGGTGCCAGTACCATGCTATTTTTGTTACTCTAACTTTGTAGTAAAGTTTAAGGTCTGGTATTGTGATGCCTTCTGCTTCACAATCTTGCTAGGGATTGCTTTGGCTATTCTGGGTCTCTTATTCTTCCAAATGAATTTAATGATTGCCTTTTCTATTTGTATAAGAATGACATTGGGATTTTAATTGGAATCACATTAAATCTATATAGCCCTTTGGGTAGTATGGTAGTATGGTCATTTTTAATAATGTTGATTCTGCCTATCCAAGAGCATGGGAGATTTTTCCATCTTCTAAGGTCTTGTACAATTTCTTTCTTTTGTGTCCTGTAGTTTTCATTGTATAAGTCTTTCACCTCTTTTGTTAAATTGATTCCCAAGTATTTTATTTTTTTTGAGGCTGTTGTGAATGGGATAGTTTTCCTAATTTCTCTTTCAGTGGGTATATCACTGATGTATAGAAATGCAATTGATTTGTGGGTGTTGATTTTATATCCTGTTACCTTGCTGAATTCATTTATTAATTCTAGAAGTTTTGAAGTAGAATTTTTTGGATCATCTAAGTATAGAATAATGTCATTGGAAAATAATGATTGTTTGAGTTCTTCTTTTCCTATTCATATCCCTTTAATTTCTTTCATCTGTCTAATTGCTATGGCTAGTGTTTCAAAGACTATGTTGAAGAGCAGTGGTGAAAAAGGGCATCCCTGTCTTGTTCCTATTTTTAGAGGGAATGTTTCCAATTTTTCTCCATTTAGGATGATGTTGGCCTTGGGTTTAGCATAGATAGGTTTACAAAGTTGAGGTATGTTCCTCCTATCCCAAGTTTTTCTAGTGTTTTGAGCATAAAAAGGTGTTGTACTTTGTCAAATGCCTTCTCTGCATTGATTGACAAAATCATATGATTCTTATCTTTAAGTCTTTTCATGTGATGTATTACATTAATTGATTTCTGTATGTTGAACCAACCTTGCAACCCTGGAATGAACCCCACTTGATCATGGTGCACTATTTTTTTGATATGTTTTTGTATGCGATTTGCCAGAATTTTATTGAGAATTTTTGCATCTATATTCATCAGGGATATTGGTCTGAAGTTTTCTTTCTTTGATGTGTCTCTGTCTGGTTTTGGAATCAGGGTGATACTTGCCTCATAGAATGAGTTTGGAAGGGTTCCCTCCTTTTCTATTTCATGAAATAGTTTGAGGAGAATTGGTATTAATTCTTCTTTGAAAGTCTTG
>CM053402.1:124178578-124198450 GCA_028644305.1 Xerus rutilus | reverse complement strand
TGCTTGCTTAAGTCATTCTTTAATTCACAGATCATTTTAATTTCATACATTCTGAATTCTTTCTCTGACATTTCATTAACTCTGTTGTCAATGAATTCTATTACTGTAGTATCTAGGTTTATTTGGGGAACTTTCTTCCCTTGTTTTTTCATGTTGGTTTGTATCTTCCTTTCTTGCAATGCTTGTCTGAGGTATTGAGTTTTCTAATCTATAATCTTGTAGTGACATTACAATTACCTGTCTCTCACCTTGGAGTTCACTTCCATTTTCCAGCAGGTGACCCCAAATGGACACTACTGCCACTAAATATGTTGGCAGCAGTAGTGGAGGTAACTCAAGATAGCAGCGGGAGTTGCCTTTGCTGGACTCCTTCAGTGGTCCCTGAATGTGATCCTGGGCCCTGGCCTTTGCTTCTGCTAGCAGCAGGAACTCTGGTGCAGAACTGAGTATGGTCCCAGGCCTCACATAGGCCAGGTCTCCCATCGAGGTCCCCGTAGGCAGTCCTTCCCCTTGAGTCTGGATTCCCCTGTGACTTGCAACTAGCATTCTCGGGTCTGCTCTTGGCTGGGCTTCCACGGTGGTCCCTGAGTATGATCTTGGGCCTTGTCCTGCCCTCCTGCCAGTTGGCAGGAACTCTGGCATGGACGTATGCTGATTTTAAGTTTTCCTCTTAATTTTAATGTGAATCCAAAATTGCTCTATAAAAATTTTCTTAAAATACTCCAATACATGGAAGTCTGGGTAGTGGTAAAACTGACAGCAACCATTTGTATTGAATTTACATTGGTCAAAGATCCATCTCTACAGTGAAATTCAAAGTCAGTTTATCTTGTAGAAAAATATTTCTTCAATGGCCTTTTAAAATGACATTTCTTCAGTAATTTTTTTTGTAATATCATTTATGGAAAAGAGATTAAAGATATATAAGCAGGGCATCATTCATATGCAAAAATTTTCATTTATGCAAATAACACCTTAATGCTTCTTTCAGAAAGGTGAAGGTTAAGTGCAGTAAATACCAGCAATAGCAATATAGTTTGCAAGTGAAATTAGCAAGAAGAACTCAGTAAGTCTCTGAAGTGTGAACTAGAGATAAGAGAAAATGTTCCAAAATAAAAAATTTCTTGAAAGGTCAAGGTCATAAAGTCTTAGTATTTATAATCATTTCTCATGGCAACATGAGTTTATTTGTAAAACTTTTTATAGGTAAAACTAAAAGACACTAAACAAATAGAGCAAAGATTTGGTGGAGTGCTTTTATTATGATAAATTCAGGTCACAGTTCTCACTCCTTCCTCACAAAATTGCCATTGAGTTGATTTGGGCAAGAGCAAGAAGATCTGAGAGATGCCTTCAAGGAAATGCTGTTTGCATTTAAGTTTTTGAAAGTTATAAAACAGTACATCCTCTGTGAGGGCATATGTATAAAAATATTTTTAAATTCCAGATCATTCAAGAACATGATGGAAATGATGTAATTAGCTCTGGAGAAGGACAGAAAAACACAGGATGGTACATTAGATGTGTTTGTAACTCTTAATGATATTCTGAAAAAAATGATATTTACATGTGTTAATCATGTGTTGTATTATTTTCTATGGAATTCTGTGTGTTTGAACATTTTATTTTGAAAATAAAAAAATTTAATATGTAGCAAAACATTTCAAACTTTAAACATGGTGTACAATGCAAGAGTTATCTATAGAAAGAATGCTAGATTTGAATAAATAATTGCTAAAACTGCTGAGCACTTACTATAGTAGAGGAGTTCTACTAAGTATTTTACTTGTATTATCCATTAAGTACTCTCAATAACCATATGTAGTAGAAAAGATTTGAGAACGATTTAGAAGTTTAGAGAAGAAAGTTTTTCTATCTTGATAATTTGCTTTATCTTTGGTATCTAGAAAACAGCCAGCTTTTAGGACATTGATAAATACTTAAATATTCAAATACAATAAAATATTTTATGAAACAAATACATTAAAATTTTATGGCTGTAACAATAACTAAAGCAACTGCTTCCCTAAGATTATTCTGGAAGGAGAGACAGATAATTTAAAAAATGCAGATTAGAGGTTTCATGAAGAAAAAACAAGTTAAAATGGAAAGAAAGTAAATGAATTAACTTGCCTGCTAACTTTAAAGGTCATTAACATTCCTCTATTAATATTTTCAAAGTTTTATTTAATTTTTTAATTAAAGTATTTTTTCTATCATTATGGTCTCATTGGCTATGACTGGATTTCTCAGATATGTTATTTCATAACTACTAAATATAATCAAACTTTAGTAAATATTTTCTAGTACTGATATAAAATAAAAATCATATTTAAATTAAAAGTGAAAGAAGGCTTTACATATCATTTTTACTTGCCAGTTCACATTGATCAGTCACCATGATCCAGATAGTACATAATGTTGACAAGACCATGGATATTATGATATAACATATGTTACTGAGACACTCAGTATGGCTTCTTTGTTTCTGAATATCTTGGCCTATGATTATGAAAAATGTGCTCAGAATTGCTACTGATAGCCTAATTATGAATTCTTTGGCAATAACTGCCAATTTTTTTTTAAGGAACTCGATTTCTAATAATAGACCACATAAGCAAGAATACATCTGTATTAATGGTAGTGTTATCTGTATTGGCCTTTTAAGATTTGTTGAACTATATATTGAAACCTATGCATAGATCTAGCATAAGGTCAAGCCAGCCTTACTTTTAAAAAAAATTTAATATATACGGATTCATTTCTTTGCTTCTTGGTTTTCTCATCTTGTTACAGTGCCTGTTCTTGCTCTATCTGCTTCTTAGTCCTGCTACAGAGTGTGAACCAATCCTGATGGATTTCAGACAGAGGTGTGTTAATGGCCTCTGCATCTCAGGTTGAAATGACCCATCAAATATGAGACCTGATAGCCCTGACTGTGGAACTCCTATGTTCTTTCCCCGAATCTTCTCTGAAGCTAAGCAAGTGGGAAATAAGCATTAGGAACCTAAATTTTGCTTGGAGGTAAATTTCAGCATTTTCCCATTATGTGCATATATTGGCTACTCTGCAGAATTGCATTCACTTTGACCCTTTCTTATCAATTCACCTTGGCAGCTTAAGTCCCATGAAAATTACAGTTGTCCCTCAATCTTGAATGAGGAAGGAGAACTAATTTGTAGATATCTTTGGTTTGTAAATATATTAACTGTATAATTTTCTTACTTTTATGCTATAAACAAAAAGTTACTCATATCAGTAACTTTTTGTGTTGTTCAAGGTCTGAAGCAAAAATCTTGAAATAGACTTTGTTTTTATTTTAAAGTTAACATGTTATAATGCTATAGTTTAGTGCTTATACTGTTATATTTGATCCAAGGTGCCAGTTTAAAAAAAGATGTTCACTGTTAATTTGAATGACAATAAGTTTTTACTTTATTTTTTCAAAGTGATATGGCCATCTGTTTATCTGTTTATTTCCCATCTGTCTATCTACCTTTATATTTTTATGATGTCTGTGTTTTAGTTGAGCAAATTTAGTTTATTATCTTCTAAGTCCATGCATATAAAACCAAGAGAAAGGGGCAATAAATACTTTAAGTATTTTTCTTATGTATTTGATATTAAAAAGCAAAATTAATTTATTTGAAATATGTACACAATGTTAGTCCCATATGATTTTAATTTGGAGTTAAAGTTGGCATTAATAAAATAAGCATTTCTGCCTGTTGAGATTTATAGATTTATTTTCTTGAACTATGCCTGACATTTAGCTTAGCTTGGGAAAGATAAATAAATAGTGCCTTATTAATAGAGGAAATTAAGCTTTATGCAGGTTATAATTGTGAGTACTCACTAAAATGTATAGTAACAAAATATTGAAAAAAGAAAAACGAAGCTTTTCTTTTGTTTTAGAATGGATACAAGTGAGTTAAAAATCTGAATTTATATATATGAAAAGAGCCAATGTAAAGGCTATTTTTTCAACATAGCAGAACTGAAGTTGCATTGAATTGGAGAGGATTCACCTTGCATTTTCAATCCTCCTTATAAATACAAGCTGTACTCCAGCTTCACTCCAGGTTCCTATCTTGACTACAGTCTGTCTTCAAAACAGTGTCATCATGACTTTCAATGCTTTTACCCATGCTATTTTTTTTCTGTTCTCACTTAAATGAATCTTATCATCCACTTCCTCTGTTGCTACTCCTGGGTTTCACACAGATTATACATCAGTAAAACTATAAATTTAGGATTTTTTTCAACCTCTGCTTAGCCTTGAGAATTCTTTGGAAATCAATTTTGTTTTCCCTTCCAACTCCTTTTTGAATTTCCAAAATATTTAGCCCAAACTTTTATTCTGAATCTTACTGTACTTTCAATGCAATCATACCCAGTAGATTCTTATTCACAGAGAAACCAAGATTATCAGGTGATAAGTAGAATAAATAAATAAATAAATAAATAAATAAATAAATAAATAAATTTATTAAAAAAAAAAAGATTATCAGGTGAGACATCCCATAACTTAGAGTTTCCTGTTCCAGACATTCCTATAGCGATGCTCATCATCTCTTCTGATCCAGAGAAGATGCCTTCTCTTAACTCCAAATGTAGCTGCTTCACACATACCAGAGTGACTATGTCCTGTCAGTTCTCTGAAACTGCCAGGCTTGTTTTCTAGGAATCCTTGCTCCTCAGCCTATTAATAAGCACAAATAACTTCTTCCTTTATTTTTTATCCTTCCTTCAAGTCCTACCTCCTTTGTTTGCTTACCCCAAATCTATCTGCTATTTTAGCCAATTCTTCGTTTTTCAGATTAGTTCCTAATTATTTTTTAGTTACCCTTAACAAGCAGGGGATATTTAGTGCTCCAGGAAGAGGATCTTCCTGCAGTTGCCTCTTATTGCCAGTGAAGCTTCTTTATGAGCCTCATTTGACTCATCTTTTGTTTAGCACTTGACATCACTGACCATTTTCTCCTTGAGGAATTCCACCATTAATTTTTAGGATATCCTTATCTCAAACATTGAACTCCTCTTGAAAAGTTGCTTTTGTTGGCTTCTCCTCCTTTGATTATCTTTTAGATTTTTGTTTTATCAGAGTTCAGCTCTTTGATTTCTTTTTTTTTTTAAATGTTATGATTTAGGTATGAGGTATTCCACAAAAGCTTATGTGTGAGACAATGCAAAAATGTTCAGAAGTAAAATAATTAAGACTAACATAATTAGTGAATTAATCTACTTGTATAGATTAACTGGGTGGTAACTGTAGGCTGATAGGGTGTGACTGGAAGTAGGTCACTGAGGGCATGCCTTAGGGGTTTATAGTTTGTCCTTGGTGAGCAGAGCACGCCCTCTCTCTCTTTCTCTCTCTCTCTCCTGTCTTCTTTCTGCTTCCTGTCCTGAGTTGCTTTCCTCCACCATGGACTTCCACCATGATGTTCTGCCTCACTTCTGGCCTAGACCTATGATCTTCTGACCATGGATTAAACCTCTGAAACCATGAGCCAAAATAAACTTTTCCTTCTATAAGTTGTTCTTGTCAGGTATTTTGGTCACAGTGGTGAAAAGCTGACTAAAATGCTTACTTTAACAATTACCCCTGGGTTACCCCAGATTACCATGCAGTTAATTGCCATCACAATACTGAAATAGGCAATTGCAATGTTATTTTCTTTATCTTTATCTTTTATTTTCAATTGACATGTCAACCTTTGTGTCCTGAAACTACTTCAAAATTAATGTGTCAAAGCCATTTTATTATTCTTCCTCTTATAAAAGGTTTCTATTATGATAGTTTTCATTGAACTACAAGTATCACAATCCACCCCATCTCGTAATCTGGAAACTTGGGTGAAATGCCAGGCTTTTTGCTATGTCTTCTCCTCCTTTCTTAACCTACTTTAGAAGTCTTTAAACCCTGCTGATTCTAACTCTGAAAAATCACTGAATCTAGTTCTTTTCATTCTTTTCTACACTTTCTTTCAATTCTTCAGTATCTTTCCTTTGGACAATTACAATGGACATCTTATCTGATTTCCTGTGTCTAATCTCACCATTATTTAAACCATTATTCACTCTGTGTCTTGAGTTATTAGTATTCCTTTATCAAAAATCTTCTGGGGGGAGGAACCAGAAAAGGGAGGAATGGTGGAATGAAATTGATCAAATTATTCTATATACATATGTGAATATACCACAGTGAATTTCACCTTTATGTATATTGATAAAGCACTAATTAAAAGACAACTATAAGTAAATAGAAGGAGGATTAGTAGAATAGAGAAAGGGGAACAAGGGGAGGGCAGAAGGAAAAGAGGAAACAGGACTAAAGCAGAGAAAATTATATTACATGTATGCATGATTATGTCAAGATGAACCACAATATTATGCATAACCACAATGCACTAATAAAAGCATTTCAGAAATTCTCTTTGGTTCCATTAATGCTCACAAGATTAGGCCAAAATTCCTTACCTTGACTGAGAAAGCCTTTTACAATTTAGTCACATCCCAGTTTTTAAGTCTTACCTTCCACTAGCCTTTGCGTGCAACTTTATTCCAGCTAAACTGACTTCTTTACCTTTACTCATGTGGCTCATTATACCTTTGAGTCTATTTTGTTTCTTCTATGTCTTATGAATTTTTCCTTTTTCAAAGTCCAGCTCAAATTTCTTGATGATGTATTTTGAAACTCCTTGGTGACTGCCTGAACACAAGATATTAATTTTGGAAATCAAATAAATATTTTAGTCAGTATTTTTGGAAAAAATGAGTATATGGCTAGATAAAACTTTAACTTTGCTATGGATTTCTAAGGGTCTTGATTTCTCTTTGGCCTGATTATTTGACATGTCTTAGCCAAATATAAGGAAATGTTCCATTTTGCATTCTCTTTAAACAGAAACTTCAATCATGCATTTATAGGTTGGCTGGATCATGTTGTGGTGATTTTGATTGGACTTACCCATCATCTGTGGTCACCAGAGTTGAGTGAGGACAAATTGATATAGACGATACTGCTGAAATGAATTGGTACTACTTCAAGTGTTATCTCACCTTCCAGCAGGCTGGCCTGAGCTTGATCTAGCAGTAGAGGCAGAGGAGTCAAGAGAGAATGGAAATACACAAAATCTTTTGTGGCTTAGGCAGGAAGCACTCTGTCACTTCCATTTTATCTTACTGAATCAAAGACTGCTCAGATTCAAGGAAATGTTGAAGCAGATTCTAGTCCATGGTGAGTGGGGCTGCCAAGCAACATTAAGGGGAAGCAGTAGAAAATTTGGGCCAATTTTGTAGTTAACTTACCATAAACTAGAAGGGCTATTTAAAATAGGATATACTAATCACATAATAATCTGTAACTATTGAATCTTTTTAAAGTGAATGAGTAAATAATGAATATTGTGAAAAGAGAAATAGGAAAATTCACCCTGTGCAGAACTGGGGTTACCCAAAGTGACTCCATCTTAGAAGGAAGCCATTTTGACTAGAGTTTTGGTTGGTCTGACTAAGAAACTTTAATTCTTTTAAAGCACATGAACGGCCTGGACAACCACAAATGTTAATCCCGGCTGAAACTGAAAATTCCTGACACCAGCAGCTCTGTAACTGTTTGCATGATTGCTGACTTCAGCTTTTGTAACTGAGCTTGCTTTGTGCAATTGCAAACTCTGCTCCCCCCTCCCCAGGGGAAATGGTTTTTACCTTTAAAAGTCCTGGATACACAGAGGTTCCGGGCTGCACCTGGAACAGTGTCTTGCTGAGGGACAATCACTGGTAGGCTAATACTCTTAAAAAAACTTTAATTCAGTTCTCTGGGTCTGACTAAGAGTTACTTCATTATGTTATATTGTGCTATGTTATGCATAGTGTAATTCTGAGTTATCCCTTAGATTTCAGACATCAAAAATTATGAAGCAATAATCACTTAGACACACTGGCCAAATTATAAGATTAATTAAAGTTTGATTTGAATAGTAAATTCTAAGACTTAGGAAATATTTAAAAAATCAGATATAAAATAAAAACTTGTTATGGAAATAAACTGTTACACTAAGATTCTTATTCAATATGAGAAAAAGAGAACTGGAAACAAAATATCATAGTCTGAGAAATCCAAAGACAGCAATCTCAGATTTCTTTCAAGAATATTGTAGGTAGAACTACTAAATAATTTTGAGAACTTTTCTCCAGCAGATATGTGGAAATTGCCTGCAAGCTGACTGGCTGCAGTTGATATGGTCGTTTTGTTCATGGCATGGCTCCCAAGCACTGAGCACCCGAAGCTTGCACTCAGCTGACAGGGAGGCATGCTTCACTGAAGTGGCCTTGGAATACACATAAATTGGATACCACTTAGAGACCTGAAATGCCACTGTGAGATGAAAGGCAACCCCACTGAAAGTGACAGCAATGTTTTCTTTTCTGGCTAAAGAAAATACATAGGAAGAAGATGAGCAACCTCTTTAATGGCATAAAGAAAGATAATAGTGCTTCTACAAGTGCCATGGTTCTTAATATGATTCAGTAAATGCCTTAAAATAGAAGTACATTAAAGTTCCAGGCAATCAGAACAGAGCTACTGGGTTGTTACAATGTGGGAAAAAAAGTGATATCTGAAGTTGGCAAAGATACCTATAGGAACTACAAGACATCAAACATTTTTGAGCAGTTTAACAGTTTCTATGAGGGTACATATTGAGTTGAACATGTTGTCATCCTCATTGAATACTTTTTGTGTGTTTCAAAATATACCTAATGATAGATTTCTTTTTGTCTTAATAAATTTTAAATTAATTGATCCCAAGACACTGACTTCATATGAAACTTAAGAATCCTGACATTTTACACACATATGCCACAGCCTGCTAAATAGTCTCATAGAAACGCACACTTCACTTTTAAACTAATCAAGCATGACTTTCTCATTTCTCAAGACATGGTGGCATATTAAATCCCTAAAGATTTAGCCATTGAGAATTTGAAATATGAGTCTCAAGTAGTTGGTGGGAATGGCACATTAGTTACAGTACAGTAAATCTCATTTGAATCTTATTAATGGGAATGTGTGATTATCATTTTAATCATGAAATTCTCATATAGTTATTTTTAATACCTTCATTGTCTTGTTTGACATGAGACACGTTCACATCTTTATATTTATGTATGTAATTAAGGACTTATATAGTACATATTCTATGTACATCTTATATGTTTACATAAAACAAATTCTTCCTATCTCTATTTATATCAAAATAATCTTAATAATTTGTCTCTTTCCAATATTGAAAAAGTTTCTGAAAAGTTTTGAGTATTTTTATATTGTTTAAACAACAGAAGTATTCACCAACATATCCTAGTATAACAATAATTATACAAGTTTTACAACTGCCAATGTTGTTATTTGTTTTCCTGTTTCTAAATTTTGAGCACTCAAAGCTTTATGTGTACACAAGAAACATATTGACTAAGTCTGACTCCATGTTTGAAATGTAATTTCATAAATTTTAAGAACATTTAGAATTTTCAAACATACCTCTACCTACTAGTGGGTCAACATTTGTTATACAAAAATACTTGGATTGTTACATAGACATAAACAATTAATTGACTATAAAATTGAATAAGTGCTTTTTCAGGATACAGACTTCTGGTAGTGTCTCAAACCCTTGTGTGGTTATAGGGGCTGATTAGGGGCAGTGGGGGAGGTGATTCTCAGACTTCCCAGATGACAGCACCTAGGCAACCAGCCACTTACTCCATCTGCAGAGGAGAGCTAATAACCATGTTATATTCCTCAGTTACTGTCATGCTCAGAACTGCTAAAATTAGAATTCTTTCTTATGTTTCAAGGCAATTTGATCACATTTCAGTATTACTTCTTCACATTCTTCATTAACATATGAAGAGATTTGTATATCAAAATTTTAGTCGTGATAGTCACTGCATAAGGATTTGACTGTGGCAGCTTTGTGTTTCTGAGTTTCATTATTTATCAAGATCAGACTTGTCATCAGCAAAACTTGCATAGTATAAAGATTCTCTGATTGCACTAGTGTCTTCAGTAGAGAAGGATACTTGGAAAAAAAATCTCACCTAAAGTCTATGGAACTAAGATGTAGAATATGAAACCTCTCATTTTCTCTGTGTCTGTCTCTGTCTCTGCCTCTCTTTCTACACACACACACACACACACACACACACACACACACTCATACACATACGAACACATTGCAGAAGGAAATAGGGAATACAGATGAATACATGGGTTATGGTAACACTTTCTATACAGAGATGGATTTTTAGCATAGCTCATTCTTACTATTCGATATATTACTGGAACATAGGAATAAGTGTCAAATTAACTTTTGGTCCCATGTAGTTGTATCCTGTCTAACCCATTCAATCAGATCTTACTTTTATGTGGAGAAAAGCAAATAGGAAATAATTATTGCTTTTGGTTTTGTAATACATTTGGAGCATAAGTTAAATTGGGATTCTATCATTATACCTCCATTCTCTCCCATGATTTCTGTTTTGTCTACCATTCATTTACCTTTTTCTATTTTAGGCTTTTTCTTACAGCTCCTTGCTTCTCCTCATCTTACTCACTCAACTTCTTTTTGTTGTGATTTTGAGAGAGAATGAGAAGACTCAAGAGAGAAGATAAATGATTAATCAGTTTTCTATCACTATAATAAAATACTTGAAATAATGAATTTATAAAGAGAAAAGATTATTTTGGCTCATATTTGTGAAATGCCATTCGATGACTAACTGGCTCTGTTGTTTGGGGCTTGTGGCAAGGCAGTGCATCATAGTGGGAGAGTGTGGCAGAGTATATTTGCTCAAGGCATGGCCAGGAAGCAAAATAGAGAGAAAAAAGACAACCAGGCTCCCACAGTTGCCCTTGGGGGCACATTCCTCATGACTTGAAGATCTCCTACTAGGCCATACCTCTTAAAAGTTTCACTGATTCCCAATAGTACCAACCTGGGGACCAAGCCTTTAACATATGGACTTTTGGAGGTCAGTTAACACTCAAACTACAGCAGATGTTAAGTCGGTTTTAGAATGGGAGTAGAATTAGCCATTAACTACTACCTCTTCTAAAGAGGAGATAATACTAACAGTGAATGCTCCTCTTAAATTAATGGTTCCAATTTGAAGCTTTGAATCTTTATGATTATGCTGCAGTGATACTAAAAAATCACAAATATTGAATGATAGTTACTAAGTTCTACCACAGTGAAGTCTAATATTGACTTGCAAAGATTTTCAAAATGTCAAGACCTGTTAACCATGGAAAATCATGTGATTTCCTTCTTAGCTTTTAATAACTATCCAGTTGATGATAATGGTATTATAGTGGACCCACCTTAGAATCTCCTGTGGGATGCTTTAAACAAGTAATAGAACCTATCTCAGACCAATAAAATTTGAATCTCCAGGTGACACGGTTAGTTTTAAAAATTCCACAAATTATTTGGTAGCTGGGTTTAAGAATTAGTGAACTCGTAAAGGTAAGCAGAGGGAGGAGGAGTTTCACCCTAAACCTCCCCCAAATGCTTAAGAGAACTAATACATTTTAGTATTCCACAGTATACTCTTATTAAAATGATGGCATTCAACTCTGCGAGCCTCAGTCCTCTTCGTCCAGCAGCTGATCTGTCTAGATAAATTGTAGTTTGTGAGTATAGAAGCCTTAGGCTATAAGGTTTCCCAACCACATAGGAAGTATTTGACCCAGTGTGCTAACCCCATGGCAGAAAGAGGCTCAGAGAGCCAAAGAAAGACCAGATTATCTCACAAAATTTTTATTTAGTTTCTTCCTGTCAGTAATGTGGTGCATTGAATGATGTTCCCTCCCAGCTCTCAGCCAGGTCAGTTGCTTCTGCCAAGTGACAGACAATGGATGGAGTGGAGAGAGAAAGAAGGTGTGTGCCTTGAACGCTGTCCACTCCTGGCTTTTTACATGAAATTGTTTCATGTAAGCATGAGGACAAGGAAGTAAGGGGTTCCTATTTTATTACCTGACTTGAATCCCTATAAAAATGTATTTGCTAAGAGTCAACAGGTAGAATTGGATCTTGGTGTCACACTCAAGGCCTTACCATTTTAAAAAGTTATTTAAATTAGATGGTAACATCTTTTATAATTTTATTTAATTATACAATTTCTCATAATATTTTTTAAAAGAATGATTATGTTAAGTAGCATATAGGTGGTGCCCCTACTTTAGCATATATATGGGTATATATAGGTGAAGTTATTTACACATATATATATACACACACTATATTAATTTTTCATTGCTTGTATAGCATTATCACAATCTTGGTGGCTTAAAACAATACAAATGTATTCTCTTATAGGTCTGTGAGTTAGAAGTCCAACATTGAGTCACCAGACTAAAATCTAAGTGTCAGTTGTGCTGTGTTACTTTTGGGAAGCTCTAGGGAAGAACTCGTTTCTTGCCTTTTTCATCTTGAGAGGCCTACTGCACTACTTGGCTTGTGCCTTCTCCCTCCATCTCTAAAGCTGGTAATGAGCTGAGTTCTTACATCACACCACTCTTTCCACTGTTTCTGTCCCCATCTCTCACTTTTAAGGACTCATGGCAGTACAGATGACTTCACAGGAAAATCCAAGAGAATCTACCTGTGTTAAGGTCAGCTGATTAGCAGCCTTAATTCCACCCACATCATAAATTTTCCTTTGCTATGCATTTTATTCATGGGTTCAGAGATTAAGATGTAGAAATATTTCTGAGGGGCATTACTGCCACACACACACACACACACGCACACACACATACACATTCTAATGATATATATCATACCATTGGCAGTAGGTAACTGAATTATGCTTTGTTTTCTTCTTTATATTTCTTTAATCCAGATTTCAAAAAAACTAGTGCAATTAGAAAAAAGTTAACAAGTGTTACTTTAAACACAAGCCTCTAAATTATATTTGTTATTCATTTAGTGGATATTACTGAGACAAACATCATCCATTAAAGTTTATAACTTGGGCATTTAGAAAGTAATTTATTTTAAAAGTTGATGGTGCGCTGAGTGAATATCACATGCTCAGAGGCTTAGGAATGAGGCCAACCAGAAGAGAAGATCTGGCCTCCTCAGCCATTGATTTTTGCACAATCAATTGACTTGGATCATGCAGTTAATCCAATTCAGTAGTTAAGAAAATTGAAAAGACCAGCTGTGTGGATTTTAGGTCCAGTATTTTTTTTTAACAAGAGACACTGAAAGTAATGCTATTTTTTTTAGCCTGTCTGGAGATTTAGAAAGGTGAAAAACAAAAAAGCAAAAACTGTTTTCCACCTCTGCTGCAAAATAACATATTTGAGACAATAATAAAATATATATCATTAAATTCTCATAAGATCACCGTAAAAGCCAAAAACATACTAACGTAAATTTCTATGAATAATTAGCTGAAGGAAAACATATTTAAGTCAAAATAGAGCAACCTGAATTTTTGAAGCATTTAAAAATAACGTTTCATATCTGAAGTGAATTAATTCCATTTGCTCTTACATAAGAACAAATATAAACAAGTCACACATTGAGTGCCAGTTAAGTGCTCTGGTAATGAATTAGGTCTGTGTGTCACTCCTAATTATGATTTGATGAATAACTACATTCAAACGCAATGCAAAAAGGAAAAAGAAATTGAACAATCACTTGTTCTGTCATTCTTGTAAAACACAGAAAATGGCTCAATTAGATGCTGCGCTACTGAACGCATACTAACTACTGTCGGAATTATAACTAGTTTCCTCTTTGTGAAATTAATCCTTTTTTAAACCATAAAATGAGACCTTTATTTCTCTTTACATTCTTATTAATTGCACAGTACTTCACAGGCTCTTGTTGAATTGAAGAAGGAAAATTAGTCAAGATAAGGTCACTTTCCTTACCAGTTGCATGCTAATTAGTCAGGAACACAAAGAGCAGCTTGTGAGGTGATAGAAAATGTGAACTGTGGTAGGTAAGAAATGATAAAAACATATATGGTGCAGGGAACATGGCAAGAACATGAGGTTCCATTATCACAGCTGGAAAGCTCTAGCTCCCACTTGAAATTTTAGTCCTCTCTTAGAATATGCAATAATTTATGGTTCTATATCACATCTTCACTTTTAGAAATATTTCTTATTTTATTGGATTCGTAAAGATTATTTGATTTTATAAACTGTTTATTCATCCACCTAACATATTTCCATGTATGCACACCCAGGCCCTCTTGCTGGTGGAGAAGAAAGGTAACTTTGCTTTTCTGAGACTAATCTTTCCACTTGGATTATTTCTACTTCAAGATCTGGTAGGACTTTACCAAATGCACCTTATCATTATGATGACCATGTCATATATTATCCAGTCATTGCAGCTTAGAGTTATACTGTTCAATATAGTTGCTACTAGTTATGTGTGGCTAAATTTAAATTTACGTAAATAAAACTTGTTGAATCCCTTTTGGAGACCTCAATAGCCACACTGGTCTATTGTTGTGGCTATTGGATAGCCTGGATAGAGGATATTTTCATCATCACAGAAAGTTCTGTTGGATAATGCCATGATGGAGAGTGAAACTGATGACTATTAATAATGACAGGGAAACAGGTATTAACTGGAACTGTCACTAGTAAATGAAAACATATGATTATTTATCTTCAACTTCTCTTTCTGATGGATACTCCTTTCCTTTTTGCAGATCCAAAAATTGTTTTTATATAAAATATAACAACATAACTCTCAGCAGTCATGTTCCTAGAGTGATCCTATTTGTGACACTAAATATTAGGCAATTAAATAAACAAAAAACAACCAAACTGCTTTTATAGCTGTTGATTGATAAAGCAATTACTTGATTGAGTTTGTTTCTACTTTACCCCTGGTTGCTATATGGCACTGTTATCTAGCAATTAGAGTTATAAGTGTAATAAGTTTTCGATGTGCTTTACATAGAATTAAAAGTTTCATATTTATCATTATTATATTATCTAATTCTCATAATAATCTTTAAGTAGATGATTTAGAGCCAGTAATTGAATTCTGGGAAGTTAGAATGGAGAGTCCAACCTGAGACTATTTGAAGCAAGTGGGAAATCAGAAGCATCCATTCGAGACAAAGATGAAAATTGAGGAATGGCAGGAAATATTAGGAACAAGAGGAACACAACAATGAAGATAATTCCACAAGAGAAGAACCAGAAATTTAAACAAATTATGAGGGTGATATCAAGAGTCTGATGAGGCCAAGCCTGGGTTGAAGGAGAGGAAGTAGGAGAAATCTCAGACAATTGCTATGAATTTCATACCTCTGCCTTGAATTAAGAGTTCAGGAGGCATGGAATATGTGGGTTGTCAGATTAAATATAAAAACATAACAAAGAGGAGGACAAACCCCATGAAGAAAACACCTGAATGATTATAAGTACTATCAGGAAATTGCAATTCCTTGTTTATTACTAAGGTTGCTTGAACTGTACCCCAATTTCCATTCATTTCTTGACATTGCCATATGGACTTCATAGTTCACTCCTCTTCAGGCTGGCTGAACTCTCTTTCACAACTACAATTATGCATATAGATATATAGATATGATGCTGCAGTTTCCACCAATGAATCAAAGCAAGGTTTTTGAAACCCATTTTTTTTCTTTCAAAGTAGTATCTGTGATGCACAGCAAATAATAAGACATTTGAAGTTTTCCTGAGAAGAGTGTGATGTATACACAAATAAAGATTAAAATGTAACTGAAAATCAAAATCATATAATTGCAGTTTCAGAATGTATATTGCTTAAAAAACTCCAAAAACATACATGGGATAAAAAAGTGTTTAAACATTTGATTCTGAGCCAGAGTTAAAATGCAGGATAAAGGAAACAATTAGAGATTATTTCCTTCCTTTGAAGAAAACAGAAATGTGATTTGGGAGTTTAAAAGAATGGGCTAATTATGTCCAAGTGTTCTATCATGAATCATTGGGTATTGTAAAACAT
Organism: Xerus rutilus; assembly: GCA_028644305.1. NCBI lineage: Eukaryota > Metazoa > Chordata > Mammalia > Rodentia > Sciuridae > Xerus > Xerus rutilus. The sequence goes on along the minus strand of CM053402.1, from coordinate 124,182,416 downwards.
AAATTTTTATAATTAAAGGAACAGATGCAATATCATTTCTATTACAAAACATGACAGCTCTCTGAGGGTTTGTTTCTTAAAAAAAAGTCGAGAAATTGAACTTACCTTAAGGGCATGGTTAAAGATAAAGGAGAAAATAATGATTCTTTCTTTTCTTCATTATGCACCTAGGTCATTTCTTAGATTCACTTAACATATTCCAAAGACTTACATTAACTTCAAACAAATATAGAACTCACATCTTGCTAATTTATCATGCATTAAATTTTTTCTTGTATGTGACAACATGATTCTCAGTTAATTTGGAAAAAGGCAAGTGAGAGAGAGATCTAGATAATTTTGAAAAATAAGAGAAATGAGAGAAGACTTTTTATTAGATAATTAAAAATATAATAAAAGTCCAATAATTGAGAAAATAATTTGATACCAGACCATGTTTAAGCAGACAAATGGAGCAAAATCCAAAGTTCAGAAATAGTCCCAAATAAAATAAATTTAAATAGAGTATAAAAGTGGCATTGCAATCAGTGGATAAAAGATGAATTACCTAATTAATGGTGCTGAGATAACTAGGCATCAACCAAAGGAAGTAGGAAGAATATTGAATATTTACATTTTTACCTGCCAATAGATTTTAGATGTGTACATACATGTGAAAAATGAAACCCTAACTTCAATAAAAAATAATAGGTGACTAATTTTGGAGGTAGAGAATTAGTTTATAAGCTTATTACCAAAAAAAAATTAAAGGAAAAGATTGATTTGAGTTTATGTAATTAATTAGCTATATATATCATATAAAAAACTATATGATAAACTACAGAGAAGGAAATAATTTTTATTACATATGACAAGAAGCTGTGGTTTTTTATTATAGAAATTAGTTTTTGAATGAGTGGTCAAGTTAAATATCTATGGGTTGAACTTCATATTTTGTCCTAACACTGCATACCATACAGCAACAAGAATATCACCTGATTTTCTTCAAAGATTTTCCCAACTGTGACCAGCTTATTCCATCTTTTCTATCTCTTTTAGTCCAAGTCCTATTTCTTCTTACTTGAATTCTTACACTGGACTTTTTACTGACTCTTCTTCCTAAAATTGCTGTCCCTTGGCACCCAGAGTGACCTTTTAAAAGTTGAACTCATCATTCTCTGGTTTAGAAATCTTTAAGTTTTATCCTGCATATGGAAAAATAAAATTTATATGCTTGCCTGTTGCCACTACTCTTCCTGGAGCAAAGTCTTTGCCAGGACCTTTGCTGCTTCTTGGAATGCTTTCTTTTCAGGTCTGCCCAGCGTGACCTAACTCTCATCATTCATGTTTCAAACCATGATGTTTCCTCCTCATGGGATCTTTAGTTGCTACTTGAGTTATGGAAGTCTCTCTTCTGATTCTATCACATTTGTATATTTTTCCATAGTATTTTACTTACCTAATTTCTTTACTTTCTCCTCCACTTACTGCAAAAATGTCAACTCCTTGAGAGTAGGGTTAGGTTGTATCAACTTCTTTTTATTTTTTCTCTTAGAACAATGTCTGACATTTAGAAATTGATGCTTGACCAATATGCTACAGTACATCTACACAGAGATGCAGATATCTATCTATCTATCTATCTATCTATCTATCTATCTATCTATACACATACATATATACATACATATATACACACATACACATACATACACACACATATATATAATGAGTGAAGGGTGAAGGAATATTGTTAAATCAAGAAAACATAATTTTGTTTGGAAAGACAAAATGTGTGTAAATGCATACAAAAAGCTCTGAAATATGCACAGTGAGGGGTATAATGCTGACCTCTTCATGATAGAAATGCTGCTGATTCTTTTCTCCTTTTCAATGTAATTGAATTCTTCTTATGACTGGAAACCAAATAGTGTGTTCAAAACAGCTTTGCTGAAGAAAAAGTATTTGGGGGTAAGAAGTAGAAAATAGGATTTTGATATCATCCCATTTTGAGCACTAGCTGTTTCATGGGTCAAAAGAAAAATTTTGACTTCCTAATAATAAAAGAAATATGTGTAACTCCTCAATGACACAATATCTTGTAGTGGAAATATAATCCAAAAGAAAATGAAACTTTATAGATTTTTTTTAAAATTAAAAAGTACTAATCTATTTTCTTTGTGAGTCCTAAATAAGCTGAAACTGAACTCTATTTTTCATGCAATTTCTTTTTCATTGAAAGCTATGCAGAAAAGATTTAACAGCGGGTCTGAGGCTGATCATCCTTAGAAAAACCTGCTTTCAAAGTTGGCTCTTATCTGACATCTTGGAACTTGGGTTTCCCACCATTAAATGGGAAGAGTGACTCGCTACACTTAACTTGTTCTGCTTGAACTTAATAGGTTCTGCCTAACATAAATTAATGCTTTGTACTAAACACCTGCTTATTTTTTGAGTGTCTGGAATTTTGGTATGATCTAGGCAGAGACTGCTTATGTGAAGAACCTCTAGTAGCAGCCTGGGCACTGAGCCTCTGATGAGCTCCCCTATTTGGAAACATTTGATACACATTGCCACTGTTTGTTTCTGGAAAGATGAAGGCATTCTGTGCTACTCTTTGGGAGAGGACCCTTGGAAGATTGTACATAGTTTCCTTGGACTTTGCCCATGTGTCCTTTCCTCTTGTTGACACTGCTTTGTATCTTTTGCTCCAGTAAATCATAACTGAGTGCTATTGTGTGCTGAGTCCTAGTAAATCATTGGACCTGTGGGTGGTCTTGGGAACTCCCTGATAGAGAAGTTAACTTTCAGAGTAGGATCTTTAGCTCATCTTTCATATATTTATTTGAGCTATATTATGGTTAATTTATAAAATGTCTCCTATATAACATAATGAATCTATAGCACACTTCTCTTTATGGTGCTGTTGTACTCAACTGATTCTCACAGGGAGAATCTCCAAGTATAGTAAAACTCCATATAAAATTCAGACTTCTCTGAGTCTGATTTGGCAGAGTTTTGGGTTGAATTGAAAAACCAGATTCTTCTTTTTTTGGGGGGGGGGCAATTTAGGTGTTGGTGATGGCCCCTGAGAAACTATATCCTTTTATATTATTAAATGGAAGTTATATGTAGTGATAAGAAGAAGTAGAATATGAGCAGAATTGGTTGAATTATGGCATATTACTTGTAAATAAGAAGATTCCTCCCATGTTTTAAAAAATTGTTAGCTAGGTCATAGTAATGAATGCCATTGTTATCATTAAACTTTCTGCTCCTTTGAAATTTTTCTGTTACTATAAAATAAACTATTATCTTTGTTTATAGGATTAAACATATAATAACTTGGTATGAATCTCTGGAGACATTTATACTGTTAACCTTGTATTATTGTAGAGTATGGTCAAGCACAGAGAATTAGCTCATGGTCCTGCTTTGTCATTAACTAGCTGCGTCACTAACTAGCTGTGTGACTACTTAGCCTTTTAAGCCTCATTTTCCTCATTGGGAAAATGGTAATAACAGTTTAATCTGTTCTCTATGGCTGTTGATAAGGAAATAATAGGAAAAAAATGTTTAGATGGCCATTAAATAGTGTTTTTTCCCCATATGGAATGGAGATTCAACTGAGATCTAAGACCTAAGGAAATAAGATTGACAGCTGCATTAACTGAGAGTTAATTGGAAGACATGACTTTGGACTTGTTGCCAAGTATGTTTGCCAGTAGTTCATTCCTGAATCAGTCATAGTAATCCACTGACTGGCACAGTGACTTGGTCACAGGCTTCCTCTGCAGGGACACTCAATATAGAACAATCCAGAACACACTCATTGGCTTGGCAAGCTGGCTCCTGGATG
>CM053402.1:124145814-124178078 GCA_028644305.1 Xerus rutilus | reverse complement strand
GTGAAATCATTGTTAGTTATTACAAACTTCTTAGTGTATAAATTCTTGGCTTTCAAAAAACATAATTCCTATACCCCTATCTTGCTATTAGGAATTTTCAAATAATAGAACAGCGTGGCACAATTTTTTAAAAACATCTTGCAGTTCCGGAGACAGACCTTGTAAATATTTAGTGTGCACTACCTATTTACTTTCTTTGTATATATAACCATAAAATGAAAGTCCTTCCCTAGTCAAAATTTCTGTTTTAAACTTTTCTTCTCATTATTTATATAAGACAACCTAGACAAACATTGTCACAGATATCCCCATTTGAGCTCACTTAATTTTATAATATGTATATCTAAAACTAATATCTAAAGAAAATCATTACACAATAACAAAACTACAAGGCCAATAAAATCCAAATAGAGAAGCTTAATGGGTGAGATTGATGATATTATTTTGTAGGAACTCAGTGCAATATGAATTAGTGTGAGTGATGTGAATTAGTGTGAGCATGATCAAATTCACATCTTGACCCCTAAGGTTCTTGTGATGACTGGACTTGGTCTCTACTTTTCTCTGTGAACTACTCTTTTTTTTTTTTGAAAATATTTATTTATTTTTTTAGTTGTAGATGAACAGAATATCTTTATTTTATTTTTATGTGGTGCTGAAGATCGAACCCAGTGCCTCACGCGTGCTAGGCAAGCACGCTACCACTGCCCCACAATCCCAGCCCCTCTGTGAACTACTCTTAAAACTTTACTTTCAAGAATCTGTATGAACATCTCTTGGCCTTAAGCTAATGTGTAATTTATTCTCAATATAATAAATCTACTTGATTTAGTCTTTCATAATTCTTGACAATAAAATTTTAACTACCTAATAGAAAAGAAATGTTATTCAAAAATACGCAAACAAATATAGGCACTGAAATCCCGTGCTTTATAGTCAGGATGATCCAGAATGTGTTTCTATTTTTAGTATAATTGAAGATGAATATAAAATTACAATACAAAATTTAATTTGAAGGTTCTCATAGAAAATGCTCAAGACTGGGAACTTGTTGAACCCAGTCCCTGGCAACAACCATCTGCTTTCAGTTTTTATCAATTTACCTATTCTCGATATTTCATATAAATGGTATCACACAATGTGTGACCTTTTCTGTTGCCTTTTCTCACATAGCATAGTGTTTTGGAGGTTCCTTCTTGTAATATCTATCAATGTTTAATACCTTTATATGGTTGAATAATATTCTAATTTCTCTACATCACCAGTTGCTATTTTTACTATTTTTATTATGACCTTCCTAATGGTTACAAAATGGTTTTACATTATTGTTTGACTTGCATTTACCTAAATGAAAAATGATGCATCTTTTCAGGTGTTTGAAACATTTGCATATCTTCTTTTTAAAAGAAATTTTTTTTTAGTAGTAGATGGACACAATATCTTTATTTATTTATTTTTATGTGGTGCTGAGGATCGCACCCAGTGCCTTATGCATGTAAGGCAAGTGCTTCACCACTGAGCTACAATCTCAGCCCACATTTGCATATCTTCTTTGGAGCAATGTCTACCCAAGTCCTTTGCTCACTTTTTAACTGTGTTTGTACTTTTGTTGTTGACTTCTGTGTTCTTTTTATATTTTGATACTAGATCCTTGTCAAAAATGATTTGAAAATTTTTTTGCATTCCTTAATTTGTGTTTGCGTATTCTGGATAGCATCTTTTGTGGAACAGATTTTATTAAAATTTTATTTCTCTATTTTTCTCTCTTGTTCCTTGTGCTTTGTGTGTCAAATCTAAGAACCTATGGTCAAAGCCAAGATCACGAATATTTTACTTTTTTTCCTTCCAAAAGTTTATAGTTTTAGCTTTTATATTTAGTCCTTAATTCATTTTAAATTAATTTTTATGTGGCATGAGGTAGGAGTACAAGTTGGTTCTTTTCTACATATCCCCTGTCCCAGAACCATTTATTGACATGACTGTTCTTTCTCAATTGAATGATCTTCACACTTGTTGAAATCAGTTGCATGATTTCATTCTTAATGAATAAAAAACATGAAAGACAAGTGATGATTAAGGAATGTAAAGATGAGAAGAAACTCAGAGAAAACAGAGACAATGTAGAAAGCAGAAAAAAATTCAAAGTGCTGCAATGAATATTCTTGGAGTTGAATGAATATTACATTAGTAAAACAAGGAAAATTTGGTAAATAAGAAAGAGCCTTTAAAACTTAAAAAGAGAACTGAATAAAAAATTGAATAGATTGTAAGAAAAAAAGAGTATATCAGTGACAGAAAAATAAAATGACATAAAGATGAAAGATAAAAATAAGTCAGTTAGTAGACCCATTTAGAGCTCCACATCTTACAAAGGAGAGTTCTGTAATGGTTAAACCAAGAGAGAGTAAGGGAAAAATTTTTCAAGTGATGCAGGAGTATTTCCCTAACAAGATCATGGGTTTAGAGATTAAAAACTCTTCCAATGTCTTTCAAAATGAATAAAAATATGCACTTTAAGACATAACTTTTTGAAACATCAAAATGGGAATGATTAAGTAAGCGTTTTGTTCCTAAAAGTTTCCAGGGAATTGATATTCAGAATAGATTGAAATCAGCACATCACTGGACTTTGTAAAGAACATACACAGAAACTAGAAGACGAAGAAGATAATTCTTTAAAAATTTTAGCAAAAGTAATTTTCAACCTAGATTACTATGCTTACCTGAGCCTTCAAGTAAGTACAGGGTGGAGTGAGGATGAATTATCTATCTGGTGCACTTGACAATGCTGAAATGACATATATTTCTGTGTAAAGTCTGGGGTTAAATTGTTGCTAAGTATATAAAAAGCTCAGTAGAAAATAAAGTAAGTCCATTAATAAAAGAAAGTTCAACTTATAGAACTTAATTTACAAAAAACAATAATCGTGATCAACCAAAATGTTTCTAACCAAAATAACGAATTGTATAAATATAGGAAAGATTTTGAGGGGTTCACTTTCATGAGATTTGCAATGGTCGCTTAGGAATTCAGGAAGATGGCATAGGGTTCTGGGGAAAAGTTAAGTCCTGAATAATTATGAAGGCATTGTTAAGTATGAGCGGTTGGTTAAAGACATTTGTTTGACTAATTGTATTCTGCATAGAAAAGTCCTCCTGGGATCTGCAAGCTGTTAAATCAGTCATAAGCTTCAAGCTGGCTGTTACTTTGATAGTAAAGTTAAGATCTCAGAATCTGCTGTGAAATAAGATTTTTTAAACTTTTAAACTCTTAAGAAAAAAAGCTTATTTTAAAAACAACAAACTGCTTACATCATGCACTACTTTTATGATCAGAGGTAGGTTGAGTTTAACCAAAAATGATGACAGCAGAGAATTCAGTGAGCATTAGGGTTGAATATTTGGGCATCTTGACTGTCCAGTCACCAGGGATGCACCCATTTTCTACTCTACAAATGCCTAAATTAGCCTTTGGACTTAAGGAAACATTTGTAGATGTGAAAAATTTATTCATTTATTATTTTTGAGTATTCATAGAGGACAGATAGAAATTTTCATGGATATATACTGCATATTGGTATATACCTGCATATTGCTATATGGGAAGAAGAAAAAAAAACTCGCTGAAATATAGAGAACTGTCTTTATTAATGTAGTTCAGGCAAAAGGTATAGATGTCACATTTTTTCTATATTAGAGAAAATCTATTGGAGAAACTGTAAATATCACACGACCAGGAGAAGATGAATTAAGCCACTCGGCAAGGCTTTATTGGAATGCACGTCCTCAGACCAAATCCCCCGTCCATCAGAGCGGGTCGGGAGAAATGGCCTTGGAGATTCTGTGCATAGAGAATTTCAAGAAAACCCGGTCAGGAAGGGGAGGGCTGGGGAACAGGAAGAGAAGGCCAGACTCCTTCCTGATGGGTCAGGAAAACTCGCTGATTGACAGGAGGCGTGTCCACTAGTGACGTCACATCTGGCTTGCAGCTCCGCTAACCAGCTTCCTTATTTGGGCATCCTAGACCCTGACCAGACCTGACAGAAACTATTAAGTGAAAGCAATATTTATTTCATTCCTATAACTATATGACTAATATTTTATGATCCAGATAGTTTTGAGTAAAATATTGAAAGGTAAAAGATTTTATATTTTCCTAAAAATATAAAAAAGGGGAATGGTAATCAACTGTTCTTTATCATCACTGTGAAATAAGATCATTCAGGGTAACAAATATTTGTTGAACTCTACTATATGAAATGTGCTATAATAAATGTTCCTATAGATACAAGATGAATAAGGAGCATTGAGGCCAGTTTCCCAACCCTTTTTAAAATGTTTTATTTAGACACAGGGGCTTAGGGACTTGCTAAATTGCTGAGGCTGGCTTTGAACTTGCAATCCTCCTGCCTCAGCCTCCCAAGCCACTGGGATTATAGATAATGAGCCACCATGCCCAGCTGCACTGTGTTGATGCCCACCGGATTTCAATTTTGGCGTTAATTTCAGGAAGAAAGCCTCTCCAGCCATGAGTTTGCAACACATCTGTTCTCTCAAACCAGAAGAGGGCAACAAAGAGATCAGCAGCCCAATAGAGACTGTTTCGGGGGTTAACAGTAGTTTTCCAAGGTAAAATTGCGGTACTATGTCTAGAAGAAAGGAGAATATATGTCAGATGGACCATTACATATGTCAGATTTTAAAAAGTAAAACCAGAGAATACATTAGCCCAAGTATAGAGAACCATAGGCATGAAGAAGGATCAAAAGAGAAATGTTTGGGGAAAATGGAGTCGTTTCTTATTTTAAACTCTAAGCTATCGTTATATAAGTAGTGGGAGATGAGGTAATAAAAGGTAGGTTGGAAATACATGCGAAAGATGTTGAATTCAAAGATGAGAACAGTGTTCTTAATTATGAGGTTCTTTGATCAAATCATTGATAGGTTTAGAGAGCAACAGTGCTGCCCGCACAGGTGGGGAGCGAAAACCACACCGGGATGCTGTAGAGGTATTCCAACATTCAGATGAATCAGATGGAAGTCTTCATTTAAGGTGCTGAACAACCCAGAGGACAAAGGGAAGATATATACTTGTTGCTTTTTATCATTGTAATTATTAACACATTAATTATACAAAATAATGGGGTTTGCTGTGACATTATCATACTTGCATATTTTTTGCTTTGATCATGTCCACCTTCCCTTCTTCTAACCTCTCCCATCAGGCCTCTGCACCCTCATCTGGGTGCCCCTTCCCAGTGCCTCATAGTCCCTCTTCTATTCCCAGGTCATCATTTTCCCTGACCCCCCTGCCCAGTTTCCACACATGAGAGAACTCATTTTACTTAACTTGAGGTCTTCCAGTTCCAACCCCTTTGTTGCACATTACAAGGCTTTCATTCTTCTTTATGACTCAGTAATACTCCATTGTGTATATATAACATTCTTTATGCATTACTCTGCTGGTGGATATTTAGGTTGATTCCATATTTTGTGTTATGGTTTATATGTGGTGTCCCTCAAAATCTCACACATGAGACAATGCAAGAAGGTTTAGAGGAGAAATGACTGGGTTATAACCTTAACCTAATTAGTGAATTAATCCCTGATGGGTTTAACTGAGTGGCAACTGGAAGCAGGTGGGGTGTTGCTGGAGGAAGTGGTTCATTGGGGGTGTGGCTATGGGGTATATATTTTGTATCAGGAGAGTGGAGTCTGCCTTTTCATCATCATGTGAGGTACTTCCCTCTGCCATACTCTTCTGCTATAATATTCTGTCTCACCTCGAGCCCTGAGGAATGGAGCCGGCCTTCAATGGACTAAGACCTCTAAAACTGTAAGCCTTCAAATAAACTTTTCCTCTCCTAAAATTGTTCTATTCTCCTCTACAGTTGTTGTGGTTAGGTCTCTTAGTCACAGCAGGGAAATAGCTGACTAAAACTTTTTGCTTTTTATGAATAGTGCCACAATAAACATGGGTAAGCAGACACTGCTGATTTCATTTTGGGGGGGGGTATATACCAGGAGTGGGATTAGCTGGATCATATGATAGCTCTATTTTAGATTTTTGAGAAACCAGCCAAGTGTTTCCATAGTGTCTGTACTAAATTACATTCACATCAACAGTGTGTAAGAGTTCTCTTCTCTCCATAACCTTGCCAGCATATGATGTTGTTTGTTTTGGTGATAACAGCCATTCAATTGCGCACCTGTTGCTTTGGTCCATGGAGAAACAGGCTGGTGCTGGGTGCCTCTGTACTGCTTTCTTGCCTCCTCAAGCAAGATGCATACTTGTTAGGTGAGTCAATAGAATGGAGAGGTGTGGAGTTGAAAGCAGAGGAGGAATGAAACTGGAAGACAATATTAGAGAATAGCAGGTCTTCAAATACCCAGTGAGTGGTCTAATAGCTTTTACAGTACATTTTAACCATTTTATTTCCAAAGCTTGTGTTTGCCATGTCTACCAGAGACTATCCTATATTAACTCTGGAGTTCTTACTAAGATGTATTCTGTTCTCAATTTTCTATTCTTTTAGGGTTACTGAAATATTTATTGTTCCCAGATTTAAGTACAGTCATAATTGTGCAAGTGTTGAAAGAATGATTTTTCTTTTTTAATTATTTGGTTAAGTTTCTCAATTAATTGATAGTTTACCTTTTATTGTTGGCTAAAATATAATAAGCAAATATAATGCTTTGCATAAATCACATATACCAATTCTAAATGATTATAATAGTATTCTTGTTTAATCACATTGAAATATTATTAAAATTTAGGCCTTAGCAATTCATTTTGTATGATTATGGAGTAGGACTTGTTTTAGTCTACATTTTATGACATACTTTTGAATTTTTAAAAAGTATTTCTCAATAGATATATTATAATATATCTATTGAGAAATATATATGATTCTCCATGATTGCTTTTCTGCACACCCTTTGATTGCAGAGGTCTATAATTGATATACCAAATTAATATTTTGTTTAATGAAAAAAGTTATTAACTTCTTAATGACATATTTAGACTCGGACTATATATAACATCTTGCTAATTATTTATTCCAGAAGCCAAATTGTGGTGGCAGAATGAAAACTGATTTCAGCAGCCCCCCCCCGCCCCCCACCCCCTCGTCTCTGGATGCACCTGACAATCTAAAACCAAAGCAGACAATCTAAAACTACAAGCAAAGTAGTGCTAGTCATCTTCTTTCTAGGGACCATAATACCAGGGCTCGTAACATTTTTATATTAAATCATTTCATAAAGTCATTTGACTTTTTGTTATCTGTAAGCTAGTTAATACAAATGCGTACAATTACTGAAGAAGCCTAAGCTAAAAGCTAGAATATTCTCAGTCATAAGATAACATTCTCACATAATTGCAATCAGACTTATGATTTTTTTGAGGCAAAATTCTTAACGGTAGCATTTTTTCTGTTAAACTAAAAGTCTATGTTTTAAAAAGTGTTGAATATTGTTCTTGAAAAGCAAGAACAAATAAATGAAAATTCTCTTGAAATTCAGCCAGCCCCTTGTGATAAGGCCATAGGAATAGTTAGTTTACATTTCTCAGTTATAAATCAAGGGCTATCTGGCAAGGACATGCAAAAAAACCCACAAAACCTCAAGGTGCTGGTGCAGCAGAGTTTAGCCAATTCTGTGATATGTTTTTAACTTGAATCTTTATAGAAGTTATCTCATCTCACTATGATTTTATTTTCTCTAATTCTAAATTGGGATAAATTTACTTCATGTTGGTGGTGCTCCATGCTCCCAGTCAGAATGTACTAAGCAAGATGGGTTAATGCAGTAGTTTAGAGGAAACCCTCTCAAGCAGGCTGTCTTTCAAATCCCAGCTTACTGCTCACAAGTGCTGCCTCTGGACAGGATCCTTCACCTCTCTATTCTTCTGTTTTCCCACTTATATTTTAGAGGTTGTCTACTTCTTGGCCTGGTTGAGAAAAACAAATACAAGTAATTTATTATAGTGCTTGGAAAATACTAAAGAGTCTATAAGAGTTTTGCACATGGAAACTTGAACAACTAGAAATGCACATTAAAAATCCAAATGCTGATTTGCTAATTCTCTGGTTCATCATAGCATAATTAATGATAATAACCGGGTGATCATAGTGCTCTAAATTAATTTCAAATGTAATACTCAAACCAGTCTTATGCCCTTGATGATAATATCTTTATTTCCCAAACAGATAACTGAAAATTGGAGAGACTCTAAATACTTGTCCAAAACTCTGTTAGTGGTAAGATGGGGTTTTAGATGCTTGTACTCAGAGATCTAGCACTGAACTATTTTACTGTGTAACTATGAAACCCAAAGAACAGCACCAGAGAAAATGAGTTATTGGTGATGTTCTGTAGGAAGGTAATGGATAAACTGAATTAGCAAAGAACAAAACTAGTATTTGTGTGCTGCTGTTTTTCAGATCATGAGAACAAAGTTTTGATGTCTCTGATCTCTTTCTTCAACAGCTTCCACAGATAACAATAGCTCTGAGGGGAAGTGGTATGAATATACATGTCTAAGTGTGTCCTTATTAGAAAAATGCTTAATTTTCATCTTCCAATATAAAAAAACCAAGTTGTCAAGTAGTCCTCCCACATCCTTTGGTTGCTATTAAGGAATGCACTAGTTTATTTTTACTTCACTAATGTGATTTTCCTCCCATCGAATGGATTGCATGTTACTTGAAAAACAGTCTCTCTAGTTTTGCCTGCCCTGATGTCACTATTTGAATTCCAACACTTGGCTGCACCTTCAAAATCATGAGGAAACTTTGCAACAGTGGAAAGGACTTCTGTACTAGGTAGAATAAATGAGCTGCCTTTATCACCTTCAGCAGGGAACTAAATTAGACTCACACTAATGATCATTTCTATTCTAGGAAAAGTCTAAGTGCCTACATAAGTATACTGTGTTACTCAGAAATATGGCAGATTAAAGCAATGAAATCCACACATTTGCGTGGCAGGGGAAAGCAATTATGGAGAGTCATTTCAAACACCTTCAATCCTTCAGATTTTAATCTAATTTTCCTCTTTTTCTAACTACCAATTTAATTTTTACTTGTGTCTCTAGAATATTGTTTTATCTATTTTTTAATTGTTCATTTTAGGGAATATACTTTTTTATATGAAATTTTTTTTGAGAGTGCAAAAAGGTGGAAGAAATTAGATTTGAAATGGTAGATCTGGGGAAAGAACTGGAACTGCTGATATGGAGATTGTCCTTAATCAGTTCTTTCCATAAGTAGTTTTTGTGCACCGTGTGCTGGGTACACGGTAAGTATTAGGGATACAAGGATAAAAATATAGTTCCTGTCTTGGGTCATCAGTAAACACAATGATAAATAATGGAATATAAAGGAAGGTGGTAAATATCTTAACAGAGGAGATTAAAAAGAAAGAATATTTGCCTTGTTCTATTTAGTGCTGGCCAATGTGTTATATGCTAATACAAAGCTTTCAATTCATGAAGTTATATTTATTTCCACTTTATTAATGAGAAAAGTGAGAGGCTGAAGAAATTTGATGTCATGTGGATAATGATTCTAGCTGTGTTTAGAATTTCAATCTCTTATCTTCCATAACATTCTGTTTTATACTGTATTAGTTTATGTAATTTGCTTGATCATAGCTAATCAACTGGGAAATATCTTAACATACAGATTTTTAGCCCCAACACCAGAAGTACTAAATCAGATATTCCCAGGTAGGGGCTGAAAAATCTGTATTTTAATAAGCAAGTCTCAAGTTTTTAATCAAGCAAGTTTTAGGAGCTCAGAGTATCAGTTTACTACATTCTTTGCTTGTAACGAAGGGCAAAGAAATTACTTTGAGTGGAGGAAGGAAGAATATTCATGACTACTTTTGAAAAAAAATTAAATTTGACCTTGTCAACTGAATAGGAGTTTACTAAATGGTAAAGGGAAAGTTTTTTATAATGGCTTTTTTCAGAAAGTTCTTTTATGGTAAAGATAAACTAGATTTCCTATTTTCTTAGGTTACCTGATCTCTAATTCACCATAGTGTGCCATAGAAAGAAAGATACATAGATATAGATGATAGATATGCATATAAAACATACACATCAAATTTAATCTTTATTTGTTCTAATTAGTTATACATGACAGTAGGTGTTTGACACGTAATATATAAATGAATTATAACTTCTCATTCTTCTGGTTGTACATGGTGTAGAATTACACTGGTCATGTAATCATATATGCCCAATTTATTCTATCCTTCCTACTCCTATAATCCCTCCTCCCTCTTTACTCTCTTATGTCTAATCTAAATTACCTTTATTCTCTCCTAGCCTCTCCTCTGATTGTGAATTAGCATCCACATATCAGAGAAAACAAATTTAATCTTTCATGACAAGCAATGTATTGATAGAGGAGGATAGATAGATGGTTTTTCCAAGCCATATTTGAAAATCTGACAAGGTGCAGAGTCTTATATTATTCAAAACTTTACTTTCTACACTTTTAATTACCAAGGATATAACAAGCTCTGAAAATATAAAATGGAAATTAGCAAAATGAGTAATTCATAAAGTTTGCTTTTTATCAAAGTGCATTGTTTCATTTATTCTAATTTGCTGTTTGTTGTTATTGTTAATATCTCACTGTTGCTATATTTACCACGTTTAAAAAATAAGTTACAAGAGGGGAAACTAGAGTAAAACATGTCTATATTTGTTCCTCAATTTGATGTTCCTTCCACAAAAATTTAGAGTTAACTGCTAGTCAATAGTGATTAGGAGAAGCTCTGAGAGAAAGGTAGGCATTTCTGAAATTTTTTGTTGCTATTTCTTGGCTGCTTCTGTACAGTGCAGAAGAATGTCACTTTTCAAGAATTTCATAGCCAAACTTGTCTGCTTTAGTATATTCATGTAGCTGAGTAATTGGACCTATCACTTTGGATCTGTGAGGAACTGAAATAATGCAGCAAATACTCACTGAGTACCTGCTGTACACCTGGCACCATTCCAGTCATGTCACCACAGCATTCCTTTGAACAAAGATCTCCAACTTCACATCCTAGTTTATGGGGTGATTTAGTAATCATAAAAGAAAATACTTAAACACTTACTGAGCATTTACCATATGCTAGGCACTCTTTTAAGTGATCTACCTACATTCTATTATTTAAATATCACATCAATTGCATGCAGTGGATGCAATTTTATATGGTAGAAATTTAAGGTATACAAAAGTTAAAAACTTTGGCCAATTTAATAAGTAATGGAATAAGTGTAATAAGTAATGAAATCAGAGTTCAAACATACAGAAAGTGGTTTCAGAGCCTTACTCTAAAATGCTATGATATAATCACAACAATACATAAAGTGAGTTTGATAATGGTTTTAAAAGAAAGCCATAGCCACAAGTTAAGGCTGAGAAGAGAGAATAAAATATTCCCACTAACCTCTGCATACACTCCCCGCCCCATTACTAACATCTTACAACAGTATTGTACATTATTGCCAAGTAATGAACCAATATTGATATATGCTTATTAACTAATAAGTTCATGCATTTTAAAAATTATTTTTAATGTATTGGCTTTTTTTGTGCTTTAAGATCCTATGCTACCACCTTCTCATTTAGCTGTTGTGCGTCACTAGACCCTTCTGTACAGTGACAGTTTCTCAGACTTGTTTTTGATGATCTTAGCAATTTTGAGGGATCTTGTCAGGTATATTGTAGAATACACCTTTATTGAATTTATTTTTTGCTTTCCTCATGACTAAAGTTCTGAGTTTGGGGAGGAAGATCACAATGTAAAGTGACATTTTCATCACCTCAGGTCAAGCACACATACTATCAGTATGATTCATCACTGTTAACATTGACCTTCACCATCTGGCTGAAGTAGCGTTTGCCAAGTTCTTCCATTACACAGTTCTTCTTCCCTCCCTTATTCCCCGTACTCCTTTCATCCCATGCTCTTTGGAAGGAAATCATTTTGCATAGTCTATAACTCAGGACTAGTAGTCTCCTTGAGAGTTGAGTAGCTATATAAGTTATTTGAAATTCTTCGGCAGAGGAGATTTGTCTTTTCACTTGCACTTACTTACTTATTCAGTAATTTATTTAAATCACACTGGCTTATGGGTATTTATTTTATCCTGAAGATTCTATAGACCAACACTAATTTATTTATTTTTCTCCAATTATTTTAGCTTTATCCACTGGGGGGTTTCTCATTAGCTCCTGTGCTCTTTTGACATACTCCTATCCATCATCTACTTACCTAATCTCTTTGGTATATTACATGTTGCTCCACACTCTCACACTGTATATTTTCTACTCTGCTTCTAGAACTAGTCATTTCTCCAGGAAACCTTGGTTTCTTTTGTTGGAGAATGGTTAGAAAAACCAAGATCCATGTGCTTACTAATATTAGGTGTTATTCTTTTTTATGACCTCTCAGTTGACAAAGCAAGGAAATAAATGTGTGTATACTACTCATATCTGTGAACATATCTCTAAATATTTATATGTAGACATCTGTGTCCATATTGCTTTAAATATGAGTCATTCTGATGTACTTCATTATAACATGGATCACTAGCCTCTTCCGCTTGCTTGTTAGTAAATGTCTACTCTAAATGTTATTGATTGTTTGCTTTGCTGAGAAGAAGCTTTTCAGTTTGAATCCATTCCATTTATTAATTCTCGATTTTATTTCTTGTGCTTTGGGAGTACAGTTAAGGAAGTCAGGACCTAACCTGAAATGATGAAGATTTGGACCTACTTTTTCTTCTATTAGGTACAGGGTCTCTGATCTAATTCCTAGGTCCTTGATTCAATTATCTTTTCTCCAATGAATACTTTTGGCACCTTTGTCTAGTATGAGATAACTGTATGTGGGTTTGTTTCTGTGTCTTCTATTCT
Organism: Xerus rutilus; assembly: GCA_028644305.1. NCBI lineage: Eukaryota > Metazoa > Chordata > Mammalia > Rodentia > Sciuridae > Xerus > Xerus rutilus. Next base: position 124,165,155 of record CM053402.1, on the reverse strand, counting down.
GTACCATTGGTCTACATGTCTATTTTGGTGCCATACCATGTTGTTTTTGTTACTTTAGCTCTGTAGTATAGTTTAAGGTCTGGTATTGTGATGCTTCCTGCTTCACTCTTCTTGCTAAGGATTGTTTTGGCTATTCTAGGTCTCTTATTTCTCCAAATGAATTTTATGATTGCTTTTTCTATTTCTATGAGAAATGTTGTTGGAATTTTTATTGGAGTTGCATTAAATCTGTATAATGCTTTTTGTAGTATGGCCATTTTGACAATATTAATTCTTCCTATGCAAAAACATGGAAGATCTTTTCATCTTCTAAGGTCTTCAGTGTCTTTCTTTGGTGTTGTGTAGTTTCCATTATGTAGGTCTTTCACCTCTTTTGTTAGATTGATTTCCAACATCTTTACTACACACACATTAGATAGAGAGCACTAATTTCCAGTATATATAAAAAACTCAAAATACCAAAAACCTATATAACTCAATAAATAGGCTAAGGAACTCAACAGACACTTCTCAGAAGATATGCAATTAAGAAATATATGAAAAAATTTTCAACATCTCTAGCAATTAGAGAAATGCAAATCAAAACTACTCTAAGATTTCATCTAACCCTAGTCAGAATGGCAATTATCAAGAATACAAACAACAATAAGTGTTGGCAAGGATGTGGGGAGAAAGGCACCCTCATTCATGGCTGGAGGCACTGCAAATTAGTGCAACCACTATGGAAAGCAGTATGGAGATTCCTTAGAAAACTTGGAATGGAACCACCATTTGTCCCAGCTATCCTACTTCTTGGTCTATATCCAAAGTACTTAAAATCTGCATACTTTAGTGACACAGCCACATCAATGTTTATAGTGGCTCAATTCACAATAGCTAAACTGTAGAACCAACCTAGCTGCCCTTTAATAGATGAATGGATAAAGAAACTGTGGTATATATACACAGTGGAATATTACTCAGCATTAAAAGATAATAAAATTATGACATTTGCAGGTAACTAGATGAAGTTGGAGAATATCATGCTAAGTGAAATAAGCCAGTCCCAAAAAACCTAAGGCAAATATTCTCCCTGATAAGTGGATGCTGATCCATAATGGCAGGGGGAGGAGTGTGAGGAAAACTTTGAGCTAAGGGGAAGGGGGAAGGAAGGGGACTTAGGGGCAGGAAATATGGACACACACACACACACACACACACACACACACACACGGATGTTTTCAACTTACAAACTTACCATAAGTTTAAAATTCACTTAATGCACCTAGCCTTCTGAGCATAATAGTTCTGCAACACAGTGCACTGTAGAGTGTTGGTTTTTACCCTTGTCTTTGCATGAATGAAAGGGAACTGTGTGTAATTGCTGCTGCCCAGCATCACAGAGTGTATAGTGACACATATCAGAGCCTGGGGAGAAATCGGGATTCAAAATTTGAAATGCAGTTTCTACTGAATGTGTTACTTTTGCATCATAAAATCAAAAAGTTATTAAGTTGAACCATTGAAAATTGGGGACCATCTGTATAGCAGCCTCAGAATTGTTAACCTTTACCCAGGAAACAGCTTTATCAATTAGAGTCTAGTGCTCATGTGCAATTCATTTTGCCTTTTATTTTAACAGACTCTACTAATATCCAAAGCCACTTAGGTTCACAACTTTTTTTCAATCCCTTTCAATGAGATCATTTCATATATTTGTAATACATTCAGATTCTCTTGACATAGCCTCAGTTATTTCTGTGCTAAGTCAAAACATAATTAGGGTTTAGAATTTGAGGATGAGGAGTCAAATTTTAAATGGCTTTATATTAATCACTTAATAATACTTGAGAGTTGTCCACTTCCTTTGTCTAAATTTTGTTTCATAAATGCTCGCTTAAGGCATTTTCCATTATCTGTTGCTGTAGTATTAGTGTTCTAAAACAAGCAAACAGAACCTTAAAATTTTGAATTAACTTAGATTAATGTATGTGTTTTAGTTTATCTTCCAAATTTGTCTTTCATTTTATGCTGTATGAGAAATCAGACATCACAGAAGCCTAGCTTTATTGATAGGAACATGATATATGATAGAAATAAATCTTAGAAAATTGACCCTGTGACATTAACCTTTAATTTTCCCAGGTTTACAAAATCATGGAATGGGCTGAAGTTTTTACTTGCTGAATCAAGTCTACAGAATGGTTCAGAGAGTCACAGTTGCCATATCTGGGTGCCTCAGAGAAATCTTGAGAGTCCAGAAAGTTGCTTTTCTACATAGGAGTGCTGCTGAGTGTTGGGCTCTGGTAGCTTTCTATGCATTGTAGAATTATCCTTAACCTGCACTAAATAACTAATTTCTTTTTGCTTTATCCAGTAGTGCTTCTCTGTTAATCATATCGATGTCAGGTTATAATAACAACCACATATTTTATTATGTGGTTTCAGCCCTAACACTTTATTTTTTTTAACATTTCCCTTTCATTCTCAGTTACTGTTTATACTTTCACATTTTAGTCATAGCTTATTTTCATCTGTAATCCCGCTTCTCTCTCTATGCATGTAGTCATGGAAACCATCACAGAATGTCTGCATTTTATAAATTGTGGTATAAATTACGGGCCATTGCAATTGTGATGTTACTATTCCGCTAAGAGTGCTACATTTTCACCCATGACAGGGGTTATGACTGCTCTTCATTGTACGAGATGTGGTGGTAGTTTGGTGCAGAAATAGGCCAGTCATACTGTGGTCTTACCCTCAATCAGTGTTATGTTGGATAGTATTTAATATTATTGGATAGTATTTAATAGCTGTTTTTAAGTTTACTGTGAATGACTACATCTTTAGGTAAGGTTCTTGATTCTGTTCTAATTTTCCATTAAATATTCAGCTTCACAATACTCTCTTCGGACAAAGTGAAACACTTTATGCCAGGCACTGTGCCAAAGGTTACAGGCAATAAATTAAAAAAGCAATGAATAAAAGGAATCAAATATGCAAATAAGCATAAAAGAGCAACATATAGAGTATCAAAGAGTGCTAAGGAAAATAGAAAACACTCAAAGTATTTAAGACAGGGAATTTAATGAAGCAAATTGAATATCCAGTTGATCGAAGAAATGAAGAAACCAACCAGGAATGAGGAAGCAACCCTCAAGTTGGCAAAAACCAAACCCCAAAGCTACCAGCTCTTGGAAAGAGAGAGAAGAAGAGAGTGTTATTGAAGCCTAGGGATTGAACTCAGTCATTAAGTCATGGTCTGTTTCAGAGCCTGTGTGGCAGATGCTAAAACCACATAGGGGACACAATATCTGCCCGAGAGGCATACAATATAGAGGGACCATCCTGCTTTCTCTGCACTTCTGGAACTCCAATCTCCTATTTTTCCTCTCTGAGAGCTTTCTGACAAAGAGATTGGTAAATGCAAATTGTAGCTGTCAGCTCCCATAATACAGAGAGTAAGAGAGTAAGGAATAAGTCCAACAGTAAATGGGCCCAGCACTCCTAGCAAGGTTACTGGGATAATGAGAAATATTGTAAGTTCTCCTCACTTGCTGAATTTGCTTTATTCTGCATTTTAATATACATAAAGAGATAGCTGGGTCTATGAGGACAGAAATAATATATTGAAATATTTCTGGCAAAGATATTTATACAATCCTCATTCATACACAAATACGAATACTACACTTACATGATAGAACAAGTAAATTTAATAGTTTAAAAAGGCTAGAGCCTTTAGTTTTCCTCATCCACTTTGTGATGTGTTTTATACTTGATTTTCATCTCTTCTTCACTCTGTTGGTTCATTCTCTTCCATTTTCTTGAGTGTGGATGTATCCATGGTTTATATTTAATTCTTTGTTTTGTACTTCTTGTCCAAACCATTCTTCAGAGGTATCTTCTGCTATGGATTCCCTTGTCACATTTAGGCAGACATTTTTTCCAATATACATTTTTAGTTCTGAATTCATTCCTTTGTTTCCATGTGGTATCTTTTGCTAAATATTCAGATCTCATTGTTTAAGTGTTCTATCATCATTTTAAACATAAACTTCAGAATCAGGTTTAGACAGGAAATGGATGGCATAATCTAAGGGTTAACTGAACAAATTTACTGAATAAACTATATACAAAGGTGTAGGAAGGATCAAGGGAATCAAGCAATGATGGTGATATATTCAGAGACTAGTAATACAAAGAAACTTTACCACATCTAGGGTAGAATATCTAGGTAAGACTGGTTATGAGAACCTAGAAAGAACTGAAGTTGTGAGAAATGGGTTTCCTAAAAAGATCTGTGGCAGTGGGTACAGGGATGCAGCCCCTACTACAGTTGTGGTTTCAGGAAACAAGAGACATATATACCTGACCTCTATTTCTACCTGGCCTCTGTTTCCTCTTGGCCTCCAATTTCATGGGCCTCTTATTGATTAAAACTGATAGGAATCAGAGGTAAGGGAACAAAACTGAAGCAGATCTAGTCATCTGCAACAGTTCAGCCTCATCCTAGAGCAAAGATAGGGACAGAGAAGAGCTGAGAGTACATACAGAGGTACACATGCAGAATAACCAGCAAGCAATTTGAAATCCAACTCACTCTTTCTTAAATGAGCTTCCTTTCCAAATTTCCCAAACTTTATGAATGTTCTGTACACCATTATGCTTTTAAACTTCTTGAAGTTCCTTGAGCTTGTCATAAATGGCTGGTGAACAAGACAGATGAAAGATTAAACAAAAAGAAAAAATTGTATTGCTATGTTCAGAACAAAAGGAGCCATTAGATCCAATCTAGATGATGTAACACGAGGCCTGTGTCAAGACCTTATACTTGAATATAAAATCTTTGGTGGCGGGAGAGAAAGAAAGAAAAGAAGAAAAAAACCCTCAGAATTGTTAAATCATGTCATTTTGAAAAGTTCTTAATTTATCTTGCAGAGGTCAGTGGACGAACATGATGTATAGATGCACCAGTGGCTCAGATGCCAGACCCAACCCATTTTTAAGGAAGCAAAGGGTAATTGTCCTTGGAAATGGATGCAAACTGTTCATTAGTTAGATCTGATCAATAATGGAAACAAGGCTGATGCCGAATGTGTTCTACACACAGTCTTTTATGACAAAGTCCACATAAAACACTTTCTCTTTGATTAAGCATATGCTCTGCTATGCAGACCTCAACTATAACCTTTTTAACCAGTCTAGACAGTGTTCTTTCTTTGTGTGGCACCAAAGAGTCAGAGAGATCTAATGACAAGGCTAAAGTCAGTTATTTCTGAAGAACACTGCCTGATTTACCAACCTTTTTCTTTAAATATTTGACTATATAAGATTCTATGAAGTTGCTGGTTTGAGGGAAAAGTGTCATTTTATTAGAGCCTAGAAAGCTGTGGATATTACCTAAAGTTTTCACAGAAACAAAACAAGAAATAGCTTTCTTTTCATGTTATTTTAAGATGACGTTTTACAAACTAGAGCTTGCTACAGGGAGAGTCATAGATTACCCCATCTATAAAATTTTATGTCCCCTACATGTTAATTGATTCTGAATCACAAGGCATGAATGAAAATTTAAAAAAATAAATAAATAAATAAACTTTGCTGTGCAGAGCTTTTATTGGCAAAAGAAAACAATTTTTAAAGTAAAATATATTTATACCATTATACTTCTACAAGTATATAAAAAATAAACTTCATGGTCATTTTTAAAATGTTTATTGAGCATTAAAAACACTTTTTCTTAAAATTTTTTATTGAAGTAAAACAGTGCAGAAAAGTGTGTAAATAACAAAAGTATATCTCAATAAATATAAACATCAAACAACTATGCTACTGTTTCTAGATCCAGGACAGAATATTAACAACAGCCCAACCCAAACCTTACCTCCCTCATTTCTGTTCTCAATATCATTCTCCTTCCTCCAAAAAGGCAACCACTATCTTTTCTTTTTTTACTGAAAGTTTCTCTTTTTATCCTGAATAGATGTTGATTTTTCTTCATTGCTTTTCCAGCAATTATTAAAATGATTATATAAATATAATTTTCTTCCTTTTTTATTCTGTTAATGTGGTAAATTACATTGAATAATTTTTGAATGTTAAATCAGTTTATTTTTTTCAAATAAAAAATTGTCATTATATATTAACTTTTCCTATATTGTCAATTTAGTTCATTAATATTTATTTAATAATATTTATATTTACACTCATGATTGTGATTGACATATGACCGTTGATTTCCTCTACTGTAGATTTGTCCTAAATTTCCTTAATTTCTACACTTAATATTTTATTTTTTCTAGTTTTGTTTTGTGGTTTTGTTTCCATTCTTTCTTTAACTTTTTGATACTTAGGTCATTTGTTTTCAGCTTTCTTATTTTAATACATGTGGTTATTCATTCATCTCTAGGCAGAGGTTTTACTCCACTCTATGCAATTATGCTGGAAAATTATAGCTACTAGGAAATAACTATTGTTTCTATTATAATTGAATATTCTAATTCTTTGTATATTTTAAAACACAAAACATTATTATTTTTAAGTAGTCAATATAAATTTAGATTTACCCCTATATTTACCATTTTATTGTTCTTGTTTTTCCTTTATTTCTGAGGTCAGTCTTCAATTACTTTCATTCTGTCTGAAGAAGACTCTTTAACATTTATTATCCTGGGTCTGTTTGCAAAGAATTCCCTCAATTCTTATTTGCTTGGAAAAGTTCTTTTTTATCTTATCTTTATCACTGAAAGATATTTTTATTGGCTTTCAAATTTTAGGCTGGTAGATTTCTTCCAACATTTCAAAATACAACTGGGCTTAATTTTGGCTTTGGTTTCGTTAGAAAGCCAGCTCTCAATTGCTGTTATTTTAGTGGTCATCTTTTAGCTCTGACTAAATCTAAAGTTTTGCATTTGTTTTTGCATTTTGGTAGTTCTCTGATTCTGTTTCCATTTGCAGAACTCGTTCACAAAATTAATTATTCCAGTTATTTTTATTAAGTAAATTTCAAATCTTTTTATAATTAGCCATTTACTGAGTTTGGAGTTCTTAAATTCCTTACATTTTATACATAGAAAATAAATTAATTGGTTATTATTTTATGAGCATACTGTGAACCCTAATTACTATTGAAGTTAATGAATATGGTGGCAAACATGGAAAATCTTCATATATTTGGGTGTAAGTCTAATATTTTATTATTTTCTACTGAACTCATATATTTTATTCTTTCTTTCTTTTAAAATTTTGTGATGTTGGGGATCAAACCCAGGGCCTTGCACATGCTAGACAATCAAGAACCCTGTCACTGAGCTACCTCCAGACTTTATCCATTTTTTTAAATTTGTATTTTGCTTATGACACTCAAGTATCAAGAGTGTTATCAATTGGTACACATTAATAGCTTCTTTCATCCTAGCATGTCAGATTCAAAAACAGTCTCTTGCTGTTTCACTACAGAGAAACATAAATCAGGCTTTTCAGTGATAATCTTGGATGGCAATTTCCAAGCATACCTATTAGGTATTTCCAGTGTTGAGGGACACTATGGATAGATGAATAAAACCAAAGAATAAAAAATATTAGCCATCAATGCTATAGAGAATACAATCAAATGAAGCCCAAAGAATGTTTGTTGCTCTTCTTTTTCCTATTCATAGACATGTGGAGAATCTGACAAGCTTGTGTTATAGGAGCCAAAGACCTAAGCTGATACAAGTGGAGAGTTAAAAAGATTAAAAAGATGTAAGACAGTCAAAGGACATATATGAATAAAGCCAGCAGTCAGGATTATAGAAGTGGTACAAATATTAGTTAAGAGGGATCATATGTGAATATTTTCAAAAGAAACAGTGAGAACAGCAAATAGAGAACAGAATTGTGAAGGGAGCATAAATAATTTGAAGTAAAATGATCTGAGCTGTATAGCTGTATGATACATTATAGAACAACCCCGTACTCCATCTCTGATCTTCAATCTTATAAGGGAAAAAAAATTCTTCAAATTTTGCCCGCCTTTCTTTCTCTCTCTCTAGACACACACACACACACACACACACACACACACACACACACACACACAAGTGGACCCTCAAGTGAAACTTAACACTGTGTCTTTTATCTAAAAGCTCATCTAAAATTTCTTATTTTCTTCCTACTGATCTCTAGAATGAGATAATTTTCCTTGACTACTCTCTTGATCTCACTGTTTTTTTTTAATTTCTTTCTTTCTTTATTTATATGTGGTGCTGAGAATCAAACCCAGTGCCTCACACATGCAAAGCAACTGCTCTACTACTGAGCCACAACCCCAGCCCCTTGATCTCTCTCCTTTTCTGATATTCTAATCCACCAATTGATGAGTGTTTCCCATAGTTGTAAGAATGTCTCACTGTGTTAACTCATGTCTATAAATATATTTAAATATTATCCATTATTAAAAAGGATTTCCTTGCTTCCATCTCTCTCTTTAGTAATCATCTTATCTTTCATTTCCTCTATTGCCAATTGTCTTGAAAAGATATACTATGTTCATTGTTATGTATATGTCATCTCAAATTCCTCCATTCATTTATTCTAACTTGTTGATAATTACTCCATTGGATGTGTTCTAGTGAAGTTCAGTGTGAGACTTTAACCAGTACACAATTTCATGATACTCCATTCAAGGACTTGAAAGGACAAGTACTTTCATTTTGGGGGGCATAGGGAATACTGGAGATTGAACTTGGGGGCACTCAACCACTGAGCCACATCCCCAGTCCCATTTTGTATTTTATTTAGAGACAGAGTCTCACTGAGTTGCTTAGCACCTTGCTTTTGCTGAGGCTGGCTTTAAACTCATGATCTTCCTGCCTTAGCCTCCGGAGCCACTAGGATTACAAGAGTGCACCACCACACTTATTGATAGTGCTTTCTTTACATACCTGTCTTTATAGTTTATCTTTTATAACTAAACAAATAATTTTAGCCTTAAGAATACATAAGAGTTTGGGATTTTTCATAATAGCACATAGATACCCAAGTATTGAACTAGTGAAGAAAGAGATGATGACTTTTAGGGAATATATGAAAAAGGACAGGGCATTGATGGAAAAAGTAGTTTTTCTTATTAGCCACAGAATTCAGACTGGTTGGGGAAGGAAGTAATCACAGGGAGGCTCTGAAAAAATGAAAGAAAATTGTTTTTGTGGAGAGAAATGGGCAACAAGGAACTAATATTGATGTACTGACACAGAAGACTGGTAAGGGAGAAGGATATTATAAGTTTGCATATTTACCAAAAAGAATTTCTGGAGGATGATAAATTATAGACTGTAGCCATGAGGGGATTTGGTAAAGGAGGTTAAAGGCAATAGATTTAGTATGAAATGTTTGAAAAAGTGTGAGATTATGGGCTTGAGTGTTGAATAGGTGGAATGTGAAGGCATATATAATTTCAGAAAATCATTAATGTTTGGTGATAAACATGTATAAAATGAATTGAGCAGCTACAATCCAGAAGCCTGCCAAAAAACACTAGTGGAGGAAAGAATTTGTCAAGAATTGCAGGATTCATTATGATCTTCTCTATTGCCATTGACTCACAATTGCCTCTCCATTTTTAGATTCTGTTTTTACTTACAGCTACTGCTGTACAATTCTTTTATGTATATGATTTAAAGCCTAGCTGGCAGCTGTACATGATACTCTCTATGTGCAATTCCTTTCATATGTGCTTGCTTAATCTCACCAATAGTTGTAATCTTTTCTTTGAGTGGATATTTTATATATTATTAATCTCTCCTTTCAAAAACTGTAAGCATGTTCCTAGAAAAGTCTGTTGATCACTATGTTTTTCTTTAAATACTTGATTAATTAAAGATTACATTCTAAACATTAAATCTGTCACAAAACCTTAAAAGATCCTGTCTTTGTGAATTATTTTCTTGAATTTTTGGAAAATAAAAGGCAATTTATGATAAAATGTTTACTTAAGGGCACTCACATCTTTGTTTAACAAATTTAAGTAATCTGAATCAATGATGTGAATTAAATAAAGTCTCAATTTATTAATTAGTGCATGTTGATGAAATAATTGACAAAATCATTTCTATAATCATAAATTTTGTTTAAATTGTTATTAAAGATTAAAAATCTAATAAACATAGAAATCCTCAAATATTAACAAATAAGAATTTGAGGAGTTCATAAGTTTATGAAACAGCTGCAAATGTTAAGGGATAGAGAGTTTAAGAATATATTCTGTTTCTTTTCTGAGACAAAAGGAAGAGAAATCTGTTAGCTCAGCAGGGAGAGGTTGTTTTGCAACTTGAAAAAGGCTCTGATTTCTTTTTCATTCTTTTTTTTTTTTCATTTAGGAACCAGCTGAAAGGCTCTACTAGAAGAAATTGTGGAACCAGAGGAAGTCATGTTTTCAAACACAGAGGAGCCACACAGCCAGGTATGAGCAGGGTGCAAGGACATTTTCAGTGAAGCAAAATGTACACACCATGAAAACTTCTGACCTCACATTGAGATGTCCTAAGTTCCTTCATCCCAGGAAGCCCTGCAAAAGGGCAAATCATAGTCTTATGTTGAATACTTAAGCTTGAAAAGAAAATTTTAAGAGGTTTATAGGTGTATTCTTTTTCATTCATCACCTAAAGATATAAAACATATATAAGCACACTTTCTGTTCTAACTGTATTTCCATTTTGTTTTTTAAGTGCTTTGTTTTGAGTATGTGAAAAATAGAGACTGATTTTTAAGTCCTTAGGGAGAAAATTGCCTCTGAAAGCCCATTTCATTCTCCAGGACTATCATTACAGGCCAAAACATTAAAATGCTAGAGAGCTGGTGGAACAATAAAGTAAAGGTCAGTCGGCATGATACCAACTTGGTCAATGAAGGTACTTTCCAAGTAAATGCATTTCTGCTTTTTTTTTTTTAAACGAAAATGGTAAAGAAAACAATTTATTCATGTGAGGTTCATTTGGTTTTTCTCTGCAAAATGTATTTTATTTTTGCTCCCTGGAATAAGAAGTCTGAACAACATCACTGTGAACTATTGTATGCATTTTATAGGTTGACTGATTGACTGAATTAACAGCCACATCTTACTCTACAAGAGGAAAGAATAAGGAAAAAAAAAAAAAGAAAGCATAAGCTTGCCTAAGTATATGTGTATGTGTATGTATATACACTCATGTAGTAATCCTTGTTGAAAGATTTCAAAAATAGCTTTGGACAAATAGAGTGAGCTCTTCTGTTAAGAAGAAATTGTGAGATTATGTCTGGACATTTTCCAATTTTTTAAATAACTTAATAATTAAAAAAAAAAAAGCCTGTTTAGCCAGGTGTGATGGTGCATGTCTGTAAACCCAGCAGGAGGATCTCGAGTTCAAAGCCAGCCTCAGCAAAAGTGAGATGCTAAGAAATTCAATGAGATCCTATCTCTAAATAAAATACAAAATAGGGCTGGGGATGTAGCTCAGTGGTTGAGTGCCCCTGAGCTGAATCCCCAGTACCCAAAAGGAAAAAATAAATAAACTGGTTAGTGTCAGGAGCACAAAGCTACAGTTTTTATGCACAAGACTTGATTTTCTTAGGAACTCAGAACAGTTTTTAAAAAATATTTCACAATCATTTGAGTTTGCTAAGATGACTGGGAATTGCATGTTAAATAGAAAACATTGAACATAACTTTATACTTATTTATGCCAGTCATATATCTTAAGCAACTGCTATATACCTGGTAATTTGTTCTGCACTGAGGATAGAAATGGAGAAATAAATTCCCTGTCTTCAAATTGTGTTTTTTATAACCATTTAGAGATTTAGGCATTTAGATTAAGGGCTAGAGTCAAAGAGCAAGAAAAGTTTAAATCACTAGGTTGGCGGAGTTGAGCATAAGGTAAGCTAGTACTAGAAAGAAGAACAGAGAGAACACAGTCTTTGCCATGAGGTAAGAGCTTTGGAAATCAAAAGCATAAATTCATGTAAACTTCATCCCCTGACCATTTTTAAAACCTCTTTGTCTTTGTCTCTCTCCAAAAAGTGCATTTACTTGTAACAATGAACCATATGGTATCTTATAAAAGAAAATTGAAATATAAAATTTTCCAATTGAGATATTTGCAAATGAATTTCACACGATCAAATAATGCTCCAGGAAAACATTATAAATTGGTCATTTCTTTTGAACCTTTGTTCAGTGAAATGAACTTTCCTTGAATCTTATAAGTTTAAGAAGGAGACATGGTTGATCTATGTTTTATCAAAACACGTAACTGCTGCCATGCTTCTATTACTCATCTTCTACAGCATGTTTATTTATAAGATTTTATTTGCATATTGTTATATTTATTTCTATACTACTTCACTTTATTAAGAACATTATAAGTCAGTATTTCTTCCTTTGTACTTCTAGCAGGAAATACCAATCTGGGACAGGTGTGGCTTTGTTGATATTTATTACCCCATAGTGACCTGATTGTGGGTTTTAAGACTATTTCTTTGTTTGGCATTTGTTCATCTCAGCAATATTTCTATGAGTGTGTGTGTATGCGTCCACATGTGTATTTTGTTTTGTATTTTTATTTTTTCTCCCAGGTCTTTGGGTTGTACAGATTTGCTTATACAGATTTCAATGCAATTTCCCATCAACATATTCATGATAGTCTTCACAGAGCTAGAAAAAAATCCTAAAATTAACATGAAAGAATAAAATACTTGAAATAGTCAATGTAACTCTGAGCAAAAGAATAATTCTGGAGGAATCACAATAACTGATTTCAAAAATATGATAGAGCAATTGGAACAAAAACAGTACAGTATTGGTGTTAAAATAGAACTGTAGACCAAAGGAACCGAATAAAGGACTGAGAAAAAATCCACATATCTTGATTCAACTGATTCTTGAGATTTTTATGTGTGTTCTTATATTTTTATTTGAGTCTCTTATTTTTGTTCTGATCGTTTTATTTATATTCTTATACTGATTTGGGGACAGGTTTGTTCTTGTTTTTCTAAGACCTTGAGATACATTATTAGGTTATTTATTCAAGATCTCTCTATTTTTTTAAAAATATATTTTTAGTTGTAGATAGACGCAGTATCTTTATTTTTTATGTAGTGCTGAGGATTGAACATAGCATGTCACACCTGTGAGGCTAGCACTCCGCCACTGAGCTACAGCCCCAGCCCCAAGATCTCTCTATTTTTTTCATGTAGGCACTCGTTGCTATAAACTCTCCACTTAGTATTGCTTTCATTATATCCCACAGGTTTTGGTATGCTGTGTTTCTATTTTCATTTGATTCAAGGAATTTTTAAACTGCCCCTCTGATTTCTTCAATGACCTACTTTTAGTTCAATAGTGTGTTGTTAAATCTTCATGTGCTAGTATAATTTCTTCCATTTCCCTTACTGTTTATCTAGTTTTATTCCACTGTGATCAGATAAGTTCATGAAATTATTTCCAATTTTTGACTTTGTTAAGATTTGCTTTGTGGCCTAATATCTATTTTAAAGAAAGTCTATATACTGAATAAACTATTGTGTATTCTAAAGTTGTTGGATAAAATTATCTTTCTATCTATCTATCTATCTATCTATCTATCTATCTATCTATCATCTATGTTATGGCCACTTGATCTACAGTGTAATTTAACTCTGATATTTCTTTTTTCTTTTTCTTTTTTTCATGAATTGTGTATCTACTGGTCAGAGTCTGAAGTTTATGCCATCTACCTGTTATTGTATTAGGATCTATTTCTCCTTATGTGTTCACATTGTTTGTTTTAGAAAATTGGGTGCTGCAACATTCAGTGCATATACATTTATAATCATTGTATCTTATTAATGAATTGTTTCATTCATCAACATACAGTGACTTTCTCTGTCTCCTCTAGATGATTTTGTCTTAGTCTATTTTGTCAGATATTAAATACTCTTGCTTCCTTTCAGATTTCATTTACTTGGAATAATTTTTGCCATCCTTTCATTTCAATTTCTCTGACTTTGCAGGTTAGGTGAATTCTTGTGGTTAACATATTTCTCTGTTCTGTTTTTTAATCCATTTTTACAGTCTGTGTCTTTTAATTAGAGATGAAGACCATTTATGGTCAGAGTTATTAAAAGTATGTATTTATTGTCATTTTGTTGATATTTTGAGTATTCTCTGTTAATTTCTTTCCATCCTTTTCATCTTACAAATTTAATATTTTATTGCATTAATAATGTTTGTTCTTTCCTATTTGTCATTTGCCTGTGTACTCTTCTTGTGGAATTTATTCTTTCACATGCTTTTATAATTATAATTATGCTTATCTTTCTCTTCTGGGTGCAGGATTCCCTAAGTATGTTCTGTAATGGTGGTATTCTGAGCATTAATTTCCTTAGTTTTTGCTTTATTTCTTCTATTGTGGAGAATAACTTTGCTGTGTATAGGAATGTTGGTTGCTCATAATTTTCTTTCAGGACTTGAAATATCATTCCATACCTTTCTGTTCTTTAATGTTTCTGCCAGGAAATCTGCTGTTACCCTAATGAGTTTGCCTTCAAATGTGACATGGTGTTTCATTCTGGTAGCTTTTAATATTCTTTCTTTCTTTGACATTTTCAGTAATTTAAATATAATATGTCATCAAGAAGTTATTTTTTCTGGTCATGTCTCTTTGGGAATCTAAATGCCTCCTATATCTGGATGTTCATGTCTTTCCCAAGATTTGGGAAGTTTTCTTCTTTTATCTCATTGAATAGGTTTTCTATGCTCTCAGTATTTAATTCTTCTCCTTCAGTTATGCTGATTATGTGGATATTTTATTTATTTATTCTATTTAGGTTTACATGATAGTGGAGTGCAATTTGATTCATTATACACAGATGGAGGATAACTGCATTTCTCTGGTTGTATGTGATATAGAATCACAACATACATGCAGTCATACATAAAGCTGGGGCTATGTTGTCCATCATATTCCACCGCCTTTACTGTCCCCATGCCCCCTCCCACTTCACACCCCTGTGAACAGAGTTCCTCCATCGTTCCCGTGTCTTCCCCCCAATTATGGATCAGCATCCACATATCAACAAGTACATTTGGCATTTGGTTTTCTGAGATTGGCTTACTTCACTTAGCATAATATTCTCCAACTCCATCCATTTACCTGCAAATGCCATAATTTTATTCTCTTATTGCTGAGTAATATTCCATTGTGTATATATATCACAGTTTCTTTATCCATTCATCTATTGAAGGGCATCTAGGTTGGTTCCACAGTTTAGCTATTGTGAATTGAGCTGCTATAAACCTTGAAGTGGCTGTGTCACTGTGTCACTGTGCTGTTTTTAAGTTTTCTGGGTATACACCAAGGAGTGGGATAGCTGGGTCAAATGGTGGTTCCATTCCAAGTTTTCTAAGGAATCTCCATACTGCTTTCCAGATTGGTTGTACCAATTTGCAGTTCCATCAACAATGTATGAGCGTGCCTTTTCACCCACAACCTCGCCAACACTTACTGTTGTTTGTATTCTTGATAATTGCCATTCTGACTGGCATGAGATGGAATCTTAGGGTAGTTTTGATTTGCATTTCTCTGATTGCTAGAGATATTGAACATTTTTTCATATATCTGCTGATCGATTGTATATCTTCTATGAAGTTTCTGTTTAGCTCCTTGGCCCATTTATTGATTGGGTTGTTTGTTTTTTTGGTGTTAAGGTTTTTGAGTTCTGGAGATTAGTGCTCTATCAGATGTGCGTGTGGTAAAGATTTGTTCCCAGAATGTTGGTTCTCTGTTCACTTCATTGATTCTTTTGCTGAGAAGAAAAAAAATTCATTTTTTTTAGTTTGAATCCATCCCATTTATGGATTCTTGATTTTACTTCTTGTGCTATAGAAGTAAGAGGAAGTCTTGTTAAGGGAGTAAGGTCCTAATTTGAGATGTTGATGATTTGGGCCTGTTTTTTCTTCTGTTAGGGATTGGGTCTCTGGTCTGATTCCCAGGTCCTTGATGCACTTTGAGTTGAGTTTTGTGCGTGGTGAGAGGTAGGAGTTTAGTTTCATTTTGCTGCATATAGATTTCCAGTTTTCCCAGCACCATTTGTTGAACAGGCTATCTTTTCTCCAGTGTACGTGTTTGGCTCCCTTGTCTGGTATAAGGTAACTGTATTTAAGTGGGTTCATCTCTGTCTCTTCTATTCTATACCATTGGTCTACATGTCTATTTTGGTGCCAATAACATGCCATTTTTGTTGCTATAGCTTTGTAGTATAATTTAAGGTCTGGTATTGTGATGCTTCCTGCTTCACTCTTCTTGCTAAGGATTGCTTTGGCTATTCTGGGTCTCTTATTCTTCCAAATGAATTTCATGATTGCCTTTTCTATTTCTATAAGGAATGACATGGGGATTTTAATTGAAATTGCATTGAATCTATATAGCGTGTTGGGAAGTATGGCCATTTTGACAATATTGATCCTGCCTGTCCAGGAGCATGGGAGGTTTTTCCATCGTCTAAGGTCTTCTTCAATTTCTTTCTTCAGTGTCTTGTAGTTTTCATTATAGAGGTCTTTCACCTCTTTTTTGTTAAATTGATTCCCAAGTATTTTATTTTATTTTTTTTGAGGCTGTTGTGAATGGGATAGTTTTCCTAATTTCTTTTTCAGGGGGTATATCACTGATGTATATAAATGCATCTGACTTATGAGTGTTGATTTTATATCCTGCTACCTTGCTGAATTCATTTATTCTAGAAGTTTTGGGGTGGAATTTTTTGGATCCTCTAAGTATAGAATCATGTCATTGGCAAATAATGATAGTTTGACTTCTTCTTTTCCTATTCATATCCCTTTAATTTCTTTCATCTGTCTAATTGCTATGGCTAGTGTTTCAAGGACTACGTTGAAGAGCAGTGGTGAAAGAGGGCCTGAGTTCAATCCCCAATACAGGAAAAGAAAGAAAGAAAGAAAGAAAGAAAGAAAGAAAGAAAGGAAGGAAGGAAGGAAGGAAGGAAGGAAGGAAGGAAGGAAGGAAGGAAGGAAGAGGGCATTCCTGTCTTGTTCCTATTTATAGAGGGAATGTTTCCAATTTTTTTCCATTTAGGATGATGTTGGCCTTGGGTTTAGCATAGATAGCTGTTACAAAGTTGAGGTATATTCCTACTATCCCAAGTTTTTCTAGAGTTTTAAACATGAAAAGGTGCTGTATTTTGTCAAATGCTTTCTCTGCATCATTTGATAAAATCATATGACTCGTATCTTTAAATCTATTGATGTGATGTATTACATTTATTGATTTTCGTATTTTGAACCAAACTTGCATCCCTAGAATGAACCCCACTTGATCATGGTACACTATTTTTTTTGATATGTTTTTGTGTGTGATTTGCCAGAATTTTATTGAGAATTTTTGCATCTATATTCATCAGGGATATTGGTCTGAAGTTTTCTTTCTTTGATGTGTCTCTGTCTGGTTTTGGAATCAGAGTGATACTCGCCTCATAGAATGAGTTTGGAAGGGTTCCCTCCTTTTCTATTTCAAGAAATAGTTTGAGGAGCATTGGTATTAATTCTTCTTTGTAGATCTTATAGAACTCAGCTGAGTATTTGTCTGGACCTGGGCTTTTCTTGGTTGGCAGACTCTTGATGGCATCTTCTATTTCCTTGCTTGAAATTGATCTGTTTAAGTTGTGTATGTCCTCTTGATTCAGTTTGGGTAGGTCATATACCTCTAGAAATTTGTTGGTGTCCTCAGGGTTTTCTATTTTACTGGAGTATAGATTTTCAAAATAGTTTCTAATTATCCTCTGTATTTCAGTAGTGTCTTGTCGTGATATTTTCTTTTTCATCATGAATTTTAGTAATTTTGCCTTTCTCTCTCCTTATTTTCATTAGAGGGGCTAATGGTTTGTCCATTTTGTTAATTTTTTCAAAGAACCAGCTTTAGTTTTGTCAATTTTTTGAATTGTTTCTGTTGTTTCAATTTCATTGATTTCAGCCCTGACTTTGATTATTTCCTGTCTTCTATTTTTTTTGGTGTTGATTTTTTCTTTCTTTTCTAAGGCTTTGAGATGAAGAGTCAATTCATTTATTTATTGACTTTTACTTCTAATAAATGTGCTTAATGCATCCTATTAGCACTTCCTTCATGGTATCCCAGAGATTTTGATATGTTGTATCAGAGTTTTTATTTGCCTCTAAGAATTTTTTTTATCTCTTCCTTGATGTCTTCTGTTATCCATGCATCATTCAATAGCATATTGTTTAGTTTCCAGGTGTTGGAGTAGTTTCTATTTTTTAATCTGTCCTTGATTTCTAATTTTATTCCATTGTGGTCAGATAGAATGCAGGGTAGTATTTCTATTTTTTTGTATTTTCTAAGACTGGCTTTGTGACATAACATATAATTTATTTTGGAAAAGGAGCCATGTGCTGCTGAGAAAAAAGTGTATTCACTTGTTGATGGATGGAATACTCTATATATGTCTGTTAAGTCTAAATTAGTGATAGTTTCATTGAGATCTATGGTTTCTTTGTTAAGTTTTTGTTTGGAAGATCTATCCAGTGGTGAGAGAGCTGTGTTAAATTCTTCAAGTATTACTGTGTTGTGGTCTGTTTGATTCTTGTGTTTGAGAAGGATTTGTTTGATATATGTAGAAGCCCCATTATTTGGGGCATAGATATTTATAATTGTTATGTCTTGTTGATGTATGATTCCCTTAAGAAGTATGAAATGACTTTTTTTATCTCTTTTCACCATCTTTGGCTTGAAGTCCACTTTACGTGACATGAGGATGGAAACTCCTTCTTGTTTGCGGGGTCCATGTGAGTGATGCGTTTTTTCCCCACCCTTTCACTTTCAGTTTGTGGATGTCTTTTTCTGTGAGATGAGTCTCTCGAAGACAGCATACTGTTGGGACTGTTTTTTTAATCCAGTCTGTTAGTCTATGTCTTTTTATTGAAATGTGATTAGTAATCCTGGTCATTTTGGTTTAGTTTTGATTTTTACCTTGACTTGTTTTCTCTTTTGAATAGTCTTTCCTTTAGTGTAGTTCCTCTCTTTGTATATTTTCATTGTTGGTCATCATTTCCTCCTCATGGAATATTTTGCCAAGAATGCTGTGTAGTGCATGCTTTCTTGTTGTAAATTCTTTTAACTCTTGTTTATCATGGAAGGTTTTTATTTCATCATCAAATCTGAAGCTCAATTTTGCTGAATATAGGATTCTTGGTTGGCATCCATTTTCTTTCATCGCTTGGAATATGTTGTTCCATGATCTCCTGGCTTTTAGTTGAAAAATCTGCTGAGTTCCGAATTGGTCTCCCCTTATATGTAATCTGGTTCCTTTCTCTTGCAGCCTTTAAAATTCTATCCTTAT
>CM053402.1:124002094-124145714 GCA_028644305.1 Xerus rutilus | reverse complement strand
TTTCTTACCATCTTCACTTTATGGTCAAGTTCATTTTCAAAATTGTATATTTTGTCTTCATTATCCAAAATTCTGTCTTCCAGGTGATCTAGTTTGCTGGTGATGCTTTCTATTGAGTTTTTTATTTGGTTTATTGTTTCCTTCATTTCAAGAATTTCTGATTTTTTTTTATGATCTCTAGTCTTTCTTAAATTAATCTTTTGCTAGTTGTAATTGGTCTCTTATCTCTTTGTTAGAGTGATCAATGGTTTCCTTTATTTGCTCTCCTATTTCTTTGTTGGATTGATCAATTTTTACTTGTATTTGCTCTCTTGTGTCATTCTTTAATTCACAGATCATTTTAATTATGTACATTCTGAATTCTTTCTCTGACATTTTATCAACTTTGATGTCAATGGATTATGCTAATGTGGTATCAAGTTTTATTTGGGGCACTTTCTTCTCTTTTTTTTTTTTCATGTTGATTGTGTATCTTTCTTGCAATACCAATCTGAGGTATTGCAGTTTCTATCCTATAATCTTGTATTGACACTCCAGATTACCTGTATCTCACCTTGTAGCTACTTATGGTCCCCCAGTTTCCCCAGATGAACACTACTGCCACTAAAGTTGGAGGCAGAGGTAGTATACCAACCTCAGGAAGGCAGTGGGAGTGGCCTTGGCTGGGCTCCTGTGGTGGTCCCTGAGGGCTGTTTTGGGTCCTCTATTGCGCTTTTGCAGGTAAGTAGGAACTCTGGAGCTGAACGTGGGTGGGCCCAGGCCTCACTTAGGCAGGGTCACAAGCAGGAGAATCTGTGTATAACCCTTACCATTGGTGTATGCTCTCCTGGGGCTAGAGGCTAGCAGTCTCTGGTCTCCCCTTGGCTGGTCATCCATGGAGTTCCTGAGGGTGGTTTTGGGCCCTCTGACACTCTTGCTGATCTGCAGGAACTCTGCAGCAGAACTGGGGTGAGCCTACGCCTCACTTGGGTGGGGGCTCCTAATTCAGGGTCCCTATGGTGACTCTTACCATGGGTGTAGGCTCCTCTGTGCTGGCGGCTAGCAGTCTCTGGTTTCCCCTTGGCTGGACACCCATGGAGTTTCCTGAGGGCAGTTTTGGGCCCTCTGCTGCTCCTGCTGATCCACAGGAACTCGATATTTGATCTTTTAATGGTATTACAGAGATCTTGTGTGTTCTTTTTATTCTTATTTTTTTCCTTGATTTTTATCTATTTAAGCACCTATCTTAAAGCTATTTGCTTCATGTAGCCTGTCATTGAGGCTTCCAGTTGAGTTTGTATCTGATTTATTGAGCTTCTGTTGTGTTCTTTTTCAAAATCTGTATCTCTTTACTGAACTTATTTATATCCTGCATTGTCTTCCTTAATTCATTCAACTGTTATTTGTATTCTTTTGGATTTTATTGAACTTTTCAAAAACCATTGTTTTAAATCCTGTATCTAGCATTTCATTCACTTGATATATTTGCTCGCTATTCCTATAGAATTATAAACTTTGGGAGGTATCATATTGCTTTTTTTCAAATTTTTCACGTTAATATGTTGGCATTTGCATAACTGTTTGAATGGATATCCCTTTCGCTTTTATGTGTCTGACTTCTTTGTGACTTTTTCTTGACAATGTGACTTGGGATATCATCAATTTGGTGTGTAATGTTGAACTTATTCCCAATTGGACTTCATATGCTAACTTCCCTGTGACTTTTTTGACTGTGATTGTTAGGTTTTAACTCAAAGCATACTATATGGAACCCCCTTTCTGCGTACATCTCTCAAGAATTAGGTTCCTCTCATAATTCAAACAGGTGTGGTGGAGACAGCAAAGTAGTGGGAGTACACTTACTGTGGCTACTACTAAACTGAGAAAAGAAGGCCCATCATGTAATGGGGGTTTGCATGGTACTGTTGATATTGGCTCTTACTTGAAAGTGATTTGGATACTGGTTGCTCTAATAGTGGTGAAAGTCCTGAAATTTTTATTCTGTTTAGATGCTGATGCAGTTTCCAGTGTTTCTTGGGGATGGGCAACAGCTAGGATCATGATTCCCTCTTGGGGGCACTCACATCCAGTCTTCTCAGGTATTTGCAATCTGAGATGGGGTGGGGTTACTTAAGACTTATGGACCTCATGAGTTCACTGTCTTCAACAATTATGTTATTTCTTTATTCTGTTGCTGTTGCATTGACTGGAGATGGTACAACAAAGCTTCCCTAGCTGTGACCACTTGGTGATGGGTCATCAGCAGGTAGTTTTTTTTTTTTTTTTTTTTTTGGTACTGGAGATTGAACTCAGGGGCACTCGACCACTGAGCCACATCCCCAGCCCTATTTTGTGTTTTAAGTAGAGACAGGGTCTCACTCAGTTGCTTAGCGCCTCACCATTGCTGAGGCTGGCTTTGAACTTGTGATTCTCCTGTCTCATCCTCCCTAAGTGCTGGGATTACAGGCTTGCACCACTGCACCCGGCTAAGCAGGTAGCTTTTGCCTCCTCTATTTTTTAAGTTAAAATGTCTGCTAAGTTTTGAACAGGTTTGGGTCATGAGTAGAGTTAGGGGCAGATTCTCTCAGTAATGCTTGGAGTGTAGTTTAGTGGCAGAACACTTGCCCATCTTGTGTGAAGTCCCAGGCTTGATCCCTAGATCACTATTATTTTGGTTTTATCTTGTGGAAAAGCATACAGGTACTGCATGTCTCTAATCTGTTTTCTTGAATCTCCCCTTAAACCGTATTGTCAACTTTTCCATATCTATCTTAGAGATAGACCTAACATATTCCTTAATAATTGCAGATAGACCTAATTCTAATTACATGATTTGTGAAAGTATAATGAATATTTTGATGCTGTTGACAGATATTTTTCCATGACTCGTGGCAATGTATTTTTAGTAAAATTAATGACAGATATCTTTGCATGCCGTCTTCACTTTTCTTTAGTCAGAAATAAAATAAACTGAAGTCAATAACTTTAGTGGAATTATTAACCATAATATTTATACTATCAAAACATACACACAATAACATTTGACACTAAATGAAATTGGACTAAAATTAGCTTTTTTGACATTTTTATTACACGTGAATTAATTAAATTCAATCTATAAAAAAATTAAATGCCCATTTGTTGTATGTTAGACACTAAGCAAAACAATGCTGTGATAAAAATAAATGAATAACATATGATCTCAACTATTGGCATTGCAAGTTTAAAAGGTCTATTAAATATCCAAGTGGAGATGTCAAGTAAGCAACTAGATGAAAATGCCCAGATGTTGCATGAGAGGTCCAGTCTGAGGACATAAATTTGAAAGTGTTGGCTTACAGATGACATTTAAAACTTTGAGAGTTGTTGAATTTACCAAGGACAGAGTCAAGATTGCAAAGAGAAAAACATCTATGTATGGGCTCTGCTGTATTACAAGGTAGTCAAAAGAGATTCCTTTATGGTTTAAGAGAGGAAACTGCCTGCTAATGTTCATACGAGGTGTCAGGGAAGCACTAATTAAAATTGAAAGCACTAACTTCCTTAATTTCTTTAAAATACTTTACAAAAATGTAAAATATGAAACCTAATTTTTAAAGTTTATTTAATTTTTAAAATTGTATGTATTTATAATTTTGAGCTACATCCTTGGGGGGTTAGTTCCTTTTAAATTATATTCATTGGGAATATACTTTACACTTTAGAGGCAATCAGCATTTGAAAAGACTTATCTATAAAAGTGCTTCAGCTATTTGAATATGCCCTCAATTCTCACAAAGTGAACTCTTGGTCAATAGAGAACTGAGGTTTTCCATCAAACTGGTATTTCTTTAGTGAAATGAATAGTTTTAAAGTATATGGACTCGCTAGAAACACACCATCCTACTCTTTGTGAATGGGATGAAATAAATGAATCAATGAATGTATGATAGGCTTAAAATTTCCATCTGATCTGTGTTCTCAGATGCACTAAGCATTTTGTCAACTCCCATTCCACTAGTAGTTTAGTTGAATGTTGCTGTTAGAGAACAAAATTTACTTTTTAGAGCACTGCAAAGCACTGAGAGCTAGGACTTCATACAGTTATTGAATAGGTTGTATAACCTTTTGTGTTGTAATGCCCAAGCTCATGAGACCACCAGAGATGACCAGGAGTCTGACTCCGATGCAATCACAAAAGGGGTCTTTAGTACAAGCTCAAGCAGGGATTGCACACCTTCCCAATGCAGCAGGTAGGGAGGTGCGACCCCAAGTCTAGGGGATCGGGGATTTTTATGGGTTTCAATCGCAAGCAGGGGAGTACATGCCTTGGTGTTGCAGGATTGGGTAAGGGAAAGCGCGCACAGGGGGATAGCAGTCTTGTCATTCTAGGATTGGGTGAAGGTGAGTGTGATCAGCGTGAGGTCAGTTGACCTTTAGGCTGATAGGTTTGGCTGAAGTGGGCCCTATATCTAGTTTCCTGATTGGTTGGCCCAAATTTCAAACCGACTTACTGGCACCTGAGCAGGATTCCATTAAGGGTGTTGCAACTTTTCAGGAACTGGGTGGGGGCTGCTGATTTGGGGACAAAGGTCAACAATCTCAAGATGGTGTTGGTCCTGTCCTCTCAGTGTTTGATAAGAAATATTTGAGAAGTGGCAGAATGTAGTCAGATAGTATCTTTCATCCTAAGGTATGGCTGTGTGTGTGTGTGGGGGGGGCTCAACTACCTTTAACTATCAGAGTCTACACTGATAACTGTCAAAAGAAATTAATAATTATGATGCTATTTGTTTAGTGTGTGATATAACATTTCTTGGATATCTAATGTGATAGAGTGATTCAAAGGGTAAAGGAATATGAAACACTCCAAATATCTGGATTGCAGTATTGGGAAAATATAATGAAAAAAAAAAAACAGAACAAAACTTCTTCCAACCCAGAAGTACCTTCCACAAAATTATCAGAGAAAGAAAACACTTTGCTTTTAAATACATGTAATTTGCCGCCTTTTAAATTGCATTATTGAGGCATACAAAACCTTTTTTTTATTGAATAAGTATTAGTCCAAAATGTGATGCATATCACAGTAAATTGGCTGAGATCACAGAGAAAGAAATCTAATTTTTTTATAGTCAAACAGGTGCAACTCATTACATAGTCTCAAAATAAACAATGACAAGTCTTCTAGTAAGAGAATCTTATAGCATCATTTGTCAGGTAGGTTCATCCTAACTTTACCAGCAGTTGGAGTATTACTCTGTGTTAGCTAATTGGCTATATTGAGAGGGAAAGCAAACTTAAATCTTTATGAAAGAAGGCAGTTTTTCAATTGGAGGAGGGTGCCTCCTAAGGGTGGGCTCTTAGTATTTTACAAAGGCTGACAGGGCGCTCTCTCTCTTGATGTTTACAATTCAAAGAGATGGCTCTCAGGCCCTTGGGAAAGACATTCCTAATCATGAAACTGACAAAAGGTCTATTTAGTCCTCAGGAGAATTTATATACATGTCAAAGAGAGGAGAAAGTCCTTAAAATTTTAAGTTATGTAAAACAAATGATGAAAAAGAAGGGCAAAATCTTTCTTTCCTTATTTTCAATAGGGAAAAATTGAGCCTCTTTTTAAACATTTGTGCTCCCAAAAGCAAGAAATAGGGACTTAATTTGAAAAACAGTTCAATGCTACATATTTGAGAATAGAGCTGTTTAGTTATAGAAGGAGGGGGAGTTATAGAATACTATGAGGAGGAGATGGATGCAAGGAGTTGAAGAATGGTTAGAATTTTAGAAATGTATAATTTAGAACAAAGGTCCTTTAGGGGTAGTAAGAATAGCTGGTTTTCTTTCCTTCTGAGTGAACTGGTGAAACTGGATTAGGTGACTCATGTTTCTTGGGTGGTCATTTGGGAGGAGAGATGAGCAACAATTCCAAATATATGGAGAAGCATCTGGAGGTTAAGCTGGATAAGACTGAGAGAATCTGAGGGAGACTTAAGGAGCTGAGCTAGGCAAGAAGATACGCCAGGGAAGAGTAAGCTTGGATGCATGAACAAAGGATAAGAACTTGGTGATGTTCTACAGGCATGCTAACCATACAGAGACTAGGTCTGTTTGAAAATGCAGGGATAGAACAGGCAAAAATAAGCATGTAATCAGAATATACCAGTGTGTATTCTGTGAGTACAACATAAGCTCAGTTTGAATGGAACAGTATGTAGGGCTTATGAAAGAAGTTTGTTTGCCCTTTCTCATTTCAGAAGTATCTTTTAGATGGCTTGCACATGATATGTTAGAGATTTAATCAACAATATTATGACAAAAAGATATCTGTTCAATTGTGCATCTATTTCTTGCTCATGTCTCATACTGAAAGAGATTATTTCAGATAAAGGGATGGTAGAATACACATTACCATTCCAATCATTCAGGTATGTCAAAGAGAACCAATTGCTGCAAAATATGTGCAAATCATGATCAGTTTGGATAGAGCTCGGCAGAATACAAACAACTAAGGGTTTGTGAGTAATGACAACAGGCATCATTTTTAAGAATATATAGGTAGGGAATAATTCACTTAGTTGCAAATGCCAAGACTTACTGAATCAAATTGCCTTATTACCTACCCAAAAAGCAGAGCCCACATGGAATTCAGAAAGAACTATCCTTACGTGAAATGGAATCTCAGGTAATCATTCATCTTTTATCTTGCCATTCTCCTTACCCATCTTCTACATTACCATTCCTAGTTATTAAGGCCTTTGTCTGGGAAATGCTTTTCATTTCTTGGCCTGGATTTTTGGTTTTGATATTCCTCCAGACTGACTCTGTTCTTATTTGCTTTTTTGTTTTATATGATCACTTATTCTCATTTGTCTTGTGCCCATCCACCTTGTACTCCCAGATACTTATTCATGGACAGATTAGATTTCTGGGTCCTCTACTTAGTTAATTTTGGCACTAAAAGGTTTCTGCAAATTATAGAAGGAAATTGAAATCTTATCACTAGGACCGACCTGAGAGACATTGGACCAGAGAAGAAAGTTATGAGGAGAGAAATTAGAGATGAACAAAGGGTAAAGTAAAGAAGGAACCTGTATATGTGTGTATTTGATATAACACACAGTGGCCCATTTGTTTTATTAAATCTGGGCTAGGCTCCAACTAGTTGCTAAGCCTCTTAAAATCTGAGTCCTCAAGTGAAAAACAAAGTGATACCTGTTCGGCTATCTCCAACTTGTTACAAGGTGATATCTGGTTGCATATAGGGTGACTAGACCTCTTTTGATGTTATTTGAAGCCAGAGATTGATGGCCTCTGTTAAACTATGCCTTAACTTGAGAACACTGGGCAGCTTTCAAGTTATAGGGCAAAGTTACTACTAGAACGCTCCACATCTTTAATAGTTTTAAAGATATGCTACATGGATATTCAATAAAATACAGATTTCTCATTATATAATTTTTCAATTATTCTTAAAAAACAAAAATGTTTTTCATCTGCAAAAACCAGAGGTTTCATATTTAAGAGCACATCAGTACCCAGACTTAGTAGATATGGCTTGATGATTACCTTAGGCACTGGCATTCCCAGAAGTAGATAAAAGGAGAGAAGCAGGAGCTTTCATAAAACTCTTAGGCTATTTTTCAGATGGTGCTAGATTGTTACATATATGCTCAAGTTCTATTCATCAGTGTGTTATTTTGGGACTTTTCATGTTTACTTTTATTGTCTTTGCCAGGAATTCAATATTGGAGTGAATTACATTTATCTCAGAAAAAAACAGATACTGAATATTTTGTACCAGAGAAAATTTAATTCTAATATGTGTCTATGAAGGTGATGTTAGCATTTGCCTCATTTTGTTGATAAAGAAAACCAAAGGCAAATGGATGCCCTTTCCTTTGTCACCTACATAGGAAGTGGTGGATGTGGCATTCAAGTCTTGGTCTGACCTCATCATCTTGCCTACTAACACAAGTACATTATTACTTTTCTTCCTCAAGTCTTCTTGCATCTCGTTTCAAATAAGCACAAGTTATTAATTTTCCCCATAACACACTTGGTAAACACAGCAGATCTTTGCTTTGCACTTAATCTTTGTTGTCATCAGATCTTGTTTCTGTCTAATCCCATTTTTCCTAAACTTTGAGTTTTTCATTTTATTTGTTTGGTTGCAATTTCCAGTTGTTCAGCAATGTTAGAGGATATCATTTAATAAACAATCCTGACAACAAGTATATTTATGTATTTATTATAATGATATGAAAAGATTTTTCATTATTTCTTATTTATTTTACAGTGTTTTCCACCTGGGTAAAGTAGTGGTGAAGAATTTCTTAAGAGTGCCAGAAAAACAATGAGGCTGTGTTTGTATGCATATAATGCCAAAGCAATTAGCTAAAAAGCAGAAATGTCAATCATGCCTTTCTTCTTTCCCCCAAACCAGGTCCCCAATGTAGTTGGAATAACTTTTTCAATTAATCTGTTTGTTGATTTTTCTTTGTATAGGCAGTTCAATAGTCAAATAATATTTTTCATTTTCATATCTCTTATTAATTAAAAAAAGTTTCTTTCTTTTTTGAAGCCAACACCTAGCTTGTCAGAAACTTCATTCTTTTATTTTTCTAGATTCATAATTACCATGAGAAACAAGGCTATTGAATGCAAATTACATTTTATCCCTTTGAGTCTTAACAAACACAGAAGTATTTTGCATCTAAGGAAAAGTTCAGGCTCCAGAGAAAGGCACAAAGATTTTGTCTCATGTATTCAGGCAATGCCCTATACATTACAATTATTTTATAAGTAGGATTTTGGAAAGCCATAGAATTGTTTTTCTTTTCATTCTCATTACAATAAATACTATTGATGCTATTGCTATAGTATATGTAATTTTGCTTTTGATTTGATCAAAAAAGATGTTTAAGTGGCAAGGAATTTGCTAAACATTGGTGTAAATCTAATGGAGATGTCACTTAACACCAGTAGTTCAATGAATATTCCTTCAAATTTTTAAAAAAATTTACTGGTGTGTGTGTGTGTGTGTGTGTGTGTTTGTATGAGAAAAAATTTAGCCCAAGCATAGACTAGAGTGATTAATCATATTCTCCTGCTTTCTTTGAGCCATTTCTTTACCTGTCAATGATTCACAGGCAAATGGTGCAGAACATACTCCGTCAATAATCGTGCACTTGAGATCAGTTTTAAATTACCCCTACGTTTGACTAAGCAAGAGTATTAAGAGAGTATCAGAATTTTGAAGATTTTAGCTATCTTTAAAAAAGTAATTTAAGTGTGTAAAACTAAATTACAATTGTGTTATAAAATGGCAGCAGAGTGGTTTATTACATATTGACTTTAATAATAATTATGACAAATGTTCCTTCCAACTAAAGTAGTTTGACTCAAGTCAGAAATAATTGACCTAATCTCATGAGTGAAACAGAATTGTATTGCAATTATGAGTAAAATATGTAAATGTGTACTACAATTCCATACATTTTTCGGTGAGCAGGAACCATTTGGACTGTTATTTCTAGGAATATCTTATTTTTTTTGATCATTGCCTTTAGTTCATGTTGTTGTGCTGTACAAAATCTACAATGAATTTAAAGTGTAAAGATGAATTGAAACCATTAAAAATTGATTGGGAACAAGTTAGAAGGAACTGCGAAATGCTTTCACAGCATGGTAAATATACATAATTAATCTGATGCCACTTTCTGTGGGTATTTAGAGTTGAAAAAAACAGTAAACATTTGGTCAAGAAAGAGATATTGGCTATTAATTTCGTATTCCATTTGTTCTGGTATAATACAGTTCCTTCAAAGATTAAACAGATTTGCTATACAAAGATGAAAACCCAAGTAGTCCTTGCATGGTGGACATTGATTGTTTATGGCCACTCATTCATTCACTGTTATAGTTTGGATGTAAGGTGTCCCCCAAAAGCTCAAATGTGAGACAGTGCAAGAAGGTTCAGAGGAGAAATGATTGGGTTGCAAGAGCATTAACCCAATCAGTGATTTAATCCCCTGATAGAGGTTAACTGAGTGGTAACTGCAGTGGTAGGATGTGGCTGGAGGAGGTGGGAATTGGGGCGTGGCTGTATATATTTGTATATGGCAAGTGGGGATACTTTGTACTTCCTGATGATGTGAGCTGCTTCCCTCTGCCACACTCTTCCACTATGATGGTCTGCTTCACCTGGAGCCCCAAGGAATGGAGCTGGCCTTCTCTGGATTAAGACCTCTGAAGCTATGAGACCTCAAACTTTTCCTCTACAGTTGTGCTAGTTGGGTCCTTTACACAGCAGTGAAATAGATGACTAAAACAATAATCTTTGAACAGTCTCTTTACATTTTGTTACTTTCTCAAACAAATCTCACTTACTGAAAGTGCACATCCTCAGATATACTTGCTGCAAAGGGTAGAGCTGATCAGTTTTCTGTAAATCAAGCATGAACTCAGCAATCAGCACCACTGAGAGGTGAATATGCATGAGGAATTCTGTTCTGATGTGTGATGTGGAGGGTGCACAGTTCTCTGGGTGACAGTGGGAGATGTTTTGGAGTCCAGTCTCAGCTGTGAGGATTGCTGAGTGACTAAGGTAGTGATGTTTTATGTGAAGATGTACTGCATGTGTGTGGGCATTGTTTCAATAAATATAATTTCAGAGCTGTGTCCATTAATGCTCTCATAGGTTCTATGAACTACCTAATGTCTGTTGATAATTAGTGGAAAGAAAAATGGCCAGATTTTATTTTATTTTACAAATAGGAGTGTAATATATATATGATTCTTTTATTCTTCTGCATAGCCGACAGAAATCTCCTCTACAAGTTAGTGAATGTCTGTGCCCATCTTTCACCTTACTCAACTTTTGCATAGACTATAGCATGTCTTAGGTTAGAATTTGCAGCATTAGTCTCTGAGATGGAAGTTGATATGCAGGATGTAAATTTATTGAGTATGATTCTGGAGATTGACACCTGTGGAAAAAAAAAGGAAAATGAATTGAGCAGAGGAGATCCTGGATGGTGATGCAGTTTCAGAGAAGACCCCAGAGAGTTCTGTGGAAATCCATGAAGCTTGAATGGCCCTTAGAATAGTTCCTTCATGTAGCACAACCCTGGGATGTGGGCTACCTAAAAAGGAGGCTGACTTTGGGCAAGGTGATTCTTTTCATCTGGAACAGTTTTGAAGATGATTGAGCTGAGACATCCCAACTGTTGGAGTATATATCCTTTAGGCCACAGCATCTACTATCTATCCCCTGGTTTTGTTTATTAGTAGGTCTTTCCACATCTGCTCTTTCAGAAGATTAGAAATGTGAATATCAGAGATTTCTTAAAGTGGTAAAGCTTAGTGCTTAAGCATGAGAGCTCTGGAGGCAAAATGCCTGAGTTTCAGTCATGGGGCTCATATCTACCTGTTCTATGACCTCAATTTATCATCCCTGCACGTTTCTCAACTTTCTCATATATAAATAGAAATAACAGTTAAGGAACTAATGCAGTTAATTTTAAGTTAATCTATGTGACGTTCATAATTATTTTTTGGTATAACATAAATGCTCAATGACATCAGCTGAAGTTAAAAGTGCCTAGAATCTGAGACAGTGCCCTGTATGTATTAGGCATTTGATTTTCATTTTATTGAACAAATACATTATTAGAAGTTGAACAAAGGAATGTGGAGTTTATGGATGCAGCTATGACATACTTAAAGTCACTCAAAGTCTTGCCCCCTTTAGGAGAAGTAGGTACTACTCTACTACTAGAATAAAAAAACTACTAGAGGCATAAACCACCAGCCAATTAGAGGCATAAACCACCAGCCAATTTTCTCTAGGACCTTGTTAGTCTTCTCTGTTAAGGATCTCCATGAGATAACATTCACAGTTTATCTTTGTTTCTCTTTCTTGAACTTGATGGAACATGTAAAATATTTACAAGGCTCATATAAACAGATCCATGGCTAGAATTTGTGATGCTATCATATTTCCACAGAGGAAAATGTCTCTTCTCTGGGACTTTGGTGCATTTTATTAGGACCTGGGGAAGGGACAAAATAATATAGTGACATAACAGAGTGTTTCCTTTCCAACAGACACTATACTTAATGATATTTTACTCTGTTTCTTTGATAATTTTCATTACTTCAAACAAAGGAAAATTAAACACATGAGGAAACAGAATTTTTGTTTTTGAGTTTCTAACTCAATAATCATTTTAAACACCTCCGAGATACCAGTACAGTGCAAGATGTTTCACTAGGGCCATGTTCTTTTAGGAATGTAAACAGTTACTAAGAATAAAAGATACTGAAGGAAAGTATTAAAAGTTCCCAGAAGAAAAATATGAGCTAATATTTACTTAGCTGTCGTGATGAGGTTGAGTCTATGATAAATCCTTTACATCTTATCTCATTTATCCCTCTCAATTAGCCCGTGGAGGAGAATATTATCTTTATATTACAGAAGAAACTGAGTCTCAGTGATATGGAAGCAATCATTTGAGTTCATTTGGCCTCTACTTCCCCAGGTCATGAAGTGTGCTGCCTCACTGACTTGGTTATATGGGTAGGCTAACGTACTGTCCATGCTTTCCCTGAATATTTAATAGAAGCAGGATTAGATTTTTTCAACTATGGGCCAAAACAGTAAGAAATTTCCAGTGGTGCCATTATAGAATCTGTCAGAAGGACTCCCAGATGGGAGCTAGCTACACTTCCCATTTGTGGTTCTAGGTTTCCTAAGAATCCTGTGGATGCTTGTTTAAAACATTTCCTTGGGTCCCACCTAGGTCTTTGAATCAAGATTTGTGGAAAATGGGGTGAAAATTTGACGAAAACACCTCAGGCGATTCTTTGGCCCACTAATTTCAAGAACATTGTTTTGAGCCCTAGACCCTGAAGAGGGGTAGAGTACTTCACAGTATTTGTGGGAAAAGAACGGATATGGCCTTTGATTAACGGCCCTGAAAAAGAGAATAAAAAATGTATCTAAAAATACACCTTAGAATTGGAAAGGTTGATGGCTGAGAACAGTAAGTTATTAAAAACCAAGAATAATTTAAGAACTAATTTTACAGATAATTGATAATGAAATGATCTGATAATAGTGCAAGTAGAGTACATAGGGGTAAATTTTGAAGAAGCTATAATTAAGAGGATTAAGGAGACCGGCTGAAAAATAATTAAAGAAATCAAGATAAATGGTAACAGAGCAGGAACAAGAAACTTACTTCCTGGAGATAAAGCAGTCTTAAGAACAGGCATTAAGTATTAGATTTATCTGAAAATCTGTAATGGAGATTAGAAGAATGAAGTTTTGGTGTTAGAGAGACTTTCGTAGATGAAATTTTTCGCAGGTTTATGTGCTACTTGGATTGAGAGGTTTTCTTTTTCCTTATACAATATCAGTAAATGTAGTTATTCATGCTAAACATTATTTTTCAATGTTTAGGTGAAAACATGGATGACCCTTCTCTTGAATATACCTGATGTGAAATTGTAATTTCTGATGTGAAAAGCATGACTTAATTCTAATATGTAACTTTAAAAAAACAGTTGACACTATTCTGACAGAACAAGTGTTACTTTCTATTCATTGAATAGTTATATTCAACATATATCATCTAAAATTATTTGATTAAATTAAAATTCAATAATTTACATGGTGCTATATATTGCTTCTTAGAAGTTTGAAATATGTTTCACTAATCTACATACAATTTGAATTGGAAATCTGTATAAATATATGAGAATTATAAGGAATATATGAATATATTTCTAAATATTATACTGTAGTCTGCTGACTTGTCTATTTTCATACAAATACCTATTGTTTGTGTTCACTCATTTTAAATACGCATTCTGATAATATAAGTTTCCTTACCCCATAAATCTTTCTATTCTTAAAAATGTTTTTAAATACATTTTGAAGTAATTGCAGATTCATATGGAGTTATAAGAAATACTGCAGAACTATCCCTTGCATATTAATTGTATGACTTTCTAAACTAGCAAAGCCTTTTATAATTTTATTTTTGAACATTTTATATGTTGGATTTTCTGTCATCCAAATAGAATAATTTTGTGTTGTCATTTCCAGTGTTTGTGTTAGTTAATTTTCTTGAGTTTTTGCTTTTGCTAATACTTTCAAGTGTATTCATCTCTGTATTTAACTGGAAATATTTTAATTTTTATTATAATACATACTATTTGTTTATGACAAAGTCTTTATTGGAACTTCATGTTTTTTTCTATTAATA
This sequence comes from Xerus rutilus, assembly GCA_028644305.1. NCBI lineage: Eukaryota > Metazoa > Chordata > Mammalia > Rodentia > Sciuridae > Xerus > Xerus rutilus. The sequence continues at coordinate 124,131,483 of CM053402.1, read as the reverse complement.
GTTCATCTACTGTGTTTATTAGACAATACCAATGAATTTATCAATACATTTTTATCTTCTAATATGAGCATATGTTTATTTTATTCATATGCAGAAGTAATGGGCTTTCTGATAGACCTCTTGATAAAAGTGTTTTATTGAATTCCTAGACTGAACACTCGCTCCTGTATTTTCATTTTGCTATATATATTTGGGAATTCTACTTGCTAGTACCTTGCACAGCATGTTATATGTCTTCCCAAAGAGCTTTTAGAATGATGGGAAAATATTTATAACTCTAGAAAAATAGTGAAGCCTTGGCCTAAATAGCTAACAACAACAAAAACAAAGTTCTAAGTCAGTAGTCAGGGCAATGTGCTTACGCTTACAAACACACACATATGCACTTAAGCACACAAAATGATATTATATTACATTCATAGACCTATCAAAAAATAAAATCTTTTTTCCATCAGTGGTGTTAATGTAGAAAACAGCTAACATTTTCACACCCTAGGAAAAGTGAGTATGGCACTGCTATTTAAAAAAATGAATCTGGCAATATCTATTAAAATCAAGGTAAACATTTTTTTAGCAATTTCATTAACAGCAATCTATCATATAGATCAAGAACACTGTATAAAATATATGAGAAGATCTTGATTAAAAGTGAAAGGAAGAAAAATTTTGGAAATAAAGAGAATGCCTATCATAGGGGAACGGCTATAGTTAATATTTCCACAATGCATTCCCACCATGGAATATTATGATATTATGAAAAATAATGAATTAGTTGTCCACAAGTTAATCTGGGAAGAGTTCCATGATGTATTTTGGAGTGAGAAAAACCTAGTGGTAAAAACTATGAGAATATTTGTAAATTTGACAACAAAATTCATGTATAACCATCTGCTCATATGCATCTAATACCCTATATATCTTTTTATGAAAAGTAATTAAAAATCTTTTTCTACTATAAATATCATGTTCTTTCTAGTGATCTAAAGGCAATATTTTCATGTGGATGCAAAATTGGGCTTTTGTATTTGAAATACAATGTAACTTTTAATGGGTCTGGTATCATATATGCATGTGCAAGTGACATAAAAAAAATGAAAAAAGTCTTTCATGAAAAGGTTATACTTCATGATTCCATTTATGAGTAGAAAATAGTCAAATTCATAGAAATAAAAAGAAGAATAGTGGGTTCCAGGGCCTGAGAAGGGGAGTAAAAGGAGTTACTAATGAATGAGCTTAAGTGTCAGTCAAGCAAGATGAGGAAATTCTGCAGATCTGCTATACAACATTGTACCTATAGTAGACAATAATGTATTATACACTTAAAACTACAAGTGTGTAGATCTTTCCTGAAGTATTCTTATCACAATGATAAAAATCTATAAAATCCAAAAGAAAACAGTAACAATAAAGATAACAACAACAACAACAAATCAAAACCTAGAGGGCCATGACCTAATTCAAATAATAGGAATTGGATAATAAAACTAAAAATTATTTAACTAGTTGATACCTCCATTTCCCTAGATTCAAATATGAACAACATTAATACTATAAGATAGAATTTATGTGATTCAACATTGAAGAATGAATTTAGTTTTGAATAGATAATTCTATAAAAATGCAAAATATACCTAACTATATCAACATGTATGCAAGTAAGATGAAGTAAGCAAAAGTGATACTGTAAAACATGCCTCTTAAAATGGTTTATTACAATAAATGGCATGCTAACAGTGAAAAGGTGAGCTGACAGATTCTTCTCTAATCCTATTTCTATCACAGCTGGAGGTAAGAGACTTCCTTGTTCTTACAAAGGAATTACTGGGGCATGCTGAGTGCCTACCACAAAAGTTAAATATGAATCAGCTTCCTTTCTTAAATATTAACAACTAAATCACTACATAAAGAAATTTAGTAACGTATAGTACAATTAGGGACGTTAGAGATTCTAAGAGCTCAAGATTTCCTTGGGTGTTTATTCAGATGCTACCTGTGTATGATGACAGTCCACATGAGACTCGTGTTTCAACTGATAGTGAAATTCTGTCTGAAAATGAAATATTTGTGCTAATTCTTGAAATCTATGATCTAACACAATTGACTGATACTTTTTTCACTAAATTGCATATCTTTTTTGCGGGGGAGGGTACAGGGTATTGAACTTGGGCACTCGACCACCAAGCCACATCCCTAGCCCTATTTTGTATTTTATTTAAAGATAGAGTTTCACTAAATTGCTTGGTGCCTTACTTTTGCTAAAGCTGGCTTTGAACTCATGATCCTGTTGCTCAGCCTCCCAAGCTGCTAAGGTTGCAGGCATGTGCCACTGGGCCTGTCTAAATTCCATATCTTGATGCAGTAGGGATTAAGCTTTCTATCTCTCCTTCCTTCCTTCCTTTGCTTTCTCTCTCTCTTTTTCCCCATTAATGCTCATAGATAAAAAACTGAGGAGAGGTTGTACTTCCCATAAGAAAATAACTTTAAACAGTTAATTTATAGTATGCTTATGGAAACTTATTAAAACTTGAGAAAATTAAGCAACATTTTTTGGGGGGAGCAAAGGAGGTAGGTTTACATAATATACACAAATATTTACTGATGTCTAAAATATTTGTCCAGTCCATATAAAATAATATTCTACTATCATGAAGAACAGTTTAAAATGTTTTCAGTCAATAGTTTCTGAAAAGTTCACTGGGGAGAGGAGACCAGTTGGGTATTTGATGAAAGGCATAGAAAGGAAAGTACAGAGAAAATAATCTCTTTCTGATTCAGTCATCCATTTCTTCAACAAATGTTTATTGAATGTCAGGGATTTGTCCAGGTACTGTAGATTCAGCAATGGTCAAAGAGAAAATGTCCCTGGAGCTTACTTTCTGGGTGAGATCTACCCAGGAAAAGAATGAAAACAATCCTTAGAAATTATCTCTAATGTGCTTCCATAAAGAATATTACCCCATGGGAAATAAAAACTTTCCAATAAAATAATGCAACACTGAGATTTCATTGTTTCTGATACCTTAAATATCTAATATCAGAGAGGAAAGGATAATAAAATTGAGGAGGGAAATTGTACCTAGAGACCCAGTTTAATATAATCTCCCACAGATTGTTGGAAGCCACTCCTGTTTTTGTAAACCTAAAGGACCTCTGGCAATGTGAATTATTTAAATATACAAAGGTGCTGATTGTGTTCTTGTCTTTCTGTCTCTGCCAACAAATGAACATAAAATAGCCAATAGGAAAAGCCTTATACATATGTTTTTACTGTAAATAATGTATTAGAGTAGAAAGTGCTTATGAAGAAATGATCAAAGCAAACAGATTTTAATTTATAAAAGCCTGAGGAATAAACAACTCCTCTCAAGATCATGAATTACGGCATCACACCAATGAAAGGCAGAGATGGGTCAAGGATTGTCAGTACATTAAAAATCAAATTATGTAGCCAGAGCATCAGTTTTGTATTGAAATATTGTTTTCTAATATTATATTTCCTAAATAGCTACTTAGCAAGAATAAATAAATTAGATATTTATTTACTGGAGTATTTTGTATTTACTTGGTTCATAAAAAATGGAGATGTCTGAAACAGTCCTACTCTCTCTTCCTCTCATTTTAGGACTCTATGCACATATTTGATTTTGCATTTCATTGCATTTTGTTCAGTTGTGCACTGCCTGCTATGGACTCTACCTGTGAGAGATTTCCAATCCATGATAGCTGAGCAAGCATAGAGTATAATAAAGAACAGAAGGTTCTGTAAGTGATAAAATGTGAATCTTAATAATTCACTGACCAAAGAGCACACAAGATGGGCAAAGTGTTGGGGAGAATTGTGGATACGGGGCATTTAGAGTTGAATCCTGAAAGTTTCCATGTTTGGATGGAAATACAGTATGTGTGAAATGGAGTGAGCAGCATTAACAAGATTGGGGTTTGGGGGATGTGTACTGGGAACAACGATGAGACCAACCTAGTGAGATGAGATTGATTAGAGTGATGGACCCACTGTAGAAAGGAGTGGGAGTAAATGAGGATAAATTCATGTTTCTTGATGAATAATACAATAAGGAAGGTAAATTTATTTTTTATGGTTTTTATTGGTACACTATAATTATGCATAATAGTGGGACTCATTGTGACGCATTCATGCATGATCAACCTCATTCCCCAGTATCTCCCTTTTCCTTGCTGGTCTCCCTTCTATTATTCTTTAATTATTGAATTATATATAAAAGTTAGATTCACTGTGGTATATTTGATATGGATATAGTTTAATTTGGTCAATATTGTTCCCCAGTACTTCTTTTTTTTTTTTTTTTTTTTTTAATATTTATTTTTTAGTTGTAGGTGAACACAATAGCTTTATTTTATTTTTATGTGGTGCTGAGGGTCGAACCCAGTGCCTCCCGCATGCTAGGCGAGCACGCTACCACTGCGCCATAACCCCAGCCCCCCCCAGTACTTCTTAATGCCCTACCCTGCCCTCATCTCTCCTTCTCGATCCTCTTCTACTGTATTGGTCTCCCTTATATATTTTGTGAAATCTCTTTTATATCTCTTTTCTCCTATCTTACGCATGAGCGAAAACATTTGACCCTTGACTTCTCAGTCTGCTTTAATTTACTCATCATTATTAAAAATAATTGGTACTTATTGAAGTATAATTAGAAGATGAAAAAAGTTTTAAAATGCAGATAATTGATCTCATGATCCAAATATTCTGTTGTATTATCTATTTTAGCAACGTACTATATCAATGTTTCTCTATTAAAAAAGAATGCAGTATTTCAAAACATAATTCCTTGATACAGAGTGAGTGAAAAATAAACAAATGTAACTACATCCCTTTCTCATCGGTTTGATGCTCATTCCTATAAGATGTTGGTAAGCTTTTATGATTCATAAATATTTGTAATTTTCTCTGACTTTTGCATCTAGAAAAGCACTTCATATGCAGTAGTTGCTCAGTAAATGTGAGCTGGCTGAATCTTCTGTTGGGTTATTGGTAGAGCAATTGTTGGTGGCTTTTACAGGCCTTGGGTTCATTACCAATTTATGTAGCTACAGAGCGTGTAATACAGATCACTGGGTATGCAATACTGTTGTGGAAATGGCTCTTCTGTGAAATTCTTTATGGTCTCCTTTCCTGATTTTTTCTGCATCTGTATTCATGTAACCTCTGTTAATTTCTCATCACTCATTCAAAAATCAGAGAAGAAGACCTCTCTGGAGATTGTCCATTTGTATACATAAACATCTGTGTTGCTTATAATTATTTCTTTCAGTTAATGCAACATTGAACTGTACAGGTTCCTAGAGTGAAATAAAATGGAAATAAAATGGCTCTCCTCAGACTGACAGAAATATCCTGCAGCACTCTGCTTATTTAAATAGAGTGTTCTTCAGTGAAGGTTGCTCCATCAACAATTAGTGTCTTCTTCATAACTCCTAAATTATTCATTAATGCAAATCCAAAATCTAATCACTTTATTCTCCAGCAAGTTGAAAGAAAGAAAATTAATGCTATTTATTTCTTTAAAATACACTCTAGCTCTTTTGGTCTTAATGTGTTTGAATAATAATACATATAATTTTGATATGCAAGGTTTCTGCAGCAATTTAATTTTTTCAATAACAAAAGAAAAATGAAGACAGGATTTTACTTTTAGTTCTCAGTCTTAACTGATAAAACCATATCTCCTGGATATATGAATTTCTCTTTGCTGACAGCAAAATTTCTGCTAATATTTTTATATCCATTCCAGACTTGTACATCAAACAGTTTATAGCATATTCTTATACCATATCTCCTTTCCTTTTCTGTCATAAACAGAGCTTCATAAACAGAATAAAGAGAAGGCAGGTCTACACTGGTTAGCTGTGGAACAGGACTACCATTTTTAGGACACCTTTTCCAAGTTATCTGCTAGCTAACCCCACTTTCTTTCCTGGCTCCCTTCCCTGGGAAAGAAAAATAAACACTGATAATGCTTTTCATTATTGAAAGCAAATGTCTCTTCCAGGGGCTTACTGAAAGACATTTCTTTGAGTATCATTTAGGCTGTGTGACACATTGATGTGATGTTTTCATTATTGTCATGGTTTCATATGTGTGTGTGTGTGTTTAAATCCTATAAAAACTCTACTATGGGGTAACTGATCATGTTCTTGATGTTTCTGGTCTAAAGCTCAAAAACAAATTAAAGTGCTTCTCTACTAATTGTGTACAAGCTTATGACAATTATTGTCATTATTCTTTTTAAACATCTTATTTTTGCTGTTTTTCTCCTCTTGTTTCTCTTTAGCAATGTTGCCATTTAGTTTCATCTTGTATAGCACATTTTTCTGTAAACCATGTTGAAAGTTTTTGTGGAATGATATGAAGAATAAATGCAAACACATAGACAGAAATTCAAACTCTTTTATATACTGTGTACCTCTGCTATACTGGAAAATTACAGCTATCAGGGCAGCCTGTAAATTCTAACTTTCAGTAGGAGAAAATGGTAGTCTGAGAGTAAGATAAAGCATGACCCTCTACTTCTCACGCTTTGGGAATATGTACTTTTCAGATGAGGAAGAGAAAATTTCATCCAAAGGTTAAACAGCATAGAAGATGAAGTACATGACAACTTGATGTTTCATCATTTGAATAGAGTCAAAAAAGGTGAAGCATTTATATTTTAAACAGATAAATAACAGGCGATAGTGTGATTGTGACTATCATGTTATTCTGGGTCATGTGACTCAGCTTAAGCAAGCATAGAATTACAATTCAGCCCCAGTCAGAACCATTGAAAAGCAATCAGAATAAGAGATGCAAACGTGCTGTGGACTTTTTAGTAAGAGGAGTAATAAATACCTCATTTAGAGGTCAAGCAGTAACATTTATTGAATCTCTATTTTTTAAAAGCAAATGTGCTAAATCAAAGCTACTGTGTGTAATAACCATGGTGGATCAGACAACATGATTGAGGGAAGGCATTCCAAACAACTGGCTGGAGGCAGAGCTCCAGCAAGGCTCTTGGGGACCATAGGCATGTCCAAGCAAGTTGTAGATTATGTAATCCTTCGAAGGCAGTTCATAAAATCTACAACATGATAATGCTCTGAGATTTGTGAATTTTATGACCGGCACAAAATTGGGCTCAAATGACTGACTAGACCTTAGATGAAATTATTCAAATGTTTGGTTCCACTTTTTATGTGAAAATATAGTTTTATGCAGTGTAGGGGAGAAAATCAGTTAGGTCATTTAAAATTGCCATTTTTACCAGCATTTTAATAATAATTGAAAATCTCCCTTTAAAAAATATTCAGATTTCCACATTCTTATGAAAAAGTCTTTTGAAGTATACATACCCAATTTGAAAAAGTGGAGATTCACTTTCAACCTTTTTTCTTATAGAAATAGTGTTAAATTTTCTTTTAGACATGACAAAGAAATTTTTATACTGAATTGTAGTTAAAAATAAGTTTGTGTTAAAACAATGTTATTGACCGATTCAGGGTCTGAAAAATACATTAAGCTTTTAATTGCATGGCATTTGTTAGTAAAGGGTTGTAGCATAATTGTTAGTGAGCTTTCAGAAGTGTTTCTTGGAGATAATGTTTGAATAATCTATTGCCTGAATTTGAATAATTTATGCATGAACCAGTGTAGAGTTATAATTGCAATTACAATGTTCAGTTCAGTAGCAATGAGTTGCATTTGAAGTTGGATGCCGATCACACTGTATAGCTTAGCCTCTGCTTTTCATTTAATTTTTAACAAAGAATTCTGAGTAAAGGGAGATGGCTCAGAGCTTGACAAAAGTTCCCAAGTGAAGTTTTAAAGAGTTTCTTTCTAAAGATTTTTATTTCATTTTATTATTATTTTTTTTATATTCAAAGTCTGAAATCCAATCTTGCATGCTTCTGTGCCATAGAGATAAAGCAAGGGGCTGAAAGTGCCCCTGGTTGGATGGAAAGGACTTTCTACTGAAGAAGCAGCTGCTCTCATCAATAATTTCCTGAAGCAATAGTCCTGGAGTGTAAACAATATTTTACACGGATGACAGTGGAACAGAATATGTTATTGCTGAAATTTGTGCACTTCACTGTGGAAAATGGATTAACCCTGTGTAACACAGATTCAATATATTATAGTTTCTGAATTATATGAAAGGGTTAAGTTTTTTAATATACAATACAATCATTTTCTTTTCACAATCACACACCAAATTTTATAATAGCATTTTAAGCCAGCAATACCATTAAATTTAGAGTATTTTGCCAGTCAATTAAAATTAATTGTATCATTACATACAGTTTTTGTTTTCTTGAAAAATTTCAAAATTCTGTTGAAGTGTTGACAGTTTTAGAAAGCTATTTTTTTCTTTATTTAAAAAAAGATGTCAATGGGTCATGCATTTATTTTTATATCCTTGGAGAAACTAAACATTTATAAAAGCTTTAACTAACATGGTCAAAATTAAAGAATTTTAATAATAGTATCACTAGACATGGAAATCATTTGTTTCTAGAAACTTTGAGATTTATTTTCATTTGTTATATCCAAGTATCTCCAGATTCCCTTCCCCTAAATTTTTCCTGCTGCTGCTATAGTATAAGAATGTTCCTTAATCATTCACGTTAAAGGGATTCTGAACTTGCATATTGGCTAAGGGACTGAGAAATATAAAGTGAATTGTAAAGGCAGAACTGTGTAACTCTTCCATCATGGAAGTAAATATATATTGACTTCCAGATTAGAGGACTCAGAACTTGGAAAGGAAAGTGGAGCTCTGTTTCCTATTTCTAAGCAAAATAAAATGTACAAAAATATTGCAGGCTTGTTTTTGGCCCAAAATAATTAAAATTAGATAAAATTATGTAGCCTTTTAAAATGACTTCTTTCTTCATAAGCCTTATGCTTAGCAATATAATTTGTTTCTGCTATAATTTAGATAAATTCCAATTTGCTAGTTTCTAATTTTCTAAATTTAGTTTGGAGATCATCATAAGAATATTAAAGATGTGCTAATTAAGTATGAAGCATACCTCATTTGGATTATTGGCAAATTTAAAAATCGAGAGCATAACTGATGATTTATTTCAAATATGGTTGAATTAAAATTTCTATTTTTTTAGGCACCTTCCAAAGAAGTTGAATATTTCTACTAATGTATACTTCTCTTTTCAAACGTGAATTAAAAATGGAACAGATTTGGTTATCACAGTTATATCTTAGTAAGCAAGTTTTGGAACTTGTGTATAATTTGTATAATTTGTATAATCATTACTCTTTAATAAAAGTCTGCAGTGCAAAATCCAAATTCAATTGATGAAATTTGTTTTTAACATTCTCTTGTTTAAAATGATCAACAGTTTAATCCATTTTGAGTGTAGAAATTTACTACTGGGTAGTTAGGTGTGGCACAGGGTGGATATCCTAAAGAAATAATTTTGACTAAGTAATATAATAATGGAATGAACAATGTGTGCATTTAGGAGAAAACATGCTTTTTATACTTATTATAGAGAGTAGTGAATAAGAGAATGATCCCGGAGGTCAGAATGCTTGTGCCTTCACATCTGTTCTGTCACTGAGAAGGTGCTGTGGCCTTGACCAGGTCACTTGGGAAAGTCTTAGTTTTTTTATCAGTAAAAAGTAATTACCTTTAAGAATAAAAATTATTCATCATATGTAAAAACACTTAAAGCAGTGCCTGGCACATAGTTAGCATGCTATAGTATTTACTATTATTTATGTTTTATAGCTAAGTAGATAGCATTGATCTTATTCTTTAAAATAGTACCTTCTTGGAACATTATATGAAACAGCAATTTTGATAAAAATCCATAGTGCTTTTTCATAAACAATCAGCTCATGATCAAAGAGGCCAAAAGAAAACATTTTCTATCAAGCTCTTCATATATTCAATATATTAATTTATTTTCATTTACTCATTAGTTGTTCATTGAGTACCTACAATTATATAGTGTATGTAAATTTAGAACATCATAACATTTTAATAGGTTATATACATTATGTATTCATGAACACATATAATTATATGCATATGTATTTAATATAATATTTTACAAATGTTAAATATATAACACATACAACTGTAGGTATGTTTTATAACTAAAATTGTATATATAATTTAAATTCTTCCCAAAGGTTTGGAAAGCTGTCATAGTCTCCCTTTGTTACAATAGAAGAAAGAAAAGCATGGAGAAAGTTGGGTGAACTAGTATGTGACAATACTGGCATTTGAATCTAGATTTCTCTGCTCTAAAACACACATTTTTCCTCAAAATGCCAAACTGCTCTCTCAGATAGCAGATTTAGACCAGTGATGCATGTTAGAGCTAAGGATGACTGAGTGTGGCAAGACCAAAACACCAAAAACCCAGAGTCAGATTTATGTTAAGTGATTCAAATATTAATGTAAAACAACTATCAGCTCAATAAATAACAAGGGACATTATTTTCCTATTTATTAGTGATCTTGGTGAAGTTATAGTGTTCTGAGTCATTTAGTAGCTATGCTACCTTTTAAGTCCAAATAATGTTTAATCTAAAGATGAACACATTAAATCACATAGAGATGCTTGAACAGTGCTTTATAGCTTCTGATGAAGAGGAACTGGGCCATTCTACATAAAACACTTGGTACTAAGGGACAGTTTATTAATGTGATATGCTTGAAATTCTGAGTTAAGGTAAATAAAATTTTCACCTAAATTATTTCTAAAATAGGATACCATGCCTTATTTTTTTCTAACCTTACTTCATGGAATTTCGGAGGATCTGACGGTGAGGTCATAGATATATGTTGATATTAGGTTATTGATAGGATGACATTCTAAGCATAGTTTTTAACATCTCTCAAGCCATTTTTTTCTAAGATGATCAAATTGACAACATTTCTGCAGAGACTTGAAAGAAACTACCAAACACACTACTTTCTGAGTCTGTGTCCTTTTGTATTTCTTCCAAGATAGAGTTCCATTCAGCTTCTCTCTTATATGCATTTTAAAATCCCCTTTGAAGATGCTATAAACTTTAACCAAGAAATTACTTGATTAAATAATGCTGGGCAATTCATAGCGGTTATTTTAAATGATACTTTGTTATATTTCATTTTTCTAAAAAATAAAATAATGTTTATTGTGATTTTAAAATGACTTGCTCTGATGCTGGGTGCAGAGGTGCTTGCCTGTATTCCCAGCAACTAGGGATGCTAAAGCAGGAGGATTACAAGTTCCAGGCCAGCCTCAGCAATTTAGTGAGACTCTGTTGCAAAATAAAACATTAAAAGGTCTGGGGATGTAGCTCAGTGTTAAAGCACCCCTTAGTTCAATCTCTAGCATAAACAAATGAATAAATAAAATGAATTGCTCTGAATCGTGGGCTGTTATTTCTGAAGGACACAATAGGTTTGCATAAGTTTATGCTTTATATCTCAGAGGAAAATTTATATATATGTATCTTCTATTAAATAGGATGGTAGTCAATTGCTATTAGTACAAAGTAGAAGTAGTTTATGTAATAATTGAAAAAAAAACATGGAATTTGGGGTCAAATACTTTCTAACTCCATGACTTTGGTCAAGTGATTTTTGACTTTTCTAAAGCTTTAGTTTATGTATGTGCAAAATGAGACTGCTAATATCTATATGCCCAGTCATTCAGTAAGTATTAGCTATTATTGCTAGAATTATGCTCAATATTTCCTATTTTATGGCAAAAGAGAAAAACAGTGAATTTCTAACTTTCAATTCCAAATGTTTATATTATTGACCACAGAAGCCATGCCATGAAAGAATAAATAAAATGATTTCAACATAATATCTTCTATGTGAAGTCTTATAAGAAACTTAAAAAGAATTGTGTATGATAGTTCCATAGTTCTTTTCACACAAGGGTACAAAATTGCACATCCTCAGAATTATTAGGGTCTCAATGGAGAACATTTAAAAGATTTTAGCAACAGGTGCAAAACAGCTGCAGTTCTATTTCAATAACGACAATGGATGGATTTATTCTCTGTAGGTTTTATCTCATTCATTTTGAGCTGACACTAACATTTAGGACACAAAGAAAATTAAGTACATGAAAAATAACTTTTGTGGGTGTTAAAAATATCAGCATTGATAAAAAGTGTTAGGCATATGCAATAATAATTAACTACCAAAATATAGTTTATTCCTTATGATAACTGGGATGGCAATATCAGCATTGGTATTGAACAGTAGCATAAATACATAGAAAAATTTAAAATTAATTCCATTACCAAGATATATGGCTTTGTAAATAATTTGATTTAGATACTATTTTAGGCTTTTTAAATTCCAAAGAGGTTCCCAAGCATAAGTAATTTCCATATCGATACTATCGACAACCCTTGCCATGGTCTGATTTTTTAAAAAATCGTGTCTTGTTTATAAAAAACATACCCTAAATCTCAGACATAATTGGTGGCAACTGCAAAATTATTTCTAAAATATGTACCATATGCTGGGGAGTAGAGGAGATGCAAAGTAGTGAAACAGAAGAGCATCCTAAAGAGCTTTCAATATAATTAAAACCATGAAAAGCTTCAAATAACTTCTAGGTGGCAAATCTTGTGAACTTGAGATGGATTTTGGACTGAATAATAGCATGGAATCTGGAAAAGCATTCAGTTTCGGAGAAGAAAGATAATACTGGATTCTGACACATTCATTTCAGATAATGGTGGGGTATCCAAGGGGGATTTTGGTGTGCTGTGGCTGTTATATCTGCTTTTATTCTGCTGGTCAACTCATCCGATGATTCAGTATTTCATTTAATACATTATTCATTTCTAATATCTTCAAGTGATTCTTCATTAAACTTGTGTTCCCATGCTTTATGTTTATAAGATTCTCTTTTCTCTTGGAGGATAACAATTCTGCCTTAAGTTTTGGTTCTTTTTGTTTTGTTAGTCTTGCTTCCTTTGGTTTAGTTTTTCTGCTTATTGTCCTTATTTCATAATAATTAACATCTCAGCTGTCTCAGATTTTGTGGAAGTAATAGCCCCTCACGTTGCCTGAGTATTTCATTCTCACTGAGGAACAAATTGTGTGGCCTGGGACTGGGCACTTTGCCCTGATTTGGGAGAGTGAGTGTAACATGTCTATAAGATTCTACTACTTACCTTAGTTTGACATATTTTCTTTTCTATTTTTTTCTTTAATAGGGAAATATTTTAAAGATAAATTGAAACATTGATGAGAAAAACACATTTGTCAGTGTTGTAAAGTCAATCATAGTTTAAACTTACTTCTGAAAAATTCCTTTATTGGGAGTTGGTGATATGAGAACATATATTTTTATCTAGAAATTCAAGCTTGACTTTTGACAAATAAAAGTCAGCTTTCCTAACTTACAGTTTTAACCTGTACTGACAAAGCACAAAATCTTGTTTTATAAGTAATGTATTTTCTAAGCAACTTTTAAATGGAAATAAAAATTTGAACAATTTACTTTTGTTGCCTAATTTAGAAGCCAAAGAGGATCAAGCTACCATAATATTAGAAAAAATGGCCACACAAGACTGTGAGATGCATGATGTATAATTGATTTTGCTTAATAAATATCTGTTAATAAAAACAAATATGTGACACGATTATTGAAGACACCGTCAGGGTCTTTCAGGGGAACAAAGATACATCAAAACACTATATCTTAGCTTTATATAGAGAAAGTATATACACAATAAGCTGATATACTTGTTCTCTATGATTTGGGTATTAGCTAATCATAATCCACATCTCTTAGATTGAAATGTCCAATTCCAAATCATGATGAAACATTTAGAAAGATGCCCTTCTGTGCTTGAATATCTTTCTAAATTTAGACCCAATATCTTTTAAAATTACTGAGAATATTACCATGTAATTTATTTAGTATTATGACCTTCTTAAGACTTGAGACAAATGACACTTTAAAACTTATACATATATATGCCTGGGGCTTCAGGTCCTAAAATCTAGTAAAAAATTGGTGTTAAATAATTTAAAATGAAAAAATTATCCACAGATTAATTAGAGACCCAAGCTAATTATTCTGTACATTTTATTACTCTTGGCAGACAAACTGCTACCAAGTAAGCCTGTTATAGCTGAAGAGCAATTGTGGACCCTAACAATCTGGCTCATTTGGATGGAGACTGTCATATTTGTTGGTAATAGTGCTTCTGCTATGTTAGTGAAGCTATGATGCTTCAGAGCCAGATACTCAGTTTTGGCAAAAATATGATTTTTACCGCCCTCTTTATGGAAACAAAGATTTTCAAGAAATGAAAGAAAATAATATGCTGATTTAGATGCTTAAAATATTTGATGTGGTACAACTCTGTTAGATATAATTGAGACTAATGAAAATAAGCACTACTTTAACATCATTATTAATTTAAAAAAGAACTTTTTTGAGGAAGAAATTTAGGAAAATACCCTATAATAGACAATCTTTCATTAAAAACAAATTTTTTAAGATTAAATTTGAGGCAGGACTAGATGAAATGTCCGTGATCATAGTAGTTTCAGCATAGTTACGAATGCTGGTGGGAATTACAGTTAGTTGAGATATGAAGGCTCAATCTCAACTATCTGCAGGCAACTCAAAGAGAGCTCAGGCCAGGAAATCTGACAGCAGAACAATGGCAGACAGAATAAAGGGAGACAGGGCTCTTGTTTTTTCCTCTATCTAGAATGCCTTATGTCTCCTTGCCTATCTAGCAAACTCTCAAGGCTCAGCTCAAATCATTTAGTGTCATTTTCTGTTTTGACTTTCCACACAGAAATAACTACTTTATCCTCTGCATTTACACTGTACTTGGAATGAGCTATATTTCTGAATGTATTGGATCTTTTTAGAGCTATTATCTTATGTAGCCATCTCTCCCTTGAGATCATAGGAAAGATATTTATCTCTGCATTTTCAGTTTTCAAAAAAAATGATACATAGTAGTTGTTAAAGAAAAATATATTTGTATTTCTTAAGGAAAGATGGTGAATGGATTTCAAAAATTCTAAGTGGTTCCTTGAATGCTTGAGATTTTAGAGTGATATTTCACTGGATTTAGTATTGTAAGAAAAGTAATAGTGTTTAGTGATCATAAGTGGATAATGAAGGGAGACACCTGGTACCTTTGCTAAAAATGTGTTCTTAATCAGTATGACATGTCAGAAATTAAAGTGGTTTTAATAGTAATAAAAAGATTGTATTAGGAAACTTACCTTTTATCAGAATTAACTTTTTAATGACTTTTTAATTGAATGTTACTCACCATAACATTGTAGCATTTTATTCTAAGGGTCTGAGTTCACCCCAATAATCATTCCACAGAGATGAATAGAGAACACAAGCATGTTGAGGAGAGGATTCTCCAAATGAGAGACCAAGACTGAGCAAGTCAGTTCCTCTTTCTCTATATGCTCACTATTTAAATAAGAAAAGATTCCCTTGGAAAATATAATGGATCAGAGGCTATACTTTCTTAAGAATTGGAGATTTACATTATTTTTACGGAAATGCTCATAGAAAGCACTTAGATATAATGGGTTGGAATGCAAATCAGAATAGAAAGGCAAAATTATATTTTATTTAATTCTGAAACAGGTGGCAGAATAGTACAAACTTAGTTGTGTTAAATTGAGTTAAAATTGGCATAAACTTGTCTCATACTTAGGTGATAAAGTTTGATCCAAAGCAGTCTCTGTTCATGGTGAACTATAAACCAGCCTGATTTGTAAACAACCTATAACCTAACCTAAGAGTATACCTAGGTAACAGACCAACCGAGGCTTAGATAATCATCACATCTGCACTTTCATCCAGAGGCTAAAAGTTGCCAGAAACTGACTAAGGCAATTGCCAACTGCAGCCAATCAGGTTGTTTTTTTATGCCCCTTTTTTTCCCTCTCTGGCTATAAATATAACCTGCACATGTGTAGTGGTTGGGGGTGGAACATTTTGAACCATTTTCCAGCTGGACTGCTGCCTGATTCTAGAATCACAATTGAAGCCAATTAAATTGCAAAACTGGATTTGTTGTAATTTTTGTCTTTTAATGAGTGCATGCATTTCAAAGGCAGCAGACCTGTTTTGAACTCTAGATCTACCACTTACCAGTCTCATGTGGTGTTAAGGAATTTATTTTCCCTCTCTGAGGCTCATATTTCATCCTATAAATGGAGATAAATATTCTTACCTTCTAGAGATAAAGAATTCTTACCTTTTTGAATTGTAAAATTTATATCAAAGCACATATTTTATACAGCTGTACAATCCAGACCTAAACCTTGAAAAATCTGGCAAGTGGTTTTCTAATTGGGGTATAGAATGCTCCTCAATAAAGGTGCCTCTGGAGTCCTACCATTAAGAAGCAAGGCTTGGCTGCTGCTTGTCAACGTGGTATGTTGAAGGAGTAGGTTCTTCTAATTAACTCAAGATGGCAATCTCCCAAAGCTGTCTCTTCAAGATTGTAGGTATTTCATTTTCATTCTGTTGTGATAAAGAGGAATGTGATGGAGATGATCAGCATTGCCTCCCATTATGAGCTTGTTAATTTGTCTGCTGTAATTTTCCAAGCATTTTCTTGGAATGCATCCAGAAATTTATAAAAGAGATCATCTTCTATTTCATACTGCTACAGACTGTGAAACAATAACTAATTTGAGATAATAGGAATTGCAGCTTATGTAAACATACATAAATACAAAACACGCAGGAAAATGAACAGTGATTTTAATTCATTGAACAGTATACCACCAACCAAGACTAGACACGATATATTTAGCAAAGGTTATTCTTGTGTAAGGTGAGTTGAAAATATGTAGATATGCTAAGTATGTGTTAGTATACTCATTACATCGATCATTTATTCCATAAAGATTCATTAAGTACCAGCTATCAGGTGATGCTCTAAGCAGTGAGCAAGAGACAGAACCCGCACTCTGGAGGAGCTTGTGTTGCATCAGCCCACACGTGCTAAACATCTACAAATTTTCTCTTTTACTTATTTTACCTCAAAGGTTATTTATTGAAATTAAATATATTTATTTTTTTTAAAAAATTAGTCACAGTCTCTGTTTCCATAGTGATAGTAAAAACTGTCTACCTGCACTTAACCAGCTACTAAGTTTTTGTGAATACTATATATCAACTTTATTCATGAGTGGAAAAGTTTGAGAATAATTCCTTTGTGTGATATCCTCTTTGTGATAAAGAGGAACATGGTGAAGTAGAAGTGTGATCTGTATTAATAAACTGTTGTGGGGCTTTGTTACTAGAGTAGTGTAAAAATCACTTCAGTAGATTTTGAGTATTAGATGTATATTATTATTATTCTTTGAAAACTAGTAAGTATGTAACTTGTGTGTTATAATACTTTGTAAATGAAAATATATGATTTAGTCATATGTGAGGAATAAAGTGTTTCATTTCTAAAAAAATTTCAAATTACAAAAGCATCTCTTTCAGCTATTTAGCATTTATTGAAGAATAACTGTGGATGATACTTTGTATGCAAGAAATGTGATCTCAACAGTAACTGTGGAAGATTAATTGCTGTCCTCATACTAAACATGAGGAAATGGAGGCTTCCAGTTATTGTGTAACTTATCCATGGTCACACAGCTTGTATATAGCAGGCCCAGAATTCAATTAATATATACATGGATTAAATTCAATATATTATTTGATTAACTTTCAAAAATTTGAAAGTGCTTTTGGAAAGAGTTTTTAAAACAAGGTCTTTGGCAGAGTTTGACAGATTGAGCACATTACATTAAAGTGAGATACCAAATACACACTATAAAGAGAAAAAAGAGTATTTCATACAAAACCATAGCAGCATCAGATGAAAGAATGGTTTTATTTGGAATAGTTATTTAATTTCATTATGAGGCATATACATAATACACTGGTGCTGCCTGAGTAAAAGTATAAATAGTATTGTTTGTTATTTTAGAATTATTATAAATTAAATTTCATTTGTTAATTAATTCAGACTCATTAGGAAGACTCCTTTTATTTATGCCATAACCGATTCATTTCTCAAATACATTTTACCATGTGTATTTAAGATATATATAACACAATGCCATAAAATACATATCATTTTAAAAAAAATATTTAGATATAATTTCAAACTTTTAGAAAATCTTCAAGAATAATATAAAACTCACACAAACTCTTTAGCAATATTTGCTAATCTTAAAATTCTGTTTCAATCTGAAAACAATTTTGTTTTAATCTGAAATATTTGAGAGTAATTTTTATAAATTTTTCTCTTTATCCATAAATATCCAATGGCATTGGTAGAAAGACTTAGGTTGAAGAGAAATCTGTGATCTAGATATTAAAATTGTCCAGCAAATGAGGGGTACATGTCAGTTTCCAGGAGGAGAAAGAGGTGGGGAGTCTAATCGTACTATTCTCAATCTGGAAATAATAGTCTATATTTTTGGTCATGTTCTGGTATCTAGTCTTTTTTGACCTTGTCCTTCAGAGATGAGGCACATCCTTAGTCACTACTATGATGGGCTAATCTCTAGATCCTCATATTGAAAATCTTTATTGCTTAAGTGATAAATTCAGATATTATCTCTGATCACAAATAATACAACCTTATAGTCTTCCTCCTACCCATCTATTCCCACCTTTCTTCTTCTTACCCTATAGTCTTTAGATCTGTGGCTTATCATAACCATCAATATTCTCTACAATTTTCTCCATTGTCTTTTGTTTTATCAACCTAGCAAAACTCAAACTGATTAAATTCATTTATCCACTTTATTTTTCCTTATTCTCATGCTCTGGGCACAGGTACAAAGATTGTTACTATTATAAATTCATAATAGATTATTACTATTATAAATTCATAGTTTCTAACTTTATCTAGACTCTCCTCCATGCCAGGAAAGCCTAGTTAGCAATCTTCCTTTCTTCACCGTGGTCATTAATCTACTGTCTTACAGGTTTAGAGAGGTATCTAATTATCACTTTGTTTCTTTTCTATGACTTCATCTTCTATCCTGCAAACCTCTTTGCAATAAAATTGAAGCAGTTATACCTAATGGTGGGAGTGGAATATTGCTGTAACTTGTATGGGTTTTACAGTTCACAAATGCATCCATCAAACATTCCCAGCCCAGATCTTTGGGACCCCCTGTATCCTTATAGAAACTTGAATATAGCATAGGACTTCTGTTAGGACTGAGAATTCAACCTTTCCTGAAGCCCCATTATTCTTTTTGTTTTGCTTTTTAATTTATTTTTATTGGTGCATTATAATTATACATACTAATGAGATTAATTAGGCCATATCTGTACATGCACATAACATAATTTGATCAGTCTCACTCCAAGGTAGCTTCCCTTACCTCTCTATTTTCTTCCCCTGATCTCTTTGCTCTACTCTTCTGCTGTCTCTGCTTCTCCTGCTATTCTCATGATTAGGTTTTGATCTGTTTCTCAGTATAATCAGCTTTCTAGCTACAGAGGATGAGAGCTGCTTTAAAACCTAACAAGGAAGATCTCTGGTTTCATACTTTGCTTGAAATTGGTGGTTGATTTCCCTGAGTCTGTTATTTTCTCTCTTCAAAGTACTCCTGATTCTTAGCAAGAGCTATCTTAGTCCACATTCCTTAAAAGTATGATTTCCCTGATGCCTCTCAAAGGTCAATGATACTGTGTATACCAGTGCATCCCTTTCAACCTGTCCACTAACTCCAGGTGAAGTAAGAACAATTACACTCATGGCATGTCAGGGATTGTCCATCTTACACCATTGCCAGTTATGTAGACATTCAACTTGGAATCCTCTGCAGCCATTTTGTTACAACCATTACCACTGCCAATTGGGTAGGATGATTCCACCCTAGAAACAGAATATGAGACAGATTCAGTTATAGTGATTTTCAGAGAGAATGCATATTTCAAGAAAATAGTAAAGGAGTGAAAGAGGAAAATAGCAAAGGGGAAATAGTGAGCAAGAATAAAGGCTAACCCTGACTTAATGTATGAAGGGATCACACCAGTCATTCCCCAGTTGAGACAAGAAGCTTGGCTTTTGGTATTCTGAATCAGTCAAACATTGATTCCACGTTGCCCCAAAGGTGAGGTGCCATCTGTCAAGCTCAACCTTCTAAAGAAGAAGATTTTAGTAGAAAATGTCATGACATGTAGAGAAGTAGTAGCCCATTGAAAGTAAAACACCAGCCAGGCTGCTAACATTGGTGAGCCTCAAATACATAATGTTGAGCACTTTATATTTTTATGTCTGTGGGGTTCCAGAATCAGGCATAGACTGTGGGTGGGGAATCCAGGAAATGCTAAATATGTGAGCACTGGCTCAAAATACAATGAAAGATGTGTTCACAGGGTAGAAAGGGGGAACCCTGTGAGTTGAAGAGGGTTCTATGGACTCCATCTATTTTATGGGGTGATATTTTCCATTGTTGCTTCCCCCTGATTTAATATGTCAGCTCACCTTAGGGTTTTTCTTCTTTATTTTCTTTAAATTTTATTCCCATTTACTTTTGTATTTTTCTATTATTGTTCTTTCCTAACTGATAATTCAGAACAAGTTTCTCTGGACCAACTTTCCATCCCAACTCTTATCCCACATTCTCTACTGTCTTCTATGAAATACGATCACTTTGAGTGAGCCTCACTGGAGCCACTCCTTTTAAAAGGAATTTATGTGGTTATAAATACATCACTTACATTTAAGCACCAGCTTCAACAATTTGTGTTGCTCTCCTGGGACTCACAGCACACCCAGAGCCCTGCATGTCAGGATCCTTGAATCAAACATGTGAGGCCTATGAAAGTATCTGTCCTACAAGCTTTTTATCTCCCACACTACTGTGATATTAGTTGAGTATATGAATGCCTAAAACGTAATTTTTAACTAAAACATTTGTTTCTATGCTAGATATTCACTGCATTAGCATCAAAATATGAGTTATGCTGCTGTTTTCAGGAAAAACAATTACAAACTTGTGATGAAAAGAGGAACAATGCAGAATTCACACATTATTAAACAGTGTGAAAAAGCGACACTGTTATGTGCAGTAGGAGCATAGATTATCTTAAAGTTCACCAGTGGTCTTTGAGAATCTTTTTTTATCTTTGAAGAAATATGAAATAAAGATTTTAAGCTAGAACCATAAAATAAAGATAAATGATAAAAATAAAGTCACCTTTACTCTTTTTGTTTCGTGCATAAATCTCAAAGCAGAAGAATCTTGTGAGACACTCTGAAAGCAAATAGCAAAAACAGCCTTATATAGTACCAGCAATTATATTGATTTCTGGCAGCTCTCAATTATAACTTCTGTCTACTATGAAGGTGATGGATGTTTGATGCCAGTCATTTCCAATTTATTTTGTAAAGCAAAGGAAAGGTTATAATGGAAATATATTTACCTGGCTGACCACCCCTTCTGCATTTTTCTTAATTGAGAACCTGTTTTTGACAGGTCTTTGTATCTTAGAGTGTTTTCATTATCTATACCCTTTGCTGCTATTTCCCCTTTCCCGCCAATCCCCGCTCATGTTTCAGAGAGAGAGAGAGTGAGGGGTATTGCAAAAGGTGTGAGGGAACTAAATCTTTTCTTTTTCTTTCTCATTTTCTGAGGGATCATAAACATTTCCCTGCATGACTACTCAGTGATCATGGTTATAAAACAAGTTTTTATTGTTTTGGAAGCACAGGTAGAATTTTGGGTGTTGGTCATCCATGGCAATCAGCAGTGGGTTTAGTATTACTAGCGCTTTTATAGGT
Organism: Xerus rutilus; assembly: GCA_028644305.1. Taxonomy (NCBI): domain Eukaryota; kingdom Metazoa; phylum Chordata; class Mammalia; order Rodentia; family Sciuridae; genus Xerus; species Xerus rutilus. The sequence goes on along the minus strand of CM053402.1, from coordinate 124,109,666 downwards.
ATATCAGTTTGAAATCAATATTATTGAAAGCCCTTTTACTATCAAACCATCAGAGATGTAATTCAAGGACACTGTGAGATAAGTTGGGGTTTTCATTGTGGCATGGGTAAAGGATTAAATCTTTCTGGGTGGTATGGGTTGCCTTACTTTGGGAACGATTGAGTGAGGCATTTATACTTCTATACCAACCAATTATTAGAGGTATACTACCTCAGGGGAAGAATAATAAATTTTTCTCTGCTGAGTGAAATTCTTAGAAAGTCATCTGAGAGATGTCACCAATACTGATTAGGAATCTTGATGGCATAGCACAGCAGCTACTATGATTGGCTTCCTCCATCTAACAGATGGACTGTTAAGAACTTGTATCTTCTAACCCTGCCATGACAGGAACAGAGAGTTCTTACTGTCACACATGCAGTGACTTGATTTTTTTTTTTTTGGTACTGGGGATTGAACTCAGGGGCACTCGACCACTGAGCCACATCCCCAGCCCTATTTTGTATTTTATTTAGAGACAGGGTCTCGCTGAGTTGCTTAGCACCTCGCGGTTGCTGAGGCTGGCTTTGAACTTGTGATCCTCCTGCCTCAGTCTCCCAAAGTACTGGGATTACAGGCATGTGCCACCACACCCGGCTTCCAGTGACTTGATTTTGATCTAGATATAAGGGTGGCTGGGAAAGAGAGAACCTCAAGTGTATTTATTGAATATTAACAGACTTTGACATACTGCCTAGATAAATGTCATTTGGTGCCAGAAAGAACTCATTTGCACCCAAATTGTGTTTATTATACAGGCCAAATTGTGTAGTGTTCTAAATTTAATGGATCATTTATTTGGATTTTCTCTATTTTAGGGTTCCTCTGCATAGAGGTAATGGATGTTTTATGCATTAATTATGTCTTACTTATCCACAGAAATCCTTTATGCTATCTAGAACCATAGGGATAATAATTAAAGAAATAGTTCTTCTTTTGTAATTATCATTCATGCCAAGTATGTAAGTCACCAATACCACATAATTGTGAATTTAGAATCTTGGAGCAATTTTTGGTAGGATATCATTTTATCTGCAATATGGAAACTTATCTCACACTGACTGTCCAAAAACAGAAGGTCCATGTATTGTATGGCAGGTCTACTTCATGAAGACCATGGGCCCAGGCTTCTTCTGGCTATTGCTCTTCAATCCTTAAAATGTGACTCTTGTCTGTATGCTCTGAGTCCCTGCTATGTTCACATTTAAATTGGCAATTCAGAAGAAGGAGGAGAAGGAAAAAGCCATTCTTTCTTTTAGTACATATGCAGAATTTGCTCATATCATTTTTTTTCACATGCCATTTGCCAGAACTGAATCATATAACCAAAACTAGTAAGGATTTTATCTTTACTCCAGGTGACCATGTAGGCAAGAACAGGTAAAAGGACAGTATGGACCTTGCTTATGATAGAGGTCTCTCTTGTCTCCTTTCAAAAGAATGAAAGGCATTTATCCCTCTCTCTTTTGTTTAGGACAGCATAGGATCTAATTAGTTGGAAGGGAGTGAGATCTGTTTCCAAACAGCAGCATGTAATATTGTACTCCTTAGAGCATGCAATTAGTTTTTCATATTTTTTTCAAGTTAGAAATGGAGTGTTAATTCAGATATACTTAGATGTAATTACTTTCCACCAGTGTTTCTTACATCCAGAATAGTACATAAATGAATATCATCCTTAATATAAATTGAGATATTTAAATCCATTGTGGGACTTCTAAAATAGTGTGGAGATGATCCCTTTGTGCCTCCAGGGAGAAAGAGAGTCAGTTAAAAAACCAAATGAAAACAAAACAACAAAGTTTAGTGGTGCATTTTGATTAAAGCTGGTGGTATAAGTTAAATATTTATGTATCTGTTTTCATTTTCCAAAAATGATGATTTGGGTTAATGTTGTATGATTTAATGTCACATTAAGAGCATTTTGGGGGGCTGGGGCTGTAGCTCAGTGGTAGAGCACTTGCCTAGCAAGTGTGAGGCACTGGGTTCGAGCCTTAGCACCACATATAAATAATAAATGAATAAAATAAACATCCATCATCAACTAAAAAAAATATTTAAAAAAAGCATTTTTGACTCTTACTGCTTATAATTTACTGACCATGACATTATTCAAATTGAATTCAAAGAAATATTTAAAAATATAAAAATTTAAAATTTATTTCAAAATTTCAATAATTTTTAAATTGGAAGCGTATATGTTGTTGATGTGACTTAATGGGACTCTAATATTCAAATATAATCCACTTTCCCTCTTAAAGATAACTATTTTTACAGATGGATTATAATTCAAAAAAACAAAAATAATCTATCAGCACTAAAAAACCTTTTGAAGAACCTACTTTTCAGTTCATGGACAATAGTGAGAAAATCCTGAAAGTAGCTTCCCTGCAATTTTGATTCAGTTCTGGTGCAGCAGGGATTACTGTGGCCTCCAACACTGTGGGACCCCTGGGGACACATCCTGCTGTGTGCTTGCTGACATCTGCTGGATTGTCTTGGCAGTTCAATCAATCTGATTCTAATTCTACCCCAAAGAATAGGTCCTCCTCATGCTCCAGGAAACTTGTTCTGGAAAAGTTTGCTGGGGTCAGCCTTTTATACCCCAGACAATTGTTTTCTTTAGTTGTTACCTTAAATATTAGTTTTGTTTTTTTTTTTTAAATAACGAGTGTTCTGTTCTTGCAACCATTTTCTTTTCTTTTGCATCAACTCCATAGTTCTTTTTTCCCTAAAACCTTTTCCTTTTGGCTTTTTAAATCCTCATTCTGTTGTTTCAAATTCTTAGATTCTTCTTTAAATCTCTCTACTTTCACTAAATCTTAGAAAGGTCCAAATAAACCGCCTTGCAGATCTTTCATTCAAATGTTATTCATGATCCTATAAGCCAGACACTCAGTGTCGGGCATGGCACAGGCATCCTCACTGTTCTTCAGGTCCAGCATCTGGATTTTATTTTCTCTAGCCTACTGTAATCCACAACAGCATGCCTGTGAAAGTGAAGCCATCAAAGTGTGCTTCTTACTACCTTTCCTCATTGAGAATGCTTTCTGGCCTCCTGATAATTGCGGATGACTCATTGAAGACCTTGCTGTCTGTAGCTTTTCTCTCTGAACTGTCTTCTATCATCCCCTATTTGGAGGTGACTATCTGATGCCTGCAGAACTGCATCCATATCTGTGAGTTATCTCTTTACTACACGTCAACTATACTCTCTTGAACATTGTCCTTCTCTGTAATCATGTCAGCTCTAAGTTCTTAACATATCCTGCTTCTTAAGTATAAACATCTATGCTTTGAGCTCTTTCACATAGGAAGAAAATATATTACATTGGAAGAATACAAACTTTTAAATCAGTAAGACCTGGATTGAGATTTCAATTTTTAAGTTTTTACACAGCAATCCTTGGCAGCTCACTTTATCAAATTGGGCTTTATCAATAGTTAAGATACACCAGTCAAGTTAAAACCTAACTATACACTTTTCTAATTCTCTTTTTTGACACAGGGTCTGTCTGTATTTCCCAGGCTGGGTTCAAATCCCTGGACTTAAGTGAATCTCCTGCTTCAACTTTCCAAGTTGCTGGGACCACAGGTATGTTCCCCCACTTCTAGTTAGGATCCCTAATCTTTTGATTGAATTCATGTATTTTTAGATTAAACACAAAGCTCACTTTTTATTAAAAATGCTTTCGTACCACTCCTTAGACCTAAGAGAAACAGACAGGGATTCGTTAGCTGGAGTTCATGTCATGCGACTGCCCCTATGTGAGATGTTTGGCACGTGCTAAAGAACTGGTGAATATCTTTACCTTGGAAGGTTTCAGGGTTTGAAGATGCTAACTTTCCTCGTTTGGTCACTATATAATCAACACTAGAATACTCTACAACCAAGTATGAGTAAGTGCAAAGTCCCTGGAATACAGTAGGTAATCAGTAAATGTATTATCTCCACAACAAGATTACTCAAACCTTTTGAGATGCTTGGCACCCTAGTGCCTTAGGATGATCAACACCCTACTGACTTTCTCCCTTCTTCAGCAAAGACCTCAGTGTTCTTCACCTCAAAATTATCTTGCTAATACGAACAAACACTTGCTCACTTGTCTTTTGCATACATCCTCCTTGTAAATCAAAATCCTGTTTCCACCATTCATGTTATTTCTAGTTTTATTTATGGCTTGCTAATGACGTAATAATGCAAATTTTTGTCACAAAAACTATCTCTGATCTCTGGTATTGACTGTTCATCAAGGGTGTCCAAAGTTATTTTCTCCTTTGATAAACACTCTATTTACCCATTTTCTGCAGCATTAAAAAAAATTCCTATTTTTTTTTGTATTATACCATTCTATCCCCCTCTCAGAACATAGTTTACCTCTTGCAAATTGAAGCAGTCAGAGCAATCTTCTCTTAACTTGCTGCCACACTGCCTTCAAAGGACATGGACTTACATTCAAAATTTTCTCTTCACATTCTTTATCCATTAAATTAATGATTTTCCTATAATTTATTGCAACAGTGAATTTCATTCATTAAATGAACTCTGCTCCACTGGTAATCCTTTTTTCTCTTCTAGTACCTTCAAGTTTTGCTCTCTAATAGCCTCATCCTCTTTATTTAGAATATTCCTAAGTACTCTGTGCCCGCAAACCCTTCTTTACACCTCACACTCAATGCCCTGTGCAGTGTAACGTTTTCCTGTCAGAGAGACCTTCTTGAATATGTATTCACTCCTGTTTCTCCACTTCCACTCTTGCTACTCACACCTGCACTTTTGAAATTTGACTTCTGTCCCATACATCAATGAACATGTTTTTACAAAGGCCTCATGTTGCTATACATGATAAACACATCTGTATCTGCATGATACATATCTGATGGCAACATTTGTTAATATTGGTCACTTTTCGTTCTGAAACATTTCTTCCCTTGAATTATATGATCACTCACTCTCTTGACTTTCTTCTGACACATTTCAATGTCCCTTGCTAACTCTACTTTGGGAACTCTCAAGCACTTCATAAATTAAGTTGAAAATAAACAACTGGCATGTTTTTCGTCCCTGATATTCCTCAGTAGTTCACATAAAACTCCAAATCCTAATCATTGCATTTATAGGGTTCTTCTGCACCTGCCCCCTACTGACACTTTTTTGTCTTCATTCCTATCAGGTTTCCAGCTCCTTCCTACAAGCATGTACTTATGCTATCCAAACTCCATGACGGCCTGTGCACATTCTTTCCTTCTGCTTGGACCTCTTCTCCCTCCCTCTTTGTCTTCATTATGTCACATTTTTCAGTCTGACTGTCCTAATGTCTTCAGCCTCAGCTGGGCACCTCCTTTGGTGTTTTCCTGGTATGCTATGCTTATTTATGATGGCACTCGACTCACTGTCCTGTAATTGCATATTTACTTGCCAGTCTCTTCAATTCGTCTATGTGGGTAGGAATGATCTCATTCCTGTGTCCTTATTTCCTAGCAAAGTACCTGAGACATATTCAGAACATACTGTTGGTTAATACTGATCCTTAGTCATATCGGACTAAACCAAATGAAATTTTTTCCCTTGAGTTAAATGTAAGTTTTAATGTCATTGTTGATGTTGATTTTTTTCACCTGATCTACATGGTGACATGTAATGTGTCTGATACATTCGTATTTGCCATTCTGGTTATCATAAGCCATCTTTCTTTGCCAAACAAAATAAAATATGTATTCCTTATCATTCTCCTCTAAACTTACTGTCATAGTGAGCACTATTATTATTTTAGCAATTTATAGGGAAAGACTCTTTTTACTCAATCTCATCTCTTCTCAAATCCTGTCACCATTTTCCCCCAAAATCTTCAAAAGCTAGTTCTTTTCTCCTTTGAATTTCTGCTCTTGCCATCTGTCATGTGTAATATTGCAAACTTCTCTCTGACTCTGTATTTCTAGCTCTGTACCGGTGCTGTCAATCCTCAATCTCAGCAAGTGAGTTTTCTTATCAACTCCAAATTTCTCTCTTCACCTGTCCACACTCAGGATTTGTTTTCCCCCCTGTTGAAATGGTTTTATTGATGGATCTGGCATTCTGAGAACTTGCTTAATGTTCTCTCTGGAGGTACTGGATCATGTATGAGTTGATTGTTTTTTATGATGCCATTTGCTATAGACATGAGTGCATGTTTAAGCCTCAGAAAATGCAGGATTGTCATTTCACTGAAAAATGAAAGGAAATTTTCCCAATTCATAATGTATCATAATAAGTACTTCAAAGATGAATGCTTTTAACATTGCATCAGGTTTTCTGGAACTTTTAAATATCCATTCACTTTACTGTTCTCAAGTTTATGTACTGTGAATATTTATTAATAACAGTTCACAAAACACTTCTGAACAGTGATGAGTTTAATAATATATCTTGTAAGACACATTTGCAATTTACAGAACTTCAACATACCTTTTAAATATTTTATCAATTTTTAGGTTTTCATTTTAATATTTTGCAAGAGAATAGTTGATATTCCTTTGGTACCCAGATTATTTTGTAGTTATTGAGTGATTTTGATTATACATTAGAGTTTTGCTATCAGTTTAATTAAAACGATGAAAGCTAATGGGGGGATTTTGTGGATTTACACTAAACAAAGGAGGAAAATATGTTTAAGTTAGAAGGTTCTCTATAGAAGGAAAAAAGCATACATAGATTATTCTTCAAGAACGGTATTTCCTATTTGTGGCAATTATTAAACAGATGTGATTCTCTTTCAGCATCACTTCTCTGGCCAGTTAAGACATATTCTCAGCAAGGTTACACAATATGTCCCTTATAATATATACAGAGTATTTAAAGAAAAATTTCCCATATAGTTCAACTACATCTGTTCAGACTGAAACTGAATGCTGTGGGTTAGTAATATCTTTTCAAAAAGGTAAACAAGTATGAATTTTACCACAAGAATTTGTCTACTTAGCTTAATGGATAAAAATCTGAATATTTTATATTGGAGGATTGGCATAATAAAAATTTAACTTGTCAATGCTAGAACATTCACATTAAGTTTTAATATGAAATTCAAAGTTCTTAAATGTTGTGCATTAATATAAAATGTGTTAAATCTCAAAAATTAACTTATTTAAGACAGAAAAATTAAAAGAAATGAAAAGCTCAAAGAGAGAAATATACATGTAATCTCCCTATTTAAAAATGTTTACTTAATTTTTTTCTCTATGTTTTCCTCTAGCACCTTTCATATATATGTATTTATTATATAAAAATAATATATGTTCCCCATTATATCTGGGTCAGGAAAACTAGCTATTTTCCTAAATTGAATTTCTTTTTCAAAGTTGGGAAATCCAATCTCTCTTATTTATCTTGCTATTTTTCATGTAATACCCATATGTTATTTTTTTCTGATATTCATGACCATTTTACCTGACTCATGCTGGCTATATTTGCTGTATCTAGAACCATTCAGCTGCTATTCATCTTTCTGTGTGTTGTTTAATTTACCCAGTAATGCCAAGCAACCCTATTTCTGGGGTTATTTTAAACTCTATAACACTAAGCTTAAAACAATATTTTTAAAAATGACCCTAATGCTCTTAATTATCAGTTATGACTGTATATTTATTTACAGGTTTAAGAAAATAATCTAAATGTTAATTGTGATGTGATTTGGCATTTTTGTTAAGAAAACTAGTTATAAAATGTGAAACGATTATTTCTTATGACCTTTTCTGTTCCTGTGTGCAACCATCTATACCTTTTTATCCATCAAAATATGGCCTTTCCATCTATAATTCTGGCTCATGAATACAAAATAAATTTAGAGTTATTTTGGGAGGAGTGGGAAGATATTATAAATATACACAAATACAACATTATAATTTCATTTACTCAATTATTTTGTAATCCATAATAGGATTTAATTTTTACATAAATTTTACCCATTTTTGATATAGTCTTGAGCATTTTCTTTTTATTGCTCTGCAATTGGTATTTTTTCCCATTATATTGGTTTTTTTGTGATAAAAATTTATTATTTATAATACTTTTTAAGATTTGATTCCCTTGGCATTCCACACACTTAATTATATAATCTGCCACTCATGTTATCTGATTCCTTTAATTTGTATATATCATTTCTTTTCTAATTACATGGGATGTTTTAGAGCAGTCTTTATTAATGCTGTTAAAAGTTATTACTATTGATTACATTAGCAAGTTATAATGTTAAAACATACCCATATTTTTGTGTGAAACCCACTGTAGTGGTATGCAATTCCTCTGATGGATTTCTTGATTCTCTTTGCTAAAAGTCTATTAGGATTTCCTGTACCATGTTAAAAATAATAGTCTTGGTTTTATTTTGACATTTTGGTCATACTTTGGTTTCAATGTCATGCTGACTTTGTAAAAAATTAATTGGTTAAGTGAGGTTGTTAACTGTGTATGTCAAACTGTGTATGTCAACTGAGCATTAAGGCTATGGTTCCTCATTATTTGGTCATATACTGGTTTGATGTTGCTGTGAAGGCATTTTGTAGATGTAGTTAGCATTCCCAATCCATTGACTTGAAGTAAAGAAAGTTACCATCAGAAATGTGGGTAGGTCTCATCTAATCAGTTGGAGGTCTTAAGAGAAAAACCTGAGGTTTATTTATTTACTTATTTTTTGAAAAGCAGGAATTCTGCCTCAACATGCATTATTACCTCCTGCCTGAGTTTCCAGCTTGCTGGCTATTCTACAAGTCAAATTTGCTAGTATTCACATTATGTGGCATTGGCTCCTATTGATTCTGTTTGAAAAACTGATGCAGTAGGTTCTTGGCCTTTCTTCTCCACCTTTAGACAGGTAGCATAGAATGGTAGTTAGGAGGATGAACACTGAACATAGAGGTAATTGAATTTTCTGTGTTCATAACTATATTGCTTATGGATAGTGACAACCATGTTTCTTCCTTTCCAATCCTTGAATCTTTTGCTGCTGTTGTTCTTGTATTATGACACTTGTTAAGATCACTAGTCAAATGTTGACTAATATAGGTGAAAAGAATGTTTGTTTTGTTTCCTGTTGCAACTTGCATGGCAATTAATTCAGGAAACTGGACAAGGGGCAATGGGAGATTAGAAAAAACAAATAGACACACACAAATTAATAAGGCTAGGACCCAGTGGGCATCACACTCGAGTGGAGTGCAATGACAAAGAGTCAGCTCAGCATGTTTATTATATAGGTTTAAAAATCAAAAGGATTTATTGTGTGAAAGTTTCTTCAAAGCACTCAAAGTGAAGGATACACTTCTATGAAGCAATTATAATTATCATTTTATGCCTATAACTGTACCCGTGGGCAGCTGGCATTTGAATCTGAGGTCAAGAACTTATAAAATTTTGTGGCTGGCACAGAACCCCCTTTTGAACAGGGCATCATGTAGCAATGGGGCAATTTCCATTGGCACCTTCTCACTGAGATTCTCCAGAGAGGTATTGTGTCTGTCATAGGAGAGTTCAAGAACCATAATGCAGTTACTGCTCCCAACAGTTTCCTAACAGAAAGACAGACAAACAAAAAAAAAAAAAAAAGAAAAAGAAAAAAGAAAAGGGAAATGGGGTTTTGTTTTAGGTTTTCTTTTATTTTTGATTAATTCAGGATATTTATTAAACAGCTTTAAAAACTACTGCATAAGCTATAGATGGAATTGAAAAATCAATGTCAATTTAGTAAGCTCAGCATGTGAACTACTTCCATGTAAGTGATCTGAGAGATGAGATATACCTTTTTTTCCATCTATTGTGCCTGTTAGAATCTGGTATAATAAATGTATTCTGGTGAGGTACAATTGGTTTTGTATTGATATCAAATTTACAAAAAAAATAAAAATTACTTAAAATAATTTTATTTAATCTAACTCATTTAAACATGTGTTTTTCTGTTGTTTATATGCTGAAGATGGTATGCTACTGCATGGAAATAATTAACAAAGAAATATAAATATATAAATTATAAAGAATCACTTTTTTATAAAAAACGTTTACAAATGACTATAGTGAAAATATTTGGAGATCACTATACCACAGTATTCTTTGCAATCATAATATGTCTTATGGAATTTTAAATTTTGGACTGTCAAAAATTTGGTGAAATTTTTGTAGTGGATGTTACTATTGAGGTTTAGAATTTTTCTCTAAGGATAAGTTGGAATTAAAGGCCAGAGCAATTCTTAGAAATGAGGACAGAAAGGAGGCATGTTTGAAAGAAGGAGCTAATCAAGGTAGCAGGAAGATTTAAAAAAATTTTTAATTGGCACATATTCATTGCACATATTTATGGGGTATAGTGTGATATTTCAGTACATTTATGCAATGTATAATGATCAAACCAGGATAATTAGCATATCCATCACCTCAAACCCTAATTTCTATAGAGAACATTCAAAATCCTTTTAGTTATTTTGAAATATACAATAAATGATTGCTCACTATAATTTCCCTTTTGTGCAATAGAATCCTAGAAATTATTCCTTCTACCTAACTCTATTTTTGTTACCTATCACCAACCTCTTTCTATTTCTCCTTCCCTTTTACCTTTCTCAAGTTTTTAGCTTCCATTTATGAGTAAAAGAATGCTCTATTCGTCCTTTTTTGCCAGGCTTATTTCACACACACAATGTCCTCCAGCTCCATCTGTTTTGGGGCAAATGAGAGGATGTCATTATTTTCTCATGGCTGAATAATATCCCATTGCACGCATATATGTTTATTATATTTATATATACATCAGGTTTTCTGTACTCATTCATCTGATGATGGACATCTAGTTTTATTCAATATCTTGGCTATTGTTAGTATTGATGCCATTAACATAGGAATGTAGATCCTCTTTAGCATACTGATTTCTTCTCTTTTGGATATATACACAAGAGTGGGATTGTTGGATTATATAGTAATTCTATTTTTTTGTTGTTTGAAAATTCTCCATACTGTTTTCTATAATTGCTGCACTAATTTATATCCCACCAACAGTGTATAAGAGTTCCCTTTTCTCCTCATCCTTGCTAGCATTTTCTACTTTTGTCTTTTGTATAATAACCATTCCAGCTGGAGAAGAATGATATATCATTGTAGTTCTGATTTGCATTTTTCTGATAATTAGTGATGTTGAACATTTTTCATGTACTTGTTCGTCCATTTTTATGTCTTCTTTTGAGAAATGTCTATACAGATTAATTAAACTGATACAGATTAATTAACCCATTTTAATCAGATTATTTTTTGATGTTGAATTGTTTTAGTTCCTTATATATTCTGGAGATTAATTCTTTGTCAGATAAATAGTTTGCAAATACATTCTCCCATTCTGAAGGCTCTCTCTTCAAATCTAACAAGTCATTTTTAAATTCAGTATGTAGACTGGCACTATACATAAGATTGAAAGAAACTATCAAAAGAATGATTCAAGACTACTTACTTGGAGCTTTGGAGAAAAAAAAGTTTGGTGGTTAAGCTCTTGTAAAAAGAAAAGGCTCAGGGCTGGGATTGTAGCTCAGCGGTAGAGCACTTGCCTCACATGCATGAGGCCCTGGGTTCGATCCTCAGCACCACATACAAAGCAATAAAATAAAGACGTTGTGTCCATCTACAACTAAAAAAATATTTAAAAAGAAAAGAAAAGGCTCTCTGAGGGGTTAACTTTCTGATACTTTCTGAGGCACAGCTGCGGAAGGTTGTTAGTATGAACCTCTTTCAATAGAACAGCACCAACTGAGGTAGGTTGAGAGGACACAGGTAAGCACCACACATATGCTGCTGACCCACTGAGACTTTCAGACACCCAAGCTAAGATGTTAAACAAATAGTTGAATACATGGGTCAGGAATTGAGAAGAGATTCCAAGATGGGAGGTGTTTGTTTATTGGCTCTCATATTTTAGAAGATGACAAAGTTTAAGGAGGTGAATAGATGAGGCTGGCTGGGGAAGGAGAATAGAATGAGAAGGTCAAGGATCCTCAGGTCCAATTTAGAATTCAGAATTTAGATATTTGGTGACTAAGAATGACGAGGCATAGGCACAAAGAAATAGTGTTTAAGGATAAGGAACTGGTGAACACTGTTAAGTGCTGCTCAAAAGTCAAGTAAAATGAGGGTTTCAATTCACTGGTGGAGTAAGTGCTGTGGAGGTCAATGATACATTAATAAGAGCAGAAAATAGATTGATGTGGACAGAGCCACGAGTGAGTGTTCAGGAAAATATACAGCAGATACACTTTTAAAGAAAAAATGTTTGTAATGGAAAGTAACAAAAGAGTCATGGCCTAAAGTAGAAAGGATTTATTAGAGAACTTAATGTTATCTAACAAACCATGAAAACTTTTTGACAGTTTACTTGGAGTTGTAAAAGCTGATTATAATGTATGAAGTCAGCTTGTAATTTGAACATTACTGACATATGATTATTTATTTGTGTGTGCATGTGTGTGTGTCTCTGTGTGTGTTTGTAGTTTGTTCTTATGAAAGCTGTTTTGTATCATAGTAATTATCTGATAATATGCAGGTCAATGAATGCTACATGATAAATGGCCCATAAAACAGTGCAATTAATCTTCCTAAAAGGCTAAAAATTCTTGTCTATTTGTACCTCTTTTGGGAGAAAGAATCAAGACTAGACAAGGATTAATTGAGAGCTCCCTTTATTCGTGTAAGTAGGGATATTACTTATTGTGATTTTCTAGTAAGGTCCTCATTCTCCAAACTTTTCTCTTTGGTATGTGGAGAAACAATACACCAAAAGAAGCTATGTGCCTTCCACTCTATACCTACTTTATTCTGTACCTATTTATTATTCATGGTTCTTTTTATTAAGGTATGTGAAATCTTATTAACAGAAAAGTCCCCCCCTTGACTTATTTCTTTTTGGACTCACCATGAAAGAAATAGGGGGAAAGTAGTCTTGGTGTGCTGGTCTCAGATGCAAAGGCCATAGAAATGGCACAGCTCTTTGTGGGTCCTAATCTTCTTCAATGGCTCCAGGTCTTTGTGGAACTTGTCCAGACAATTGGCTAGAATCTGGCTGTATTTTCCATCTTTTTGTCCTTCTGTCTGTTTAAGAATCAGTCTGGTATCTTGTACTAGAGTAGATTCTGCATAATGGTGAGCATATATTCCACCTCATTCTCGGTGAGATCACTGTCTGCTTTCCTCAACACCACATGAGCATATCTTCACCCCAAACCCTAATGGCAGTCATGGCCAAGGCTATTTCCTATTGCCCATCATCTTTGTTGAGTATTTATAAAATGTGCTGGAAACTGTCAGGGTTCAGTAGAGGCAAAGTGGTGGCATAGCAGCAGTGGCATGTATGCCTCCTACAGGTTCCCTTCTTTCAATTTTGATCCTGAAGAAAGCTGGAAGCTTATTTCAGGGGATTAATGTAGGCCCTCCCTCATCTCTCCACCAGTCTATTGTTACCTCTCTGGAATGGAAATCTGGAGGAAATAATTGTTGAATTACTAGGTCCCCAAGAAAGAGCTGATAGACTGCATTTAGCAACTGCTATGAGATCATGCATAACTATATCCCACCCACACATGACTTTGTTATATCTGGGCTATAGAAGGAAAAAAGAGAGAGCAAGACTTGAAATCAAGTTGTAACTATTAGAAAGTTGGGCCAGAGATGAAGAGGAACTAAAATAAAAAGTGAAATTAGACTGCAAAGAGTAACAAATTAAGGGTTGTAAAATATACAGATGTCTAGAAATTGGTTGCAAAATTAATTCACTGGCATTTATCTCTACTACTCTAATAAAAGAGATTTTTCTTTAAGATAATGTCATTGGTTTGGACGTATTGTTTGTCTTTTAGTTGTTGGTAGACCTTTTTATTTTATATGCAGTGCTGAGAATCAATGCTAGCTAAGAGCTCCACCACTGAGCCCCAACCCCAACCCACTGGAAGTATTATTTTTAAGTTCCACAAAAACTATATTAAAAATCAATCCATAGGCTGGAAATGAACTCAGCAGGGAGCTTGCCTAGCATGCAAGGGGTCCTGGATTAAATCCCTAGCACCAAGGAAAAAAATCAATCCAACTGCACTCTAAGACTTAGTGTTCAAAGAAATCTTATTTCTTAGTTTGCAAATTGTATCATTGTCTCTCTAAACACTGAATGAATGAATGATTAAAAGATACCAATAATCATAGTAAAAGACTGTGAAGATTTTTTTCACTGAAGAGTATACACTTTACAAAGTTGTTTAAATAAATGAAGAAGTGAGAAATAACACCACATAGATCTATCCATAGAGTTCAAAGTTGTCTCCAAATTCCACCTGGGAACAATTGGTAAGGTATCAATGCAGAGTGGGAATTCTACCAGTTAAGTTCTTCTTGCATTTTCAAAAGGTTTATGCCATCTTCTAACATTCTATTAAACAACCTGAGCCATGTGACTGTTGCAGAGATCTGGCTTTGTGTACTACCTTATGATGTGCAAAAAATTATTGAAAAAATTCTGGTATCTCCTGAATGGAGTAAAAATGACATCATTTCCCAGGAGCATTTCTCTGTAGCACCAGATTTTTGGTAGCCCTGAGATAATTTGTACACAAGATCATGAAATAAATATAAAAGAACTAATTATATCTAAAATATTTATTGCATGCCTCTGTTTACCATTAAAACATCAGAGAAAATGAATAAATATTAGTCAAGTTTTTGTGTGTATGTTGTTCTCTATCTTGAAGACATTTGAAAAGTAGTAAAGTGGGTAAAATATTTTCAATTTAGGGAACTGACATCATGCTTATATTGTCAAAGGTACAAAATAAAAATTATTGCTTTTTTTATATGTTAGCATCTCCAAAGCATTGCAGGCAACAGATCTTGGGCTCCTAAGCCACATTGTTTGGCTTCCACTTATCTTTTAGAATGAAGATTGGAAATCCTCAAGGTACATTTTTCAGATTCCATTGTAGCTGCAACTCTGAATTTCAACTCTTTTCTGGAAAATTGAAATACCTGTTGAGATTTAGAAGGCAGAAGGGAGGCAGAAGCCAACTTCCAGCTTCTGTTGGAGTCAACAAGCAGTCTAGAAATACTAATATTTTGTAAGCAAGGTTTATATTTTATACCTTAAGTAATCTCATAACAAGTTTTAAAATTGATTTGTATAAAATGAATTCCTAGACTCTTCTCTCTGTTACAATTTTCCATTTGTAGTTAAAAAAAAAAAGGAGGGTGCTTTTTTCCTTACTGGACACACCAATAGGTTCCTTGTTTACTTTACTATTTTACTGCCATTGCCTATTTCTTGGTTCCTTTCACTAGGTTTTGGGAGGAAGGCCTTATAATCCCAGTGTCATCTCATTGCTGTGTTATCCTATATCCTGGGTGCATTCAACCTCAACAGGTAGTGATGAGTGTAAGGAAAAATAGTCCACACCACATCAATTGCAGTCTTTGGCTCCTCAGGTCAGTTTATGGAGTCACCAAACTGGGAGAATGAGCTGGCCATCTCATGGTCACTTTACCCCCAATCTGTAATAGAAAAACAGATGAGGCAACATGTGTACACAAAGATTTATCTACATTGACTACACCAAGAGATACTAGAAGTCTGAGATACTCAAGTAGCCTCTAAATTCTCAGGCTTCATAAAATCTTTCATTTTCATACAGGTCTGCTTCACGTTGATTATCTTTTTGTCTACTGCACGAATCCCTTTCAAATCCTTTGGATCTTTTTCTGAACTAGTTAGAGCATGGATTTTACTGGTTTCTAATTACTCTTTCCATTTCTTATTGCTTTATACATGTAATGTGATTATCATGAGGTCAAGGGGGCCATGAGGTCAGTAAGGGGTTAATTTTGTAACAGTGCCTCAAGTTCTGTTTTGACCAGGATCTTCTATTTGACTGAAATAGAACTTTCCTCCTACATAGTAACAAAGATTTAAAAAGTCTGTAGTAGCAATTTAATTTAATGTTTAGCATCTCTTTAAATTTACTACTTTTAACACATCCAAATTATTTTTTTTAATATTTTTTTTAGTTGTAAATGGACACAATACCTTTTTTTTATTTATTTATTTTTATGTGGTGCTAAGGATCAAACTCAGTTACTCACACATGCTAGGCAAGTGCTCTGCCACTGAGCCACAACTCCAGCCCCAACACATCCAAATTCTTAGTCCAAATAGATTCATAAATTGCATAACAAACTTCTATTTTGTAATCCCTCCAGATTTCCTCATGATAAATACTAAATAATAAAAAATTATTTTCCCAGTATTCAAAACCGTGAAAAATATGAATATATATGAAAATAAAATGATGTTTTTTATTCCTTAATAAATAGAAATTAACATTTTCCTTATTGAATTCTTTTTATTGCTTGCTTAAATCCTCATATGTTGTAACATATGTTGTATTATAATTGGGATGTCGATTTAGAATGGGCTAATAATTATTATTTATGGGATTCAAAAAGTTAAAAGAATTAACACCATATTTTGTAATTCCCAAATGCATCACAAAGCAATCTGATAGTTAATTTTTTTTCTATTAGAATGACTACTGTAGAGTGAATTCTTGAATTAATAGAAGCCTCATGAATAATGGCAAACAGGTGCTTTGTGATACAGAGCAAAGCCATGAGGCCTGGTGGCCTTGAATATAAAATTCC
This sequence comes from Xerus rutilus, assembly GCA_028644305.1. Lineage (NCBI taxonomy): Eukaryota > Metazoa > Chordata > Mammalia > Rodentia > Sciuridae > Xerus > Xerus rutilus. Next base: position 124,092,952 of record CM053402.1, on the reverse strand, counting down.
CTTTCAACAAGTTCTGCTTTCTTTCTTTTTCTTTTCTTTTTTTGGTTCAGAATCTGCTCTCAGAATTGAATAGTATCTAGGCTTTTGTATATAGAGATCAGATATTTTATGAACTCAGGACCTGACTAATCACCTGTGAATACTAAGAACTCTAAAAATAATAGAAATAAATTCTCCTGGAAGGGCCAAGAACATAGATCTAGGTGTACATTTTTAAGAACAAAGAATGAAATATTTCATTACATTTAGAAAGAATTTGTGCTTGAAATCTCATATTAAGATGTGTTCATTCAAGTGCCAAGAGCAATACCTTGATGGATTGCAATACAAAGGGGGAAAAAGGAGAGGAAGGCACACTACTACATATGTTACTAAACTCATTTCACCTGTAAAGGGAAGAATATTGATTTCATTCATCTTACTTAGTTGGGAGTCTGACTTAAGAAAAATTCAAGTTCATTGACATCATCTCTAAAGATGACAGCATGGTACCAAGCACAGAAATAAAAGGGAGGAGGAAAATGATAAATGTAACTTCATTAAGAAAATTTAAAAACACTATTTTTCTTCATGAGAAGGCAGCAGAAGAGCCCCAGATTCTGGCTGCATCTTTAATCTGTGGCGACCTTTATGACATTTGTGATCTATGGGCTTTAAATTGAGCGTGTGTGAGTTCATGCATGTGCATTTCTCAAGAACAGTTAGGACACATAAGTCAATAGAACCACTGCATGAAATTTTGTTTTCCCTGTATGTTACGTGTCTGAAACGTGTGTTCTTGCTTTGAAAATAACAAGAAGCTTTATAAAAAGATGCAATAAATATTTTGCTTCACACTTTTTAATTATAATTTTTCACTTAATGAATCTTGCTCTTTTACTGTTTTTATTATATGTTTAAAGTAATGAAAAATGAAAGTTTCATCATTGGTGCCTCTGAATATTAAAAAGAAATTACTGTAGTTCTTCAATTCTTCCATCTGTTAATTTGGCATATATTTATCGAGTGACTTCTTCAAATAATTTATTATATTAGATATTAGATATTATGGGGACATAAAGATGAATCAAACTTAGCATCTGTTAGAGGATTATAGAATATTGTTATTATGGTTTGGATATGATTCCTCCAAAAGCTCATGTTAGACAACATAGTTCAGAGGTGTAATGATTAGTTTATAAGAGATGTAACCTAATCAATGAATTAATACACATAATGGGTTAATAATTCAAAAGGATTACTGTACTGGGTGGTAACTTCAGGAAGATGGGGCCTGGCTGGAGGAAGTAGGTCACTGGAGGAGCCCTTGGGAATTATATTTTGTTCCTAACTCCTTGAGCATGCACTTGCTCTCGCTTGCTTGCTCTCTTTCTTTCTTTCTCTCTTTCTGTTTTCTGCTTACTGTGAGCTGAGAAGCTTTCCTCTGCCATGCCATCTACCATGAGGTACTGCCTCATCTTGTGCTCAGAGTGAATGCAGTCATCTGACCATGGACTGAACCTCTGAAACAATGATCCAAACAAAACTGTTTCTCTTTTAAGTCATTCTTATTAGGTATCTTAGTCATAGTGATGAAAGTTGGCTAAGACAGAATTCTAATGCTTTAAAGATTGTTTTACTGTAAGAGTTTTACTTCCTAATATTGGATGGTGGACACTCTTCTTAGAAGGAAAGAATTCCTGTTCTTTGTTCAGTGGCAATTATGTCAAGCTGTATATGGGTTTATGATCTGCTATTCAGGTGACAGCAGGGTACACTCTTTAAATTAGTAAAATCATCTGGATCTCTTGGAATATTTTAGGAATATAGAACTCAGGACATATCAAAATGCTGTGTGATTTACTGGAAGTCGTGATGATTAATATGAACTGTCAACTTGATTGGAATAAGAGATGCCTACAATTAAAAGACTTCTGGATACATTTATGAGGGTATTTCTAGGAATGTTTGGCAAGTGGGACAGAAAACTGAGGGAGTACCCACACTCATTGTGGGCAGCATAGTCCAATAGGTTGGGCACCTGTGTGGAACAAAAAGATGGAAGAATAAGGAAGCCAATGTAGACACAATCTTGAATCCTCTTGAGCAGGTGCTTTGATTGCTACTGCCATTGCTTGAGCACATCAAATTCCTACTCCTTCACCCTTTCAAAGGAGACTCTGACTGGCAACTCTACAAGGAGTTCCTAAGTCTTCACTCCCAAACTGGGGCTGCCTCATAATCCATTTTCTACTGAAGTTCCAGCTTCTTTTACTGAGAAGCTACAGGTTTCTCCAGCTTTCCAGCCTACAGACTGCCACTGTGAGACTACTCAGCTCTTGGTCATGTAAGCCAATCTAAGAAATCCCAAATCCCATTTTTATAATCATATATAAAACTAAAAGGTTATTTAACTCTCAAGCATAAATGGCTATCTTCTCATCTATCATTCATCACACATTTGCATAATGTGTCAGAATGAGCCATATAATCTCCATCAGAACAATAGTTATGGAGTCAGAGGAATTGATACAAGAGAGAGGATTAATCATGTTTGAGAATGCAGAAGAGGCCCCTCACGAGACTGAATTGTAAGCAGCCAATTAAAAAAAAGTATTATTTATTTCCTATGTGTTATAAACAATTGTGAAAAGGTACAATAGTTCTTAGCAGTTTAAATGCTTAAGACCTTTTAACCTGACAAATTGGGCAAGGTAATATGCTTTATAATTTTATTTAAATTATTATGAATGATTTTGTCAAGATATTTGTAAAAAGATAAAGGACAAGCTCCATTAAACAGCTAAGAATGGCTGGGTTCATTAAGTCATTATCTTTAGCAGTTTTGTACAAAGTAATTAGAAAAGGCTATGAGCAAGAAGCTGCAAATGAGGGAGGTATGAATGTCTAGAAACTAGCTAAGAGAATCAACCTCCTTCTAAATTATGTGCATCTTTTTAGTATCTATGGCTGGATACCTTCTGTTTAGAAATGGTAAGAACTGGGTAAAGGAGAAAAGCAACTTCCTCATCCAAAGGATAATTAAGGCAGAGTTAAATGGGAATAAGACACATAAAAGGACCCACAGGAACACAGGCACAAGCCCAGGACCACCTCCAGGGACTTGAACAGGAGATCAGGCTCAGGTCAGGCCCAGGACTGCCCCCACCATTCTGCACCAGAGCCCAGGCCAAGGTCAGACCCAGGACTGCCCCTGTCAACCAGAGGGAGCCCAGGCCAAGGCCTAGGACCACTTCCAGGTACCCATGCCAGAGCCAAGACCCAAGCCCAGACCCACTTCTGGGTATCTCTGTGAGAGCTGAAGCCCAGGACCACCCCTGTACAGAGTGGAGTTCTATGCTGTTGTTCCCTACCTGAGACCACATTGGGACATGGCAGCCATCACCATAGTCTTCCCTACATAGTAGCCTCCACCTTGGGACAACAGACAGGGCTTGGGATATTGTTTTAAGTCATGCCTTGTGGATCTGCTCGACAAGTTGGGGTCCCAAGAGACAAAAAGGGGTCTTCAGGGAAGATGAAGTGGGGTCTCACAGGATGAGGTTTTGGGGTGACGGTCTGCAGAGTCACTCCACCCAGACTCCGGGGTAGGTAAACTTCTGCAGAGTGAGACACAGAAACACTGTTTCTTTTTTTCCAGAAAGTACAGAAGCTTATATATAGTCCTGGACCAATCATGGCCCAAAGTTACAAACAATGGGGCACCACTCTGTCAGGTGTGCAATCCATCAGCATAGAATGGGGAAAGAGGGAGGGAAAGGGTTAGAGGTATGGAGAGTGCTCCTACACTGGGGCAGCTGCCACTACAGGCACAGCATGCCACACCACTGCTTTTCTGAATAAGCAGCCCAAAGTCATTATAAGACCCTCCTTTTCAGCACCATCTCTGAAAAAGATTGCATCCATTTTGGGATACCTCCACTACTATCTTGTGCTACCTCTAATATGGCCACTACCATCTTAAGTTGCAGTAGAATCCATCTAGAGACATGAGCTGGGGACTGGAAGCCCAACACCAATGTGAGGTACAGGCAATCTGCAGGGTCACTACAAGATTATAGGGTAGAAATCGCAATACCTCAGATCTGCGCTGCAAGAAAGGAAGACACATGATCAACATAAAAAAGGAAGAAAGTACCCCAAACAAGCCATGAGACTATAATAATAGAATCCATTGACAGCACAGTTGATTAAATGACAGAGAAGGAGTTAGGAAGGTACATAATTAAAATGATCTGAGAATTAAAGAATGATAGAGAAAATATAGGAAAAATTGATCATGCCAACAAAGAGATAAGTGAGCAAATACAGGCAACAAAAGATTACTTCAAGAAAGAGCTAGAGATTGTGAAAAAAATCAGAAATCCTTGAAATGAAGGAAGCAATACACAAAATAAAAAACTCAATACAAAGCATCACCAGCAGTCTAGATCACTTGGAAGACGAACCTTAGAAAATGAAGACAAAATATACAATCTTGAAAATAAAATTGACCACACAGTGAAAATGGCAAGAAACCATGAACAGAACATACAAGATTTATAAAATAGCATCAAAAGACCAAATCTAAGAATTATCAGGATAGAGCAAGGCACAGAGTTTCAAATCAAAGGAATGTACAATCTCTTCAATGAAATAATATCAGAAAAATTCCTCAACATGAAGAATGAATTGGAAAGATAAGTACAAGAGGCTTACACAACACCAAATGTACAAAATTACAACAGATCTACACCAACACACATTATAATAAAAATGCCTAGCATACAGAATAAGGATAGAATTATAAAGCCTACAAGAGAGAGGAATTAGATTACATATATAGGGAGATGAATTCAGATCTCAGCAGATTTTTCAACCCAGACCCTCAAAGCCAGGAGATCCCGGAACAACAATACCAAGCTCTGAAAGAGAATGGATGCCAACCAAGAATCTTATATCTAGCAAAATTAAGCTTCACATTTGATGACAAAATAAAAACCTTCCATGATAAACAAAAATTAAAAGAATTTACAGTGAGAAAGCTTGCACTACAGAGCATTCTCAGCAAAATATTCCATGAGGAGGAAATGATAACCAACTATGAAAATATACAAAAGAGGAACTACACTAAAGGAAAGGCTAATCAAAGGAGAGACCCAGTCAAATTAAAAACCAAAAATAAACCCAAATGACTGAGATTACAAATCATATTTCAATAATAACCCTGAATGTGAAGGGCCTAAGCTCATCAATTAAAAGACATAAACTGATAGATTGGATTTTTAAAGAAAGACCTAAAAACATGCTGCCTTCAAAAGACTCATCTCACAGGAAAAGACATCCATAGACTGAAGTTGAAACAATGGGGATGTATCAGTGACATAGACTGCATAAACAAGCAGGGGTTTCTATCCTCATATCAGAAAAGTGGACTTCAAAGTTAGTGAAAAGGGGTAAAAAAAAGACATTTCTTACTGCTTAAGGGAACCATACGTCAATAAGACATAATAACTGTAAATACCTATGCCACAAATAACAGGGCATCTATGTATGTCAAACAAACCCTTCTCAACTACAACAATCAAATAGACCACAACACAATAATACTGGGTGATTTTTAACACACCTCTCTCATCACTGGATAGATCATCCAAACAAAAATTGAACAAAGAAACTATAGAACACAATAAATCAATAATTTAGGGTTAACAGACATATATAGAATATCCCATCCATCAATGAGCAAACACACTATTTTCTTAGAAGTACATGGGCCCTTCTTCAAAATAGACCATATATTATACCACAAAGCAAGTCTTAGCAAATACAAAAAAAATAGAGATACTACCCTGCATTCTATCTGACCATAATGGAGTGAAATTAGAAATCAATGATAAAATAATAGAAACTACTTCAACACCTGGAGACTAAATAATATGCTATTGAATGACATGGATGACAGAAGATATTAGGTAGGAGATAAAAAATTTCTTAGAGGTAAACAAGAACTTTGATACAACATATCAAAATCTCTGGGACACTATGAATACAGTGCTAAGAGGAAAGTTTATTGCCTTAAGCTTATTCATTAAAAGAAGAAAAAGTAAACAAACAACCTGATATCATGTCTCAAAGCCCTAGAAAAAGAGGAAAAACCCACACCAAAAGAAGTAGGAGAGAGGAAATAATAACAATTAGGGCTGAAATCAATGAAATTGAAAGAAACAATTCAAAAAACTGACAAAACAAAAGCTGGTTCTATGAAAAAATAAATAATATTGACAAACACTTAGCCACCCTAACAAAAAGGAGGAGAGCAAAAACTTAAATTACTGAAATTCATGATGAAAAAGGAAATATCATGACAGACACTGTGGAAATACAGAAGACAATTAGAAACTATTTTCAAAATTTATACTCCAGTAAAATAGACAACCTCAAGGACACTGACAAATTTCTAGAGGAATGTCATCAACCCAAACTGAGTCATGAGCACATACACAATTTAAACAGATCAATTTCAAGCAAGGAAATAGAAGACACCATCAAAAGCCTACCAACCAGGAAAAGCTCAAGACCAGATGGATGCACAGCTGAGTTCTACAAGACCTACAAAGAAGAATTAATACCAATAAATCCTCAAATTATTTGATGAAATAGAAAAGGAGGGAACCCTTCCAAACTCATTCTATAAGGCTAGAACCATCCTGATACCAAAACTAGGCAGAGACAGATCAAGGACAGAAGAATTTAGACCAATATCACTGGTGAACATAGATGCAAAAATTCTCAATAAAATTCTAGCAAATTACATAGAAAAACATATTAAAAAAATAGTACACAATGACCAAATGGGGTTCATTCCAGGGATGCAAGGTTGGTTCAACATATGGAAATCAATGAAGGTAATTCATAAGCTCAATAGACTTAAAGATAAGAATCATATGATTATACCAAATGATGCAGAGAAAGCATTTGACAAAATGCTGCACTCTTCCATGTTGAAAACACTAGAAAATCTAGGGATAGTAGGAACATAACATTGTAAAAGCTAGCTATGCTAAACCCACGGCCAACATCCCTCTGACCAGAGAAAAATTGGAAGCATTCCCTCTAAAACTGGAACAAGAAAGAGATGCCTGCTTTCACCACTTCTATTCAACATACGCCTTGAAGCTCTAACCAGAACAATTAGACAGATGAAAGGAATTAAATGGATATGAATAAGAAAAGAACTCAAACTATCATAATTTGCCAATGATATGATTCTATACATAGAAGATAAAAAAAAAAAACACCAGAAAACTTCTACAATTAATAAATGAATTCAGCAAAGTGGCAGGATATAAAATCCATACCTATAAATCAAATTTCTATACATTAGCAATAAATCCTCTGAAAGAGAAATTAGGAAAATACACCATTCACAATAGCCTCAAAAATATATAATGCTTAGGAATCAATTTAACAAAAGAGGTGAAAGAACTCTACAATGAAAACTACAGGACACTAAAGAAAGAAATTGAAGAAGACCTTAGAGGATGGAAAGATCTCCTATACTCTTGGATAGGCACAATCAATATTGTCAACATTTGGTCATACTACCCAAAGGGGTATACAGATTCAATGTATTCAATTGATTTCAATTGAATGTATTCAATGTATTTCAATTGATTCCAATTAAAACCCCAGTGTCATTCCTTATAGAAATAGAAAAGGCAATCATGAAATTTATTTGGAAAAATAAGAGACTGAGAAGAGCCAAAGCAATCCTTAGCAGGAAGGCAGGAGGCATCACAATACCAGACTTTAAACTATACTAAAAATTATAGTAACAAAAATGGCATGGTATTGGCGTCAAAATAGACATGTAGACCTATAGTATAGAATAGAAGACACAGAGACAAACCCACATAAATACAGTTATCTTATACTAGACAATGGTGCCAAAAACATACACTGGAGAAAAAAATAGCCTCTTTCAAATGGTGCTGGGAAAACTGGAAATCCATATGCAACCAAATGAAACTAAACTCCTATCATGCAAAAACCTCAACTCAAAGTGAATCAAGGACCTAGAAATTAGACCAGAGACCCTGCGTCTAATAGAGGAAAAAGTAGGCCCAAATCTTCATCATGTTGGATCAGGCTCCAACTTCCTTAATAAGACACCTAAAGTGGAAGAAATAAAGTAAAAAATCAATAAATTAGATGGATTCAAATTAAAAAGCTTCTTCTAAGTAAAAGAAACAATCAATGAGGTGAAGAGAGAGCCTACATTTTGGGAGCAAATGTTTGCCACACATGCATCAGACAGAGCACTAATCTCCGGATATATAAAGAACTCAAAAAAATTAACACCAAAAAAATCAAACAACCCAATCAATAAGTGGGCTAAGGAGCTGAACAGACACTTCTCAGAAGAAGATATACAATCGATCAACAAATATATGCAGAGATGCTCAACATCTCTAGTAATCAGAGAACTGCAAATCAAAACTACTCTAAGATTTCATCTCACCCCAGTCAGAATGGCAGCTACCCAAAACACAATCAACAATAAGTGCTGGCGAGGATGTGGTGAAAAAGGCACACTCAAAGATTACTGGTGGGACTGCAAATTGGTACAACTTATCTGGAAAGCAGTATGGAGATTCCTTAGAAAACTTGGAATGGAACCACCATTTGACCCAGCTATCCCACTCCTTGGTCTATACCCTAAAGACATAAAAACAGCATACTGCAGTAATGCAGCCACATCAAAGTTTATAGCAGCTCAATTCACAATAGCTAACCTGTGGAACCATCCTAGATGCACTTCAATAGATGAATGGATAAACAATCTGTGGTATACATACACAATGGAATATTACTCAGCATTAAAAGAGATTCACAGGTTAATGGATGGAGTTGGAGAATATCATGCTAAGCAAAGTAAGCCAATCCCAAAAGGCCAAAGGCCAAATGTTCTCTCTGATAGGTGGATGCTGATCCATAATGGGGGACAGGGCGTGGGAAGAATGTTGGAACTTTGATCAAAGGAGAAGGAGGGGAGGGGAGGGGACATGGAGGCAGGAAAAATGGTGGAATGATATGAACATCATTGCCCTAAGTACATGCTTGACAGCATATGTGGTGCAACTGTAGTTTGTGTACAATCAGAGAAATGAAAAGTTGGGCTCCATTTGTGTACAATGAATCAAAACGCATTCTGCTGCCATGTATACCTAATTAGAATAAATAAAGTTTAAAAAATAAATAAAAAAGAAAAGGCATAGATAAATGCCTAATTTTCAACAAGCCTCCATCAACAGGGTGATTAGGGAGAGCAAATAATTAAAGTGTAATGTTGAAGTGTTAAACTTTTCTGTCTAGCCACTTAGAGGCAAAGTACTTAGGCTGAAAGAACAGAGCTCAGAAATGTCTGAGCCCAGTTAAAGATTTGGGATCAATTTACATTTCAGATTAGAAGGCTATCAGGTATAAATTAAGTACTGATAGCTTATAGTTGAAATAGGAAAAGCAAAATGTTGAATTCCAATGCATATTTATGGTTGCCCTGTTTGTTTTCCTTAAAATTATTGTTTATCCCATATAATAATGGATTTGATGTCTCATTTGTTTAGTAATAATAACACCAACTTAGTCCCATGTTAATGGAAGAAAATACCCTGCTCCAGTTTTACAAGGAAAAAAAAAAGTTTGTAGCACAACATGACAAACTAAAGGGATTATCATTCAAGCTTGGCAGTTTGTATATTGTTTAATTGGTGTTAAGGGAGTTCCTATTCCATAAGATATTATGAACTCTATGTTCCATAGAGGAAATCAACTAAAACTTTGCTAGACATAGTTAGCTGCTTTTTGAATTTGCAGTTAATAAGTTGATGCATATTCTCTTTCTCCTTTGATGTTTTCCTGGAAGATACTCTACCTCCCCAAAACTTTTTTTTTTTCCTTGTAAAACTGGAGCAGGGTATTTTCTTCCATTAACATGGGACTAAGTTGGTGTTATTATTACTAAAGCACTTAATGTAATTTTTTTCTAATATAATTTTTTAATTTCCATTGTGAGATTGTTTTATTGGTTCTTTTTAGTTGTACATGACAGTAGAATTTATTTTGATATAATTACACAAGCATGGAATATATCTTATTCTAATTAGAACTCCATTCTTGTGGATGTACATAATGGTAGGATTCACTATGGCGTATTCATATATGTACATAAAAAATTATTTCAGATTCATTTTACTGTCTTGCCTTTTCCTATTCCCCCACCTTCCTTTTATTACCTTTTATTTAATCTACTGGATCTGTTTTCTTCCCCTCATCCCCCATATTGTGGGTTAGCTTCCACATATTGGCAAAAACATTTGACCTTTGGTTTGGGGGATTGTCTTATTTCACTTAGCATGATGTTCTATAGTTCCATCCATTTAACAGCTAATGCCATAATTTCATTATTCTTTATGTCCAAGTAATATTCCATTGCATATATTTACTACATTTTTTTAATCCATTCATCTGTTGAAGGGCACCTAGCTTGGCTCAATACCTTAACTATTGTGAATTAAGCTGCTATCAACATTGATGTGGACATATCACTATAGTATGTTGATTTTAAATCATTTGGATATGTACCAAGGAGTGGGATAGCTGGGACAAATGGTTATTCCATTCCTAGTTTTTTGAGGAATCTCCCTACTATTTCCCAGAGCAGTTGCATCAGTTTGCAGTCTGACTAGCAATGTATGAGTGCATCATTTTCCTGATATCCTTGCCAACATATATTGTTACTTGTATTCTTGATAATTACCATTATGATAGGAAAGAGATGAAATCTCAGTGTAGTTTTAATTTTCATTTCTCTAATTGCTAGAGATGTTGAATATTTTTTCACATATTTTTGACCATTCATGTTTTCTCATCTGTGAAGTATTTGCTTAGTTCATTGCCCATTTATTGATTGAGTTAATTAATTAATTATTTTGTTAAGTTTTTTGAGTTTTTTATATATCTTGGAAATTAACACCCTATTTGAGGTGCAGAGGACAAAGATTTTCTCTCATTCTGTAGGCTCTCTTTACATTCTTTGTTATTTATTTTACTGTGAATAAGCTTTTTAGTTTTACTCCATCTCATTTATTGATTATTGATTTGGCTTCTTGCACTTTAGGAGTATTGTTAAGGAAATCAGTTCCTGAGCCAATATGTTGGAGTTTTGGGACTACATTTTTATCTAGTATATGCAGAGTTGTAGGTCTAATTTCTAGGTCTTTGATCCACTTTGTATTGGGTTTTGTGCAGGTTGAGAGATAGAGCTTAAATTTCATTCATTCTACTATATATGAATTTTTAGTTTTCCCAACACCATTTCTTGAAGATGCTTTTTTAAAAAAATGTATACTTTTGCTGTCTTTGTCTAGAATGAGGTAACTCTATTTATATGGGTAATTCTCTGCATCCTCCATTCTGTTGGTTTTCTTGCCTGTTTTGGTGGTCATGCTGTTTTTGTTACTATAGTTTTGTAGTATAGTTTTCTAGAAGTTCCATACTCCTTTTGTTTAACTCTCAAGGTTTGTTTTCCTTTCCTTTCCTCTTCCTCTTCCTCCTCCTTCTCCTTCTCCTCTTTCTTGTCCTCCTCCTCCTCCTTTTCCTCTTCCTCCTCTTTTTCTTCTTCCTCCTTCTCCTCCTCCTCCTCCTCCTTTAGGTTATTTAGAATGGAATGGTTTCCTTAATTCCTGTTTTTGGTGATTCATCATTTGTGTATAGAAACACAATTGATTAATTGTTAATTTTGTATCATGGGTGTTAATTTTGTATCATGCTATTTTGCTTAATTAAATTTAGAGTTCTAGAAATTTACTAGTGAAGTTTTTTGGGTCTTCTAAATATAGAATTATGTCATCAGCAATCAGGGATAGTTTGAGCTCTTCTTTTCCTATTCATATTTCTTTAATTTCTTTCTTTTGTTTAATTACTCTGGCTACAGTTTCAAGAACTATGTTGAACAGAATGGGTGAAAGTGGGCGTCCATGTTTTGTTCTATCTATTGAAATAATCATGTGGTTCTTGTCTTTAAGCCAATTCATGTGATGAATTACTTTTATTGATTCTGTTGAATTCAACTTGCATCCCTGGGATGAAATCCACTTGATCATGGTGCACTATCTTTTAAAATGGTTTTTGTATGTAATTTACAAATATGTTATTGAATTTTTTTGCATCTATGTTCATCAAAGATTTGGTCTAAAGTTTTCTTTATGTGCCTGTCTGGTTTTGGTATCAGGGTGGCACCTGCTTTATAGAATGTGTTTGAAAGAGTTTCTTTATTTTCTATTTTGTGGAAAAATTTGAGGTATTAATTCTTTTTTAAAGATGTTGTAGAACTCTGCTGAGAATCTATCCACTCCTGGGATTTTCTTCATTGTTAGGTTTTTGATGGCTTCTTCAATTTCCTTAATTGAAATTGATCTGTTTAAATTTTCTATATTATCCTGGTTCAATTTATGTAGGTCATATGTCTCTAGAAATTTTTCAATGTCCTGAAGATTTTCTAGCTTATTGGAGAAAAAATTTTCAAAATAGTTTCTGCTTATCCTCTGTATTTCAATAATGTCTGTGGTGATAATTTGATTTTCATCAAAGATTTTGACAATTTGAGTTTTTTTTCTCTTATGAGGTTTTTTTTTCATTTTCTTAGCTTAGCTAAGAATCTATCATTTTTTTATTCTTTCAAAGAGTAATTTTTTTTTAAATCTTAATTTCATTGAGTTTTGCTCTCTTTAATTTTTTTAAAATCTTCTATTGATTTTGATGTTGATTAGTTCTTTTTCTAGGGCTTTGAGATGTACTGTTAGATTATTTATTTGGTACCTTTCTATTCTTTGAATGGATGAGCTCAGTGTTCTGAACTTTCCTCTTAGAACTACCTTCAAGTGTCCCAGAGATTTCGTACATTGTATCTCTATTCTAATGTACTACTAAATATTTTTTTTTGTTACCCTAGTGACACTCACCTGCCAGCCAGTAAACCAGTTATTTCATTACTGAACTCTTCTACTATCCATTCATCATTTAATAGTGAATCATTTAATCTCCAGGTGTTAGAGTAGTTTCTATTTTTTATCTTATAGTAGATTTCAAATTTAATTCCATTATGATCTGATAGAATCCATGGTATTTTCTCTATTTTGTAATATTTGCTAGGAGTTACTTTGTGGCCTAAATGTGGTCTGTTTCAGAAAATATTCCATGTGCTCCTGAGAAGACATTGTATTTAATCATTGATGAATGAAATATTCCATATATGTCTGTTATGCCTAAAGTATTAATTGTATTTTTTTGTTTTATAGAATCTTTATTAATTTTTCAAAAGATGTATCTAGTGATGAGATAGGAGTGTAAAAGTCACCCAGTTTAATTTTATTCTGATCTATTTTATTCTTTATATTAGAAGGGCTTGTTTGATATATGTAGATGCCCCATTGTTTGGGCCATAAATAAATATGATTGTTATTTCATGTTGTATGATTCTCTTAAGCAGTATGAAGTGATCTTCATTGTCTCTTTGAATTAACTTTTGTTTGAAGTCCACTTTATCCTATAGAAAAATAAAAGCAACTGCTTATTTCCAAGATCCATGTGAATATGTTTTTTTCCCCATTGTTTCTCCTTCAGTCTGTGGATGTCTTTGCTCATGATGTGATCCTCTTAGAGACAGCATATTTTGAGACCTTGTTTTTTAATCCAGTCTGCCAACCCGTGTCTTTTGATCAATGAGGTTAGTCCATTTACATTAAATGTTGTTATTGAGAGATGATTTTTATTTTCTGTCATTTTGATTTATTTCTAGTTTTTAAGTTGAATTAGATTTCCTTTGATGACTATTCTTCAGTGTAGTTTTTACTTCTGCTGGATTTTATTTTTATTCTCCATTTTTTCTTCATGACATATTTTATTGAATATGTTTTGTTGTATAGGCTTTCTAGTTATGACTTCTTTTAACTTTTGTTTATTGTGGAAGATTTTTATTTCATTGTCACTTCTGAAGCTTCATTTTGCTGGATATAGTATTCTCAGTTGACAACCATTTTCTTTCAGAGCTTGGTATACATTTTGGAACTCCTAGCTTTTAGGATTTAAGTTCATAAATCAGCTGAGATCATGATTGGTTTATATCTAAATTATCAGTCATTTTTCTTTAGCAGCCTTTTAAATTTTATTCTTATTTCTGTATGTTAGGCATTTGATGATAATGTGCCTTGGAGGGTGTCTATTTAATTTTGTATATTTGGAATCCTGTATGTCTCCTATATTTGATTTTCCATTTAATTCCTAAAGTTTGGGAAATTTTCTTATATTATTTCATTGAAAGGATGGATTTATTCCATTAGATTGTACTTCAGAGCCTTGATTTATCACAGTGAATCTTATATTTGACCTTTTAATGTTATCTCATATTTTGAAAATTCTGTTCATGATCTCTTAACATTTCTTTTCCATGATCAATTTTATTTTCAAGATTATATACTTTCTTTTTGTTGCCTGAAACTGTATCTTCTAAGTGATCTAGGGTATTTGTCATGCTTTTCATTAAATTTTTAATTTAATGAAATTTGGTTTATTGATTCCTTCATTTTGAGGATTTCTGATTGGTTCTTCTTTAGTATCTTTATGTCCTTATTGAAGTGATCTTTCATTTGTTGTATTTTCTCTCTGATTTCACTCCTTACATTATCTTTACCTCCTAGATCAGTTTAACTATAAACTTTCTAAATTCCTTCTCTAACCTTTCTTTCACTGTGTTGTCAATGCAGTCTGTTGTTGAAGCATTCTGGCTTGTTTGGAGTAGTTTGTTCCGTTGCTTTTTCATTTTGTGTGTGTGTGTGTACCCATCTATTCAAATGGATTTGAAGCAGCAGGGTTTCTACCCTATGAACTTACAGTGTCCTTATAGATTTCCAGTACCTCACAGATGAGGAGGAGCTAAATAATAGCAATGACCTAGGTAAAAAATATATAGCAATAAACTAAGTACTTTGTTCTTCTTGTTACCTTTACCAAAAGCTTCTGGATTGGCCTATGGCAGAGTGCCCCTTCAATCTCAGGGTTTTCCATGGCTAAGACTCCCTTTAGTATTTGTGAACTTTCCCATACTTGTGTGCCAATTCCACTGCTCCTGCTAGCAGATCAGCTCTATTTTTGTTTCTTTTCCTTGTTTAATGTACCACAAATTTCTAAATTTCTAAGGTACTCTGGCTATCCACTATCAAGTTTTCATGAAATCCCTCTCTAACTCACCTCTCAGAGAAGCAGTATTCCCACTGTTTGAATCCTGGATCACTGAGCTACAAAATTGCCAATTCCCTATAGTCTGCAATCTTCCTTCTCACTGTTATTTGTTATAACTTATATGTGAAACCCAATATAGTATTTTTACAATACATGGTACTATTATATTTTCATAAAAATATAATTTAAAGAAAATTTGAACTTAAAGTTCTGTTTTATCTTAATCAATTCAACTTCAATTTAAAACAAAATTTTAAGGTTGTAGGCAATTTTTCTTTACATAATAATTTAAGTGGAATTTTATCAACTGATTAAAATTATTTATATTTAGATATCTTGGTAAAGATACTAGACATTAAAGATAGAGAAAAATATCATGCACATTTGGGTAAAATCATTTGTCATCATTTTAGGAAAAGGAATCAAGTTGGCCCTACACTGATTTCTATCTATACACACAGTCATGTACACACATACATACATATATACAATATACATATACCTACATACATATATGTACACACTATGTATGCATATATATTTTCTGAATACAACATTGTCACAGAACATTGCCACATTCTTATTGAAAGAAAGCATGCTCTAAGAATTATTTATCCAACCAAGTATTTGTTCAGAGCTAAAACAGCAAGCAAACATTTTCAAACATGCAAGAATTCAGAAACTATAGCAACACAAATTCTTCTTAGAAAAACATAACCAAACAAACCTAGCTTACTAACAAATGTATTGAGAAACTTAATAAAGGGACTGGTATAATTAAATCATTTATATATACAACAACTGTGGCATATTTGGTTAGAGCAGACAACATAAATATTCTAACTTGTGACACTATTGAAATAACATGATAAAAAATAGTGGAAAGTAGAAGTAGATACATATCTAAGTTTTTGAGGTTAAAATGCCATATTTAAAAGCATAATGCTAAAGGTTAGAAGGATAGGTCATACTTTGCACATTAACAGCAAGAATATTTTTAAACAAAAACCAAAACAAATACTATACAAACAAAATCACAAATCACATTATCTAAAAGAAAGAAAAAAAAAAACACCAAGGGAGAATAAAAACAGTATGACAAAGAGGGTGATGAAACTAAATTTAAAAAATATCTGTCATAGCAATAAAATATTTTGTTAAAAATGATTCAGATGGTGTGAAAGCAATGACATGTATTTGTGTGCCATATATAAGGGATATATTTGAAATAAAAATTATAGGGAAAATAATGAAATCTGTGAATCTTTATCAAAAGTGTACCTCAAAATTCATAAAATGAAAGTCATGAGATATATACAATAATAATATATTTCTAATAGGACACCTTTCTCATATCAGAGACTTAAAATATACAGAGGACAAATTAATGTAATTAATTAGGTAGATTGAAATAATATAGTATGAATTATTTAATTAGAATAAGGGAGAAAGAGAGAAACACACAGAGACACACATAGAAACACTTGAAATGACAGAAAAATGACAATTATGTTCAAATAATCATCTGTGAAGAGTGAAAAAAATAATTTCCAAATGAGGAAGTGGTACAAAACACTTCTTCTGAACTCAAAACAAATATAACTGTGAATTAATAATGTTAAACAAGGATGAATACAAAGAACATCCTTTCATACAGAAATTTAAACAAATAATACTTCAAATATCTCCTGGGGAAAGAAAAAGTAAAGTGTCACTGGCAGATTTTATAGATGACAAAATAATGAAAAAACTCAAACAGATATCAAAACATAAAGAATAAATAACCCTTAAAGGAAAGCTGAGAAAGACCATGGCCAAGGTATTTATGTGCTGAACAAAAATATCCTATGAACTAAGCATATTCTTTTGAACAGAAAAATAATCTGAAATCTTCAAAAAAAGAAAAAGATACAAACCACAAACAAATGAATAAAATCACAGAAAAACAAAAGAAGTAAATACTCAACCTAGATATTTTTACCAAAATAAAAAGAAATTACTGGTTCCTCCAACCAAGATTAAGTGAAGAAAAACTTCAAGTGCAAAACTTAGAAATTATAATAACAAAATTACACAATAAGTCTATTTTTATGTCTAATCTTTATATTTAAAAAATTTTTCAAATACAGATAACTTACATTAAGTTTGGCTTGATGTAATCTTTCACTGTAACTGAATTTTGGTTTTCCTTTTTAGCTTTATGCACAATTATTGTTGTGTGTTCTACTCATCTAAGTGTATAAAATTGAATTCAGTTATAGCACTGTTATTGTTTTCTTTATAATCTTTCTTATACTAGTCAGCTTCTACTCACAGTTAACAATACAAATTCAGTTATGACATTGACTTCCAAACTTGTGTCTTCAAAATATATAGCTACAAGATTGATTTTCTTTCCATAAATGGCTCTTTTCCTCTTTACTGAATATCTGATTTCTGTTCTTCATGTCCCAAAATTTAGTGTTTTAAAGCAACAACAGTTTATTTTCACAAGTCTTTGAGTTGACTGGATTCATCTGCTCATCTGGGCTTAATGTGGCTGAGTTTGGGGGTATTTTCTCATATGTGTCTCAGGGTGGCTGAACAAGGATGATTTAGGATATCCTTGACTAGGATCAATTTATATTTCTCCAGATGTCTCACATCCCACTGCAGACTAGCCTCAGCATGTTCTCATAATAGTGGCAGAGGTCCAAGAGAGGACAGAAACAAAAAATTTCTTGAGTTCCTGGTAGCATTTAATTTGCTGCTATTGGCCAAAAACGACCAGACTCAGTCAGTGTGGAAGGTATTCAATACAGGCTGTATCCTTTGGACATAGAACTAAGTAAGGAGTCAGGGTTGTTAATGTGATCAGTTCACCACAGATTGTATGACAGGCTGTGGAAAGAGAGATTTATTACATTTGGGGAATTTTCAAAGGTGTTAATAGGACCTATGAAAGTTTTGAATAGACGTTTCTAAGTTAAGAAGAGTAATTAAATTTTACATCAGAGTGACAGAAGGAAGTGAGATATTCTTGGACACACTATGGATATAAAGTATTTAGAGAATTAAAATTGTAAAATTGATATGGGTTAAGAAAAATCCATTTTGGACCTTACGTTGTCATAGAAAAGCAATACAAAATACAAAAATGCAAAATACAAAATTTTATAGTGGTAGATAGGCTAGATTGGAAGAAAATCACCATAGAGTTAAGAAAGTGGTTAGTTAATAGGAAATAAGGATAAGGAAACTTAGCCAACAATTAAAATTAATATTTTGTTTACTCATGATGTTTCTTCACCATTTGTGTTTCCTTTCAAGCATGTCAAATGGGAATATATATATGTATATATATATATATTTTAAACCTGAGTATATCTTTGATTCATGTTTGACTGCCAAAGGCAAAATTTGTTTGTAAGCACAATAATAATCATTATTGTACTATAAAGACTAAAATTTCAGCTTTCAAAAGCACATCTTTAGTAGCTTTTAACCTATTTGTTTTTTCCTACAATCTCCCTAGATGTGTGATAATCCCCTAGGGATTTGTCTGTTGGTGTTGTGTGGTCTTCTTTGTTGTCTATTAAATAGAGGTCATCTCTTCCTTAGTCTAGATTCTCTCGGTCTAGTGGTAGTGGAGAGAAAAGAAAAAGATGGAGACCACAATATTTCTTCCTATATCTCCTGCTTCTAGTACCATAGTACTTATGGAAGGATGTGAGATTTTTATGTATAGAATTCAAGATTTATGCCCCAAATCACAAGTCATTCTTCCACTAAATGATCTAAAGACAGATTATACACATGCTTTAAAAATAAAATAAAAATAGGGCTGTGGGTACAGCTCAGTGGTTGCCTAGCATATACCTGAAGCCCCAAGTCTGATTCCCAGTTCTGCAACGAATAAAATAAAGTATAAAATAAATTTAAAAATCAGTGTAAACCTTCAAAAGACTATTTTAAAAATTCCATCTTATTTTATTGTATACACATAAAATCTAGAAATAAACTAATTTCTTGTAGTATATATATCTCTATGTGCAATGTTGGAATATTGGCTCTGGAATATTAACAGATTTTGGAATATTTTCTTTAGGGAATGATATGTGTAATGATATTACTATGTATAAAATGAATCTTTTTACTTTCCTTGTTCATATTGCAGGCTATCTCAAGAGCATATTCACATTTTGCAGTAGAAAAATACATAATAATTGAGATATTTATGTTGGATTAACGCTCATTTTGTTAGATACAAAGTACATAAATTTTACCAAACATGTTAACATATTTCAAGGTAAAAATAAAAGTTATGTTGTTTCTATTTCATTAATATAGTTTAAATTTTCTTTGTGTTTTTTTAACTGTGGATATTTCACTATGTAAATTTATTTTTATTTTTCCATGTGTCAAAGAGTAATAAACATCCTTGGATAAGAACTCAATCGGCTTATTGTTTAAAGTTTGAAAAAACAAACTTTCCTTTTTACTAAATTCTAATGGACAGTTTCATAGTTTTGAGCTTTTTTGTGATATTTTCAATAAAATAACCCTTTTATCTGTTAATAATACTGAAAGAGTAACTTTATTTATTTATTTATTTATTTTGAGGATAACATTTCATTTCTCTGGTTGTAAGTGATATAGAATCACAACATACATGCAGTCATACATAAAGCTAGGGCTATGATGACCATTATATTCCACCACCTTTACTGTTCCCATGCCCCCGGCTTATACCCCTGTGAACAGAGTTCCTTCATTGTTCCTGTGTCCTTCCCCCCATTATGGATCAGCATACAGTTATCAATGAGTACATTCGGCATTTGGTTTTCTGAGATTGGCTTACTTCACTGAACATGATATTATACAACTGAAAGAGTAACTTTAAAGACAAGCTCACAGTCAGATTTTTGTTTTAAAATGTGCAACATTACTAGATGACTAAAGAAGACAGTGACAATATAATTTTGTTTCAAAGAGGTACCAAAAATGATAGCTAAAAAATTTATAAGGCCTGGGAATTCTATTTCATATAAACTTTTGGTCAATTCAAGGATTAATACCTCAAATTCACATGCCACCTTAAAGTGAGCTAGTAAAATGATAAAATCATGTTTATGTGTAGTCAGCTTTTGATTGCTGTGACCAAAATACCTAAAAAGAACAATTTGGAGGAGGAAAGATTCATTGTGGTGCATGGTTTCAGAGGAATTGGTTCACAGTGGGCTGGATCCAAGGCAGAAACATCAAGGGAGAAGGGAGTGGCAGAGGAAAGCAACTTAGCTCATGTCAGGAAGGAGAGAGTGGCGGTAGGAAGGGGCCAGAGACAGATATATTCCCCAAGGCCATATCCTTACTGACCTACTTCTTCCAATAATGCCTCACGTGCATATAGTTATAACCCATAGTACATTCAAATTATTAATCCATCAAATGGATTAAGTCACTGATGAAGTTATAGTCCTTGTGATTCAAACATTACCTAAAAATCTCATCTCTGAACCATTCCACACTGGGGACCATGCTTTATGACATGAGCTTTTAAGGGAACATTATAGATCCAAGCTACAATAGTCTATTTATTCATGTTTCTTATAGTATTACACTACCTCAATTAGGTAATTTCCTCAGTCATTAATAAAATTTTCTCTGGAAATTGGATTTAACAAAAATATTATAAACTGTCATATTACACACATTTTTATAACATTTTAATATGTCATTATGTATTTTATTTAGATTGAAATGGCTTATTAAATAATTATTAGCATAAATGTTTTATGATACCAAAAAAAGTACTTTCTCAGCTAAAGTTTCATAGACATTAATGTAGCTGAAGGTAAAGGCAAAGTGAGATATGGGGGAACATTTTTTAATGCATAATTTCCTGAAAATCTTGAAAAATGAAAGCTATTAAATTATACAGTTAGCATTATTAAAAGACTAAAAAATGAAGTTTATTTCAATCTGGACTTTTCTCCCTCAAATATTATTTATATAGAATGTATTTTAAAATTTTGTGAAACATTTGTTTCTCTATGTTGTCAAATAATATTTTTGTGAATTAAAAATAAATAATACACTGAAATATAGAATGTAAGTACAGAAAGCATCACCTTATAAAAATAGTAGTTTTCACAAGAACAAGAAAACCAATTCAGCAACACTTTAAACCCATTAAGGACCCCATATCTTAAATTTATTGAATAATATTTCTCATGATGGTTCGGTGAAAAGTCAACACAATACATTATAGCTTCAAGATGTTTTGAGAAATGGAGACCATCTTTCTAGCAGCAGCTGTTTAAACTTGTAGGACTTCACTGTGCATCTGAATCAAATGGAGGACTTCTCAAAATAAGGTGGTCCACACTTTGAGAATCATTGGTATTTAGTAGTTGTTTGTTCATAATCATTGCAAGGGGAGCTATTAAAATGTAAGGATAACCTTGGAGATTTTGGTTTAATGTGGCTAGATAACACATGTATGTCCATTTATGCTGGTGGTACTGGACAACATATTGAGAAACACAATTGCAAAGATGAGGTTTAAAAAATATTATTGTTCCACTTAGCCAGAAGATACATAATAAAGAAATATTGAACCAGGTTAACAGATTTTTGAAGTTATGATTGCATTTTGTGAAGTTGAATTCTGAAGGATTCCAGGTATATTATGAATTGGTGAGAAGATATTACACACAATATTTGAAATTTAATTAACTTCAGGTTCAGATACTTAAAGGAAATGAGGGAACTTCACAGGACAGAAACAAATATTACCTATATCACAGTGAGTTTCTCTTGGATTCTTGGTTCTCTAGAACAGATAGAGTCCCACAGATGTTGAAAAAAAGCAGATTATTTTTTCTGTGGTATGAGGGCTTGAACCCAAGGCTTCACACATGCTTGGCAGGTGCTCTACCACTTAGTTACATTTTGAGACAGGATATTGTTAAGTTTCCTAGGCTGGCCTGGAACTTGTGATCCTCCTGATTTAGACTCCTGAGTAGCTGGGATTATAGGTGTGTACCATCATTCCAGGCTCAGATTTTTTTTTTTTTAATATTGAGAATGTGTCTGACAGTCATTATAGGAGAATTTAACTAATAATTTGTATGATTTTAATTCAAAAAATGCTTATAAATCTTAGGGATTTCTTTTCCTTTTTTAAAAAATTTCAAATAGTTTTTCCAAACTTAAATCCATCCAGTTTCATCTATGACATATAAAGATGGGCTGAAGTCATCACTCCCATTCTAACAAAAGGAGAGAAGTTGAACATATGGAAAATAAACAATTTTTCTTGGACATGTCAGAGAGCTGGTGTCACAGGCAACTACTACCTTGAAATCTGGAGATACATGCAAAACCAGATAGCCATAGTCAAGATTAGCTTGCTGAGAGCAGAAGCCATGGAAAACAAAAATTGGTAGAAAACTGTAAATGGTAATTTTTATAAATTTATTCAGGTTGAGAATTAACTATCTTGAGGATGAGAAGAAAACAGAGGCTAGTATGCATTAGCTGAAAATATTAGGAGGGGTTACCACACTTTTGTAAGTTATCTCTCCAGAAAGCCTGACGGTTTCTCATAGTAAATGGTCAAATAATAGCCCCTTGTAGCTCTGGCAGGGATAGGGGCAAATGAAGCATTGTAAAACACAGCCAGAGAATTCTCTATAACAAGGCCCTATTCTGCAGGGGGAAAAACATTACCAGACCTTTTTCTCCCTTGGAAAAGAATATTTTGTAGATTCCAGCCCCCCTCTAGCCTTTCTATCTTAGCTAAGGTTGGAGAAAGCTAGGGAACACTTGTGAAGGCCACATCTAAGGGACACAGGATAATAAAACATTAAAATTACATTTAATCCGGATTTTAGGTGACCTCTGATCCTTTGCTATGACCTTTACAAGATATGAAACATAAGAAGAGATGGGAAATTCAAGAAAGAATCAAAAGAAAATCCTAGGCATTATAAAACACTGTTGGAATGTAGGATGCCTTTGAGGGACTAATTTGTAGACTGACTATGGCTAAAGACAGAGCCACCAAGTTTGAACATAGAATGTTCCCAAGCTGAAGTACAGAGAAATAGGGAACTTTTTCAAAATGACAATAAATAAATAAATAAATACATACATACATACATACATACATATACAAGTGAGAGAGAGAGAAAGAAAGAATAAGAACATCTAAGACCTTCAGGAAAATTTTAAGAACTTCAGGAGAATTTCAAAAAGTGTAACATTCATAATTTTAATACCAGAAGGAAAACAAAGAGAAAAGAAAGTAGAAGAAATATTTGAAGTGCTAATGGCTGAGACTTTCTAAAATTTAGGATAGACACAAAAATATAGATCTAGGAAGCCTGAAGAACACCAAACTGGATAAAAGATAGTTTCACCATATCATATTCAAACTGTGGAAAATGGAAGACAAGGAAAATCTGGATAGCATCCATTGGTGAATAAAACCACCTTACTTTATAGGAAGAAGGAAAAGGATTACAGCGGGCTTATCATCAGAAAACATGCACTCAAGAAGAGAGTGGAATGTATGAAACAAAGAATCTATCTACCCAGCATTTTATAACTCATGAAATTATCTTTCAAAAGTGAATAAGAAACTTGAAAACTCCAAGAAAAATTAAGACTGAATTAATTTATCACTATCAGACTTGCATTTCAAGAAATGTAAAAGAAAGCCAGGTACATTGGTGCACGCCTGTAATCCCAGCGCTTTGGGAGGCTGAGACAGGAGAATCGTGAGTTCAAAGCCAGCCTCAGCAACAGCGAGGCACTAAGCAACTCAGTGAGACCTTGTCTCTAAATAAAACACCAAATAGGACTGTGGATGTGGCTCAGTGGTGAGTACCCCTGAGTTCAATCTCCTATGCCAAAATAAATAAATAAATAAATAAATAAATAAATAAATAAATAAATGTAAAAGAAGTCTTTAGGCTAGTATACTCCTCAATACCTCCTCTCATGCTCCTTGCTTCTCTACCTCTGCTCCCTTTCCTCTACCCTAATGGTTTCCCTTCTACTTTTGTGACCAAATATGTTAAATGCATGTACAAATATGCCCCAGTGAAACCAGTGTTCTGAATAATTAGTATTCTGAATATTACTCTAATAATAATTAGTATTCAGAATAACCAGTATACTGAATTTATAAATATTCTTTCTAAATAAGTTTTTTTTAGAGAGGACAATCATATAGAAAAGAAATTCAGTCTGTCTGAATAAAAGAAAAATGTTAGAGAAGGAATAAATGATAGCAAAATAGATTTCTGTTATTTTTCTTGTTCATGACTGATTGAAAAGATAAATGTTTGGTTAAATTAACAATAACAACAATATATTGGGAGATTATAGAATATGGAAAAGTGAAATGAATGACAGCAATATTATAAAGTACAGAAGGGAAGATTTGGAAACAATTTGTTATAAGGTATCACACTACGCATTAAGTAATATAGTGTCATTTGGAGATGGACTTAAATTAGTTAAAAATGTACATTTCAAACTCTTAAGAACATTAGTTTTAAGGAACCTGAAATTTTATTGTTCCTGAGATCCACTAAATCTTTTAAAAGTAGTAAAATGCATAAATCATAATATAATCCCGAACAGTTAGTGTTCTTACCTATATTCGAGCTTCATCAGCAATTGCTGGAATTCGTCCCCTGATATATAGAAATTGGATTATCATGTTTGTGCTAATTTCAGCACAGCAAAGAAATCTGGCAGAGAAAGCAAGGAGTATGCTCAGTATTCCCTTATGATTGTAATGCCTGTGTGTTCCTATCCCAAAGAACTAATTTTCTTGAAAGTCACTTAACACGCTTTATCATGAGTGCTTCGGTTTCTGAGTTTAGTCCAAGTGGAATGATTTCAAATCTGTTTTCCTGCAAGTCCAATAAAGGTGCAGAAAGAACATACTTCAACAATTATTATGCATCAGTCACCTTGTAATAGTTTAGGCCAGAATTTCCAATCTTGTTACATTCCTCAGTGGAACAGTGTTCAGAGATTTTATTTATTCTTTTCATTGTTTCCTCTTTTTTCAAGAATTATTGTTCTTAATCTTTCCTATCCAGACACATTTTTTCTCTTCTTTCTCTCCTGTATTTCTCACACTTAACATTCCTTGTACTCTATTTTGTGATATCTTTTCTAACTTATATTTTTGTGTGATTTTGGCATATCATATATATTGCTTTTATTTGTGATTTTATTTTATTTACATCTCTCAGGAGTAGTCTCTTCAAATTTTACTGAGTTCCTGGTACCCAGCATGTGCTCAATAAATGCTGCTTGAATGAAGGCTAATGATCTAACGAAAAAACTATCATCTTGTCAAAGCTTTTTTCCTCAAAATTGCTCATGAATGAAAACAAAAGTCAACAGCAAAAGCTGTTTGCTAAAGTTTGCTTGTGACTCAGCAGTCTTCTGGTTTATCTCAGCTCATTTCAGGACTTCGAAGATGATCCACTCTGAACAGCTGACGACTCAGGCAAGAGCTGGCAGGCTCCGTTTGCCAGTGACCATTAGCACCTTTTGCGGGGTTTAAACACCCCAAATTGCCAAAGCTCCACAGTGAATGCTATTTTTACTTGATGACTGTTAATTCAGCAGAATTGTGACACTGATACTTGTCTGATTCCTTTACTATTGACTTTCATTTTAAACCAGTACCTATATAATCTCTAATAAGCAGAGGAGCTTTTCCATTCTAAGCATCTTCCTGAGCTCAGTGATTCATTACACATACTAGATCCAGCAGATGTGACAAAGTGAAAAATCTCAGGCAATATTAAATGAAGGCACTGATAAAAATTAAATATTTAGCAAAACAAATCTATTAAAAAAATCCCATACCTAGCATCCCCAACATATACTAAATAGAAACATAAAAACATGAGCTTAAAATTAGAAAAATAAGATTTTTAGGCTAAGACATCTGTAGCAAATAGTCTTTTTAATCATCATGTATCCATTAAATGTTTAGGACTCGACCTTTGAGGAGTCATGGTGAACTAAAAGCTCTCTGGTATATTCACTGAATGACTCCCGAGGAGAGCCTGAGGAGCTTAAATGCCAGCTGATCTTGTGAAATATCAGACTTGAAAGCGAGGCTCGCACACCTGCCACGCGGCATTAGCAGGAGCAACCAAATCAGCAGCCCAGAGTGATGTGAAAACAGGAGCTCATTCGAACCTTCCATTCCACCTAAAATAGTATTGAATTTTGTCTCTCCCTGATGCTTTTGGGGTTTATTCTTGATTCAAGGCTTACTTCTTCTGCAAACTGAACCAACAATTCTTTCGTCTGCATCGATATCTTAATTCTTTTCCTTCTTAATTAAATCCATGGCAAGTAGGTGGTTCTTTTTATTTTTCATAGTTATTTTTCAGACTTTTAGAATGAGATAACTTAAGAGCACCAGGAATACAACCTTGGTTTCATTTATTTGTTCATACATTTATTCAAGAAATAATTGAATACTTAATATATAGAGACAGTTCTAGGCTCCAAAGATATGGCAATAAACAGTGTAATAAAAAATTAATGAGGCAGTGAGGCAGAAAGTGAGATACACAAAGAAACAGAGATAAGGGATACTGCTAAATTTTCATATATTTATTTCTACTCAATAACTCATTTTTCTTTCTATTACTTATTGCCACATAATTTTACCTTCATTTTTTAAGTCTTGAGATCCATATGTGTCCAGGAAATATCATTGTGCAGAACAACTGTCTTAAATATCAGTAGTTGAGCTCAGAAGGCAAATGTTGCTCTACAATTAATTCATGTCTAGAAGTGATTCACTTAAATGTATTTAACAGTTGAAATCAGACTTATCTCATCATTTAACTGATCAGACATTGAAAAATAACATTGTTGGATTACTTTCTTAATGCTTCATAAAGGATAAGCAAATCCTTTAGTTAATGATCTCCTTGGTATAATTTATAATTTTTGATATCAAACACAGAAGAATTAGCTCTACTCTCTTACAGAATCGATATCTACTAAAGAACAACTTATGGAATCCCTGAAGTTGAGAGTCAAAGAGACTGGAGATGTACTTACTCATATAATTTATGTTAATTTTAAAAAACAGAAGTCTCTGATTAACACAGCAGGGCACTCTCATTTTAATATTTCTTATTCCAAAAACTAGTCATCATTTGATACATACTCAGCTATAATGAAATTTTCTTTCTTTTTTTTTTATAATGAAATTTTCTAAAGGACTTCTAAAGCTTTAAAAAAAGAAATGTATTTTGTAAATTTTCAAAGAAAAAATTTTCTAAGCCTATAGAAATGTTATAAAAGAATGTTAATAGTTGTTTTTTATTTTATTGTTATTTCTTTAGCAGTCATTGATACTTTGTGTGGTAGATACACAATTTCCTCCCATTGATTACAGGCAGAACTCTATTTCTTCAGTGAAATAATATGGTGGTCAGATGTCATTCCATTGATTAGTTTGTTTTATGTAAGGTGTGGACTTAGAAGAGTGGAGGGAGAGTCTCTCCTTCTGGCCTTGAACAAGAAGGTGCTATGATATGAGCTGCCTATGGAAAGATCCAAATGCAGGGAATGAGCGCATCCTTGAGGGGGCAATATTATTGTAATAAGTTGTACCAACAACTTCATTCATTTTGAAGAAGTCTCTGAGATCTAGAGAACAATATACCTTAGGTGGCACCTTACATGCAGCCTGTGGGACCCCAAGCAGAGGACCCACATAAGCTGTGCCCAGACTCCTACAGAAACTGTGGGATAGAAAACGTGTTCTATTTTAAGGTGCTAAGTATGTGGTAATTTGTTACACAGCAGTAGAAGTCTAATACACAGGGTCTCATGTAGTGTTTGTAAATTATAGGAGAAGGTAGAAAACGTGTTTTATTTTAAGGTGCTAAATATGTGGTAATTTGTTACACAGCAGTGGAAGTCTAATACACAGGGTCTCATGTAGTGCTTGTAGATTATAGGAGAAGGTAGTAAAATATGCTTGTCCAAAAAATGACTGAATTAGAACTATTCATTGACATATAAGTTACACACAACAAAGGGAACAAATCAAATAGGGCAGGTAGCTAAATCTTTATGTATTAAACAAGTTTATACAACCAGCACCCAGAAGAGGAAATGGAGCACTTCAGAGGTTCTCCCCAGGGTCCTTCTAGTTACCATTTTCCACACCCTGTAAGGATAACTATTATCCTGGCTTCCTACAGACTATGTTGATTTCATAGATTCTTGAGTTTATGAAAATGGAATTGTACTGTATGCACACTCCCTCAAACATAGCACCTTACCTCCTGCTCAGTAAGCAGAGTCTACTTTCGGTCTGCTATGAGAGAGTTCTATACAGGAACTTAACCAGAGATGACTATCCACCAGCCTTGTTATATCAAGTAACCTCATCAAGAAATTGATTACATTATGTTCACTGCTCCTGCTCACACTCTAGGGGTGGAGCTTACACTTGGCAAGTATCCCAGGGATAAGAATCTTGGGAGAAGCCTAAAGAAATGATCTATCTCAGACACTGTGATTGTGGCTAAGTGGTAGAACACTTGCCTAGTACATGTGAGGCACTGGGTTTGATCCTTAGCACCACATCAAAATTAAATAAATAAGTAAGTAAATAAATAAATAGATAAAGGTATTGTGTCCATCTACAACTAAAAAAAATTTTAAAAAACGACCTATCACAATAAAAGACTACCATTATTTTATAGTTTTGCAAATGTCTTTTATGATTGGAGAACTAGAAGATAGCTCGAGTCTCCTATGTGCTTCTTCATTTGATCTGTTGTAATATATTGTTTTTGTTGAAGTGTATGAAGAAAATGTGTCCTCATAGTTGAAAAAGATAGAATTATTTTCAACATCCTTTTATAATCTTGCAATTACCACTTGGGCCTGATAATTTCTTAAGTTTTTTAAAATGCACAATAATAAATTATATGAATGAAGGAATGAATAAACAAATAAATGAAAGAATGAATTGGGTACTCAGTGGTATAAAATCCTTTGGCTCCTCTTGTCTTTTGAATAGATTTTTTACCCATACATGATTTGTTTGTTTGTTTTTCATGGTACTGGGAATAGAATTCAAGGTCTCATGCATGCTAGGCAAACACTGTATCACCGAGCTACATCCCTGGCCAACACACATAATTTTTTAATATTATGCATTAGTGAATTGAAAACTATTACTTCAGTAAATGATATAAATATTCAAATGTTTTAAGTATTTTATTGTATAATATAAAAATAATATTTAATATTACCCCCCTCATTAGAAGAGGCTTTTAAGTTGTATACCATTAGTTATCATATTTGTAGTACTGAATTTAAGTTTTCAAATAATTTTTTCTGCAAAGCTTAAATTTTTGATAATATTAGCTATTTTTTCTTCAACTGATAGGCTCATTTCAATACTTTCAAGAGAATACCTGCCAAATGCCTAAGCTGCATGGAAAATACAGAAGTCATATATTTTTCTTTTTTTTAAAGTTAGTAATAGTTATCTTTAAAATCAGCAGGAAGGATGCTATTGCTATTCAATACAAATATTCAATAAAAATATTAATGTTTTGATCGATTTTGTCATATGTGACATTATTCTCTCATCTGTAGTACTTTTTTTCTGTGAAAATTATTTATCTTTGTCCTTTAGATAAATAGTCAAGATTGTACACAAAAATTCATATTTTATTAACTTTAAGATGATTTACTTAAAGTGTTTTCTATTATGTAAGATTTCAAATATTGTTTATGTAAAATTTTGTAAATAGTGAGTCCAAAATTCCAGTTCATGTCTTATGCTATGTAGAAGCCTAATGAGCCATGTGTGGGCCACCGTTCTCTCTGTGCTTGTGTGGTAATTTCTTGATTAATACTAATTAATGACATGTCACTGTTCATTTGAAATGAATGATGAAAATGATTATTCAACCCTGATAGTGAAGTCACTCAGCAACTTGGCATCAAATGTCTATGTCAGGAGGCAGTGCCAGACTCAAGAGGGCTCCATGTTATTTCCACTTTCTGCTACAGTAAACTGGAATTAAATGATGTTTGTTTTTAGGTAGGCTGAGCTCTAAGGCATGATGGAAGATTTAGCTTCCTCTCATAGATTCTGTCTGACTTATTTACAAATGGCTTTGGGTGGTAAATTAGGTGAACTGTATAGCCTCAGAACAGCTGAGGAGGACTTGCTTAACAGAGAATTAAAAAATATAGATCTCTCTTGAACGTTGTTTTCTCCCTCTTTACCACCTTGTTACATTTTATGCTTTCAAGGATTCTGTTTACTGAAGGTCAGGGTTCTCAGAAGAGAATATCAATACTCAGAGTTTGTAATGTCTCTTCTCTGTACAACTATTATTTTGGTAACAATTGGGTTATGTATGCTGATAAAGAATTTGCCAGTTTGAAAAATTGTGTATGTGTGTGTGTTGAATGGGTCTTATGTGGCTTGTTTGTAATATTGATTAACGAGAGCATTTCAGGTAGCTTCTTGAACTTTGCTATTCAATACAGTATGAATTAACCATCTGAATCTATTTATCACTTTAATTTTAGCTAGTCTGAAAGGAGTTGTGCTATACGTATGAGATATACAATAAGATTTGAATACTTACTAAGAAAGAGTAAAGAAAGGAGCTGAGTGTAGTGGTGTGTCCCTGTAATCATAGTGACTTGAGAGGCTGAGGTAACAGGATAGCAAGTTCCAAGCCAGCCTCAGCAGCTTAGTAAGCCCCTACAACTTAGCAAGACACTGTCTCAAAATAAAAAATAAAAAGGGCTGGGGATGTGGCTTAAAGGTAAAGCACCCTAAAGTTCAATCCCTGGTACAAAAAAAGAGAAAAGATTGTAAAATATCTCATAATATTGTTACATTAGTTACATATTAAAATTATATTATTTTGAATATATTTGTATAAATGAAATATATCATTTGAATTAATTGAATATTTAATGTTTGAATGTGGCAACTAGAAAATTTTAAAATACATCTATGTCCAACATGTGTGGCTTGACTATATTTCTAATAAACAGTCATGTTCCAGAGTTTTATTTTATACTGCTGAGCTTCAACTTAAGTAATACCTATTTACTTGATAATTGAAGCAATTTTAATAAAATTCTTGTATTTTCTTCCTATTTTTAATGAGAACCTCAAACATGAAAACCTCCTCTCATCCAAAATGTGCCAAAATCATGTATGACCCTGAAAAGATATCTGCCATCAGTATAGAAAGGAATTCTTGTCCTTTGGCAATTTGGCAGGTTCTAGAGAAAGCCCAAACCTTCTCTAGAAATTTTGGCTAAGTAAGTGATTGACATCTAAAAAGTTAAACCCAAATAGATCAACCAGCACTCTTCTGCATTATCATTGATAATACACAATGGCATAGCCACTTTGGGCAACAGCTTGGCAGTTTCTTTTAAAGATAAGAATTTACCTTACAACCTAGAAATCCAAATCTAGGAATTTTCCTGTAGGTTGTGTAAATACATTTACTTCAAAGATTTGTATACCAATGTTCATAGAAACAAATTCCTGACTTGATAGTTTTATATTTTCTCATTAGGAAATCAGAGTGTTCTCCAGTTTTAATTTCTTTCTTAATATTATTTTGGGTTTTCTAGACCCTTTGAATTTTTATCTAAAGAAATTGTTTACTCTTATTTCCACAAAAACCCATTTGTTTGTTTTTTTTTTATAGATTTGAGTTGCATACATAGATCATTTAAAAAGAAGTTCCATCATAACACTATTGAATCTTGCAGTCCTTGAACATGATTCAGTTCTCCATTTATTTGGTCTTCTTAAATTTCTCTTTGCATTATTTATAGTTCCCACCAGCATTTAAATCATTAACTTTATCTCAAACTATTTTTATGTTTTTAATGCTGTTAAGAATGTTATGGTGCCAGGTGTGGTGGTACTTGCCTGTAATCCTAGCTGTTCAGGAGACTGAGGCAGAGAATTGAAAGTTTACGGCCATCATAGGCAATTAGGAAAATTGGCTCAAAATAAAATTTAAAATTCAAAAAGTGTTGGGAATGTGACTGTGGTAGAATGTCTCTGGGTTCAATCCCCAGTACCACAAACACAAAAAAATTTATGGTCTTTATCTAATATTTCAATATTTCTTGATATATGGAAGTTTAATTGCTTTTTGATATTGGAATTTTGTTCTGCAGCATCCATAAACCTACTTATTAGTTCAAATAATTTTTTAGTAAATACCTTTTTTAACTAAATGAATACATGTTTAGGAATTATAAATTTTAATTCTTTATAATCCATATGCCAATTATTTTTATTGTCTTTGCCTTCTAGAACATTAAGGATGTCAGTCAGTTAGGCAAAGTTTGTTGCTATCATTATAAGCTTTTATGGCTGGGCACATGGGCATGTGCTTGTAGTCCGAGCTACTTGTGTGGCTAAAGCACGAGGATTCTCAAAACCTGGAGGTTGAAGGTCAGCCTGTGTACCTTAGACAGACCCCATCTCTAAATGTGTGTGTGTGTGTGTGTGTGTGTGTGTGTATGTGCATGTGTGTGTTTATGGGTGTGTGTATGTATGTACTTTTTATAGATTATCTGGCATTGCTAGCCTGTAAGACTTCAATTTGTTGTTAGCCTATAAGTTGTTAGCCTATAAGTCTTCAATTTGGAATAGTGTTTTCATTAGATTTTTGTTGCTGTGACCAAAATACCCATAAATAACAATTTAAAGGAGGAAAAGTTTATTTAGGCTCAGTTTCAGTTGATAGATGGCCATTGCTCTGGGCTCCAAGACATCATGGCAGAAAGGCATCAGAGAGAAAGTCTGTTCCACTCATGGCAGCCAGGAGAGAAGGAGAGAGAGAGAGAGAAAGAGAAAGAGAAAGAGAAAGAACTGTGTGTGTGTGTGTGTGTGTGTGTGTGTGTGTGTGTGAGAGAGAGAGAGAGAGAGAGAGAGAGAGAGAGAGAGAGAGAGAGAGAGAAGGGCTACAGGGAAGAGGAATTAATCCTTCCAGGTCACATCTCCAGTGACCTATCTCTCCAAGCCACTCCCAACCCGACCATAGTTATCACCTAGTCAGTCCATTCAAACAATTAATAATTTCACTCCTGAATATTCTTGCATTAATACAGGAGCTCTTGAGGGACACCTCATTTCCAAATTGTAAAGCAAAGGTATAGAGATGACTAACTTGGCAATAAATTGTTCAGTGGTATGAAAATTTTCTGAGGCTTTTAAAAAGAAATTTTTGAAACTGCCTCCTGTATACAACCTCCTTTATAGATTAAGTTTCTGCTGATGCAATTGGTAGGAATGCTAATTGCTCTTCTTTAAGTTTACAGCCTGTGATAATGGCATGAAGTTCAGCCTGAAATTGATATTTAATTTCTATTTGCATATGTCTGATTTCAAGCTTATTAAACTTTAATAAAAAATTAGAAAGTTTCTTCTCAAGGAATTTCCTTAGGAAATGAACACTCTTTGAGAAACTCTTTGAACATGATCATTCTTGTGGAGACTGAAAGATGATAGAAGGTCAAGGAAGAGGTAGAACAAGATACAGCGAGAGTCTGTGGAGAGTAGTAAATAGAAAATTGAAATCACTTTCTCATTAACCTTCACCAAAGATACTTTTGGGGGCGCTAATTTGAACTCCATATTTCTTTTAAGGATACCTACAAATCAGTTGAAAACATGATTATTGGATGTTGAGAATCTTATTACCTTTATTTCCTTGTTTACCTCAAAGTTAATACAATTTAGACATGTCAAATGTTCCACAAAATTAAAATTATGTCATTAGAGGGATAAATAAATGGATGTGAGCCTGGGATGTAATATATATAAGATCTGCAGATCTGCAAGGGGTGGTTTATAGTTAGTATTATACAAATTCAGGAATAACATAAATACGGTTGCTTATGATATTCCATATTCCCAGTTTCCCACCTCAGACTGATGGATCAGGCCATTCTGACAATCAACCAATTAGTGACCTTGACAGGTAGAATTTACGTGCAAGAGTTTCCCCAAATGTAAGTTCCTCAAGCAGAAGAGAAGATGAGGGTAGAATTTTACATAGTCTCAAATGGTGGCCCAGGCGTTTTGTGAGAAGGATGAAATTTGAATGAGAACTTTCAATTAATTACTCCTCATATATCTCTTGCTAGAAAATTATTTGCCACAGCATCCTGGGACAGACTACTCAGAGGAATGGGACAAGGGGATTTGGAAGTGCCAGAGTGCCCCAAATCTAAGATCTTGAGTCATGAAAAAGAAGAGTTATGATGGAGCTTCATGACATTGTAAAGACCCCCACAAAGATCTCCAGGAAAACATTATCAAAAACAATATAGTTGATTAATAATCCCATCAACAAATAAGTACAATATCTTGAAAATATCACTTACGAAGAAGGTTTTTATAGGACTGAGACTAGTATATATATATATCATTGTAACACAGGGTTTTAAAGGAGGGAGTAAGAAAGTCCTATATAAAATGGGAAAACTGAAGTCAATTTTAATAATCTGGAATCCACAGAGCAGAGCTTTTCAGGAAACTGTCTACTGAAACTTTCACATTTTTATCTTTGCAAAACAGTTCCAGCAATGGGATTGATTCATGCTTTCTTTGCTGTTTTGGTAAATTTCCATTTCTTAGCTTCTTTAGTTCAATTTTCATTATTCAAATTGAATTGTGAGATTACCTCACATTGCAAAGATAGCTACACAAATATTT
The DNA here is from genome assembly GCA_028644305.1 of Xerus rutilus. Lineage (NCBI taxonomy): Eukaryota > Metazoa > Chordata > Mammalia > Rodentia > Sciuridae > Xerus > Xerus rutilus. Next base: position 124,057,881 of record CM053402.1, on the reverse strand, counting down.
CTACACAATTTGCAGTCACTCAGTTCTTATCAAGTCAAGTTAATTGAGATATAACATTGTATTACAGTCAAAGTGCTTTAGATGCAGGTTATAACTAAATGCTGTTGTATAACCCCTGAAAAATCAGTATGAGTTTGAATCTGTTTAACATATTGGGCAGGTTAGAGGATGAAGATTGCGATTGAAATGGATACATAAGAAACAAAATACCTAATGTCACAGCTGTGTTGGAAATGGTTCTAGACCTTACCTGAAAATTCTGGGTGAAATTAAGATGCCAGGAAGAAAACTTCTAATTAATTGCCCCTTGAAAATATTAGCAAGGAAACTAAGATACATTTTGGGGCTTCCCTTTCTTCATAATATGCTTCTTAACAACTAGACTAAATTTGAATTAATAGGTCCAGAGCAATCTGGATCTCCAAGCTGATACACTTGAAATCAGAAGGGAAATTCCATACCATTGTCCAACACTAGTTTAAAAGCTTCCCACTCACACTAGCTTCCTGAAGTGAAAGAAAGTTGTATTCAAAGTATAGTAATTGGTGCTGCTTAATCCACAAAACTTCTATTATGACTATAATAGAAGTATTTTTATGATGGTAAGTGTCATCATAATTTGCATTTGTATAGCTCCTTACAATTTAAAAAATTCATTTGATCTACATTTTTCCGTGATAGAAAATCTACTATTCCATTCTTTATATATAGTGAAATTGAGGACCAGGAAGACGAAATGACTTGTCCAGTGTTCCCTGGTTCATAGGCACAAGTTTGGAATTAGAGACTATGTCTTTTGATTCTATATCTAATTATTTTCATACTAAATTGTAGCAAATGACATTGGGAAAATTTTCCCCTGAATCATCACATATTTTAAAGTCCATTTGGCATTGAAGGATTAATTTGAATTTTATTAGCATCTTCCTCCCCACCTAATATTCATATAACTCCCCCAAGACTCCAGTTATACTTCAGATAAAAAAGTAAATTTTTCAATACCATTTTATAGATGGTGCTACTGGTACTATTGATGTAATATATTTGAAAACAAGTCCTCAAATATTTTCATGTTCACATAATTTTGGTGTGTTCATCAAACAGAATATTATCAGGAATGATAATGGATACACCATTGATCAGTCAATAACCTCGATGATCTGAAACATTTATGTTATGATAACAAAGTCAGGCACACAGTAGTTCACACTGTATGAATCCACTTTTATGAATTAGAACAAATAAAATGATCTATAGTGAAAAAATATCCAAAAAATACCCTTCTTGGCAGGGGGGATTGAAAAGGGAATTTTCTTGGAAATTATCTATATTTGATAAGGATATGAGTTATATGGGTGTATGTATGCATCAAAAGTAATTGCAGATTTATGTATTTGTAATTATTTAAATTGAAAAAAATCCTTGCTTAACTTATCAAAGTAGTATGGATTAACAATTCTGAAAACCACTTTTCTGCTTTTTGTGTCTCTAGACATAAATTAATAAGTAGGTCATTGATAGTGGAAATTGAAAGTATCACTGTAAGCTCATGAATGGATGTGTGTGTGTGTGTGTGTGTTGTATCACTTAATCACACTAAATGCCCACATGCTAGTTTCTAAATACCATTCTCCACTTAAAGAAAAAGGGGCTTTGAAGTAAATGCTGAATCCAGGGCCAGTGCAAAGAAAGTGTAACATGATCTTAGAACACCTCGCTATTATGATCTTAGAACACCTCGCTGTGTCAGAAATATATGAAATGTACAAAGAGTGATGGGAAAACATAAAAATTTGACAGGAATCAGCTTGATCAGCTCTCACAGATCAACTCTAGGTCAATTTTCGCATAAAACAATGACAATGAATTGTAAGTGAATCATGAAAAATGTTGAGAATTCATATTGCAATCAATTAATTTGGAAAAAAGAAACTTCCTCTTAGTCAAATGATGGCTAATACATGTAGAAGGAATGATGGTTCAACTATGATTTAACATTAGTTAGTTTGATTAGTTTGAGAATGACAGGCTATTAATAGAGTCTCAAAGATCTTCTCCAACATTGCTTATTACTTATACAGTGAAAAATAGGTATTTTATATCATGCACTCAACCGATCAAAGTTGATATCAACAGTTTTGGGAAAATCAGCATCTAATTTGCTGATATGATGTTCTTAGAAGGACATAGTTTACTGACAAGAATATGTAACTTAAATTTCATTAGAAGGAGGCATCTTACAACCTAAAGTGAGTGTTATTCTACCAAATAATTGCTATCTCAGCTTTTCAAAATGTCAAAGTCAGAAGAGACAATGAAAAGTTGAAACACTGTTCTAGACTGAAGAAGTCTTGGGAGTTATAACATCAAAAGGTAATGTGAGATCCTGGAGACATGCTGGACAGGTGAAAAACTAATAGATGTAAAGGGTCAATTGGTGAAATTTGATTATGGACTGTAGATTAAGAATGATATTGAATCAATGTTATATTTTGCTCTTTTGCTTATTGAATTATGAGAATTTGCTTATTAAATTAAGAGAATGTTTTTATCATAAAATGTACCCTGAGCTGGGCACAGTGGTGCATTCCTGTAACTCCAGTAACTCTGGAGGCTGAGGTAACAGGATCGCAAGTTCAAAGCCAGCCTCAGCAAGTTAACGAGACCCTAAGGAACTTAACAAGACCAAGACCGGGTCTCAAACTGAAAAATAAAAAGGGCTGAGGATGTGGCTCAGTTGTTAAGCACCCCAGGTTCAATCTCTGGTAGGAAAAACAAAACAACAAAACAAAACAAACAAATCCTGAACTATTTAGGAGTAAAAAGTGGTGTCTCCAATATACTCTAAGAGCTCAGAATAAGTTATGTGTGTAAACGTGCATTTACGTGCACGTGTGTGTGGTCTGGATGGGTGAGGAGAGATGAGACACAGAGGAAGGTACACAGAAGAAAGAGAAAAGTGGAATAGTGATAAACAGAGCAAAATATAAAATGTTTTTGAATAAACAATCTATAAGCGGTTCCTTGTACTATTCTTGCAACTTTTTGCATGAAATTATATCAACATGCAAGGAAACACATATGCACACATTTAAAAACAATAAACTGTAATAAGAATTGATTCAGAAGTAAACTCTTTATTGCCAATTGTTCATCCTTATCTTCTCTCTGTATACAGATATGTTTCTTCTTTTATTATTGATTGTATCTTATTTAAGGATCATATCATCTTTTTCTTTGTCAGTCCATCCCAAATCCATTATATTCTTTGTCACATCAAAATTATGCAATGTAGCTTTCCAGATTCAAATGCTACCAAAAGTTAACTCCAAAGGCAAGAAAGTATCAGGATAAAGAGAAAGTAAATGCACTTGCATATAAACCATTGAATTCAGGCCGGTATGTATTGCTCTGTGCTTTCAGAGCTGGAAGGATACCTACAAATAATAAAAGTTAGTGCACTTGTTTCTTTAAAGAAAGGATGTAGGAATACAATAATACTTTGTCTTCAGAATATATTTGAATAAATTAGGTAAAATTCTTCAGCTGAAAGAAAAGACATTTCTAAATATACCTTATCTTTTCCTTTTAATAAAAATTTTAGTTATCCTTTATAGGAAGCCATGCTCTTTATTTTAAATAGCTGATTTTCTACAAAAGTACAATAAAAGATTTTTCAGTCTTTCATTTTCTCTGAAGAGTTAATCAAATAAAAAATCTTGATGCCTCAGGCCTTTTATATTCAGATGAAAAAATATAGTCTAAATGATAGATACAACTCTCTTATTTTTGTGATCTGATAGCATATATTAAGTTTTCTAGTTTTGGCAATATAAGTAATGAATTAGAACTAAAATAATATCAGACTGTCTTTGATATTAAAAAGCTTAAAGAATATAATGGACAAAATTTAATATATATAATTGTATATATGCATATATATTTAAATATGTTATTATAATCTCTGGTCTAAATTTAGTACAGCTCATGTACCACACAATGTCCTAAAAGTATTATGCATACAGTTTTGTACAGTACATGATACTTCCAGATGATAAGAAATGCTACTGGCTATTACTGGTATGATATTACTGTATATATTTACTATGTGCTTGCCATTATTTTATCATCTACTCCTTTTTAAATATATTACCATAAAACAGCATGCTGTTGCACTGGTAACACCATACCTCTAGAGTTCACTGGGTCTCTCTACTGCATCAAGTGATTGACTTATATTATTAGGTTTGTGTAAGTATAATCTGTGACATTTGCCCAGTGATGGAAGCCTGATGTCCCATTTCTCAGATCATATCCTCATCCTTAAGCAATGCATGACTATAATAATAAATTGAAACTTAGTGTTTTCTAACAAAAATGGATAGGTCTATTAGATGAAGGATCTAATGTTGACTCTGCCCATAATTTCTAGTAACATAGAAATTATGAATAAAGATGATTGAATATTGTGTCTCTCTAATCAAGAACTATTAATCTTTTAAATATACTACATAAAAACCATTTCTAGGTTAAAAACACATTAGGCAATGTGAAAAAGATTTTGTGATATAGATTAGTAGTAATATTGTTATTAAAAATAGAGCCACTAGTGTTTATACACTATTTTAACACCAAGAGGCCCAATTTTTTAAATTTATTTTTGATTGACACATAACATTTGTGCATATTGGAAAGCTACAGTTGGTATTTTGATTCACATATACATGAGACTTCATGGAAACACTGAATAGAAGAGTTTTCTTAGAGACACTATTATTTTATTTATAAGGCAACTAAATTGAAGAGATATATAAAATATTTGTTGAAGTTCACATAGAAAGTTTATTATTAGCAATTTTACCCTATGTCATTTAAATCTAGGTCTTGATCTTTCTAAATTTTAGGGATAACTGTTCTCTTCTATGTGGTATCAGGTATGAGGAGGGTGTCATTAAGATATACCAGGAAAATTGAGATTAAACTATAATCTTGGGGCTTTCAAATCCCTCCTTTCTGTAACACCCCTCAACCATCCTGGCGCTGACAATTCTATATCAACCTCAATAGTGCACATACATTCCAGATACATGTTGTTTATATTTTCGGCTATTTACTGGATATTTCTAATCAGATAGATATTTCTAATCAGATAGTCTATAAACACTTATCTCAAAAACAGTGCATTCCAAGTTGTGTGGTAGCTTAATCTGTCTCATGTGTTATTTTTTATTGTTGTTGCTCTTTTGCTTTGAGTTTTTACTAATTGTTGTTAGGATTATTATTGTTCAAGAGTCATTGTTTTACATATGCAGAGAATACAACTAATAACTATATTTACCTGTACTACTCAATTTAAAAACATATATTGTAATTAAGTATTTTTCCAAATCCTTAAATACCATTGACATGACTAACAAACTGCAAATTATTTTAAATTTGATTATCTTAAACATTTTAGGTATTAATTACAAAACTCCTAAAAATCAAAATAATTACATTTCCTATTTTGGCAACTGAAACCAACTTATTCTGAATTAGAATTAAAATTATTGTAATAATGATAATATATTATTATAGTATTATACTACATTACTTTGACATTTCTATTCTTTTCTCCATAGATGTTTGTTTCTCTATCTTGCTATAGACCAAATTTTTTGAAACCCAGAAAAAAAAGAAATATATTTTTGTCACTTCAAAAGTTTCAATTCTGTACCAGGGGTGTATCTCAGAGGTAGAGCTGGTTGCCCAGCATGTACAAATCTCTGGGTTTGATCCCCTAGCATTGCAAAAACAACAACAAACAGTTGCAATTCTAGGTTATTAAGGAGTTGATACTTGTCAAGAAATAGCAAATGCTTTTGAATATCAAATCCAACTTTCTTTGTGATGAGTATTTTCTCATGATCAAATTCTTTTTTACTACATATGTAGAACTTTCTATTCCTAATCCATTTGTTCATTTTTGCCCCTATGCTTATCAGACCTGGCCAGAGGATGTTGTGCTCCTATTTATCATTTATTTCATGATATTTTGTAAGATCTGATATCATTAGTAAGGTCACTCAAATGTTTCTTCTCTCAAAAGACAGGAGATGATGTTAGTGTTGTATTGGTCAGCATTTTGTCACAGTGACAAATACATAAGGAGAAAAAGTTTATTTTGGCTCATGGTTGCAGAGGTTTCAGTCCTTGGTTGGCTGGCCCCATTGCTATGGGCTAAGATGAGGCAGAATATCATCGTGGAAGGGTGTGGCAGAGGAAAGCTGCTCAGCTCAGGGCACCCAGGAAGCAGAGAGGAAGAGGCCAAGGACAAAATACAGTCCACAAGGGCAAGTTCCAGTGTCTTATTTCCTCCAACCATGCCCACCTACCTAGAGTTTCCACCTCATCTATTCAAATTATTCTTTCATCAAGTTGGCTAATTCACTGATGAGGTTAAAGTCATAGTGTTCCAATCATTGCCCAAAGTCCCACCTCCCACCTTGGTCATTGCTGCACTGGGATCCAAGCCTTCAACACATACATTAGCTTTGGGATAAATTCCAGACCTAAATCATGTCAGGGATCTACAAAATCAGTGTCCTTTTGTTATGTTTTAGAAAACAACAATCTTGGAAGACACAGCTAAATAATCTTTCTACCTAGTTATTGTGCTAGATAACAAATGCTGAGGAGTCTTTCTCTTTTTGGTATAGTGCTTATATTTTTAGGACCATTAAATTAAGACAGTTTTCTGTAGCTGCCTTCCCACTTTACACAGATGGAGATAAAATGGCTATATATAAATATATATATATATTTAAAATGACCTATGCTTAATAGAAAAAGTAGACTACGTAAGTATATATGAATATTACCTGTATATTAAAATATATTAGCAAATATGTGTTTTTTAATGTAGCTAAGGTATATGAATTTTATAAATATTCTTCCATATTTGAATATTATTAATGTTTGGCTTTTGAATTTTTAATTCAATATTAATTTTATTAGAGTGATTAACAATGCATTTACATGATAAATTCAAAAGCAAAATTACTAACAAATCATATAGATATTTTTGTATTTGGTAGATAATTTTTCCATTTTGTCTTTCCAAAATTTTAACTGAATTTTTAATGCAAGTTATATTAATATTTGATTAGCATACCATAGAGCTCTTTCATGTTCTTTCAAAGTTCCTCTCTTATAGCAATCTGTCTTCTTCCCAGCTTGTTCTCCTTTCGTTTTGAGGATATAAGTTATAGTTTCACTAAAAGTTATTTTTTCCCATATTATATGCATGGTTGGTATATTAATCAGTTTTCATGAGCTTATAGCAAAAACTCAAATCACAGGGACTGCTTATTACCAACACTTTATTCTTCCTCACTTTACGTGATCCTTGTATATTGGTGGTGTCTTATCACCCAGGTTTGCATATTCAGGCTGAAAGAAGCGGAATGGTGCTTTGACATTCTTTTGGCAGAAAGACAAGAACCAGGGTGGAGCGGCCTGGTGGCTCGCGCAGCTTCTGGTTGGATGTGAGTCACTTCATTTCTGCCCACATTCCACTAGGGGAAGCAAACCATTTGCCTCAGTAATTTTAAGGAAGAGGAGTCAGGGGCAATTTTTTTCCCAGTGTTTTAAGACTGTCTGCTCTGTTCATGTTTGAATGAGTGGCTGTAAGACCTTACTGGAAGTTTCTGTTTTGAAAACTATCTTGCCAACTGCTGTGCCTCCCTGTGGAGTGATCCAAAGATGACCTGGTCCTTTCAGTAGAGAACCACTAAATAATAGCATCTGTAAATCTTGCTGCAGAACATTGTCCTTGTCTCTTGCCCATGATGATATAAAACTGGCTATCAGCCTTCTGGAGAATGTGCAGGACTGGGGAGGTTGTCATCAGTATGCAAACTTTTACTTACTCTGTTGAATTTTAGAATGCCATCTAACACAAGGCTTAGCTCTGCCCCAAATCTTTAATTCAGATGATCTGTTTTCCAACTACAGAAAAACCTTCTGTCTTCTGCTATGTCAAGTATGGTAGTGGGTGGGTGGGTAATCTGTGGGTACCACTTGTCATGAAATGGGCTTTTAAATTACATTTCTGTGTTAAGCTCCATTTTACATCTTGCAGCTCAAACATTTTATGATGAAAACCAGCTTGCTTGTCATTGTCCCTTCCCTACACCTTGTAGGCAGTTATAGTCAGCTTTCTCCAGTCAATTCTGATAATGTATTTTCTACAATCATCCACTTTGACTAGAGTTTATAGTATATCAGTATAATGCTACATAGAACCCCTTATTTCATCTCTATTTTAAAGTATATGACACATATATTTAGTTTATGATGAAGTATCAAGGAAGAGTAGCCTTATTCTCTCATGGATTTGTAGGTATTTTTATGAGGCTTTATCCTAAAGTGTGTATGTTATATTTCTTTTGACTTTACCTTCTTTTATTTTAATTAATTAATTAATTAATTATTTTTTGGTACTGGAGATTGAACTCAGGGGCACTCGACCACTGAGCTACATCCCCAGCCCCTATTTTGTGTTTTATGTAGAGACAGTGTCTCACTGAGTTGCTTAGTGCCTCGCCTTTGCTGAGGCTGGCTTTGAACTTGTGCCTTCTTTTATTTTAAGATGACACTCTTCTGGACCAAATTTTTGAGTTACAACCTAAGTATATCTTCTTAAATATTTGATTATAAGATTAAATTCTCTTAATATATTGAAAATGAAAAGTGTAGTCCACATCTTGTCAGGCTTGAAGCCCTTTGTGTTGAATGCAATCGAATTTCTGTTTGGAGGTTGATGGGGGCAGAGAGACTTACTAAAGTGATACAAGATGAGCCATTGATATGGCTAATGAGGAAGGGAAGATTTGCTTTTAGCAGAGACCACAATTAGGCTTATACCCATTAAGGTCATCTAGAATACAATTGTTCCAACAATGAAATATCGAAGAGGATCATGATGGTGGCAGAAAAGCAACACAAGGTCATATATTCTGATCAGAGGGATCTGATGAATCCAGTGTTTCAGTAAAAATAAAGAAAGCAGGCAGTTCATATTTTAAAAAATACATTGGAGATAATCAAAATCTTAATGCAATTTGTGGATAAAGTTCGTATGTGAAATGAGCTTTAGCAAATGAAGTTAAGACTTTTGCAAATAGTTTATGAGTCTTGAGAAAAGTAGGCAACTATTCGTGGAGTAAATGATGTGCTGTAAGACTAGAAGTGGGCCTAAAAGAGGCATTCTGCAGAGTGCATAAGAATCTATGCTGAAGGCTGGGGTCGTGGCTCAGTGGTAGAGCGCTTGCCTCACACGCGTGAGGCACTGGGTTCGATCATCAGTACCACATACAAAATACATAAATAAAATAAAAGCTTTTAAAAAAAGAATCCATGGTGAATCAAAATACTTACTAAAAGGTTCATTAGTTTCTTATTGAAGAGGAACTCAAAGTGTGTGTGCACACACATGTGTATAAACATACATACACATTATACATCCATGCCTATCCATCGTGGTTGTATACTTCTGTGTGCCATTTTGTCATCAGTTACTTGAAATTCTTATCTGACCTGTAACTTCAGTCATTCTCAACAAATCCTTTTGCTGTCCTCCTAAATCCTGAAACTACCTCCTTTAGGCATTGTCTTTCTTGAGTGATCTAAGTTACTACCACTGTAAAGATATTTTTTTCTGAATGAATTACACATTATCTTAGCTTGAAATATTTATCTCTGATATAAATCTGAAGTGCCAATTTGACTTCTAGGCTTAACATGCTTATCCCTGCCAAGCCCCTAAATTGGGGTCATTTAGTCTATACCTGTTAGCTCACCTGGGACTAACTATCTGAGAAATCTATCTCTTTTCTGTAGCAATTGAAGCTATACCAGAGAAAGCTAAAGAGTATGAGTTTTACAACTGATCTGAGAATGGTTTTGTTGTTTTCAGGTAAGTTCTGCTATATTTTATCAATACAGTGCAAAAATATAATAAAACCTTTTTTTGTTTATTAATTTGCTCTTGCAATGTAGGCAAAAAGTCCATACACATTTTCTGAAAGTTATAGGATCATTACAATTTCTAATCAATGAAGTTTTATTTTGTGGATGCCTGCTGCTTTAGTACATAAAAGAACATACAACCAATGCCTTTGTTGCTGAAACCCTAGATGATATCACAGGAGTTTGCAGGCATTGGCAAAACAATTTTTTCAACATTGTAAAGTCATTCAGGTAATAAATAGTACACAGAAATTTCAGGGCAGGTTGGAGGTGGTGCATTATATTCACAAAGTTACACGATTAGCTGATTGCTTTTAAACCAGAGCCTCAAGCTATCTAATATTATGCATCATTTTAAAATACTAAAGCCACGATCCAAAAACAAAACACAAACAACAACAAAATAAACCACTACACATGGTTCAGAAATCTTTTCTATTAACACTGGCTAGAGACAAGGATATTTCTGATCTTTCTCTGAAAACTATTTGTTAAAGTACATTCTAGGGGCCTCACTTCATCAATGTTACATCTGGTTACTCTGAAATGAGAACTTCTACCCTATCCAAACTCATTATTCTGGTTGGTGTGTTGGTATGATTTAGTCTCTGGGTCTTTGCTTACATCAGTGATGATATCTTGGCTAGTTAGTACTTGCCTCTGGGCCCAATTTCTTCATTAAATGGAGAAAATGATAGTACCTACTTTATAAGATGGTTGTGAAATTTTAGATTTTAAATGATTACGACACTTGAAGAGTACCTACCAGAGTGCCAGTATTAGCGTTATTATTTTTATAAAATGATTATTGCTCTTATTACTATTACTACATCCCAAGAACTTATAACAAGAAAATATAACAGATATATAGTGGTTTTTGATCTAAGTCTTTGAAATAGCAGTATTTGATTAGACAATGATTGTGAACTCATTTATCCACTATTTGTTTACCATAGTATCAGAAAGAATTGCACATATAAAGAGCTAAGTACTGTGTAAAACGCTTTACAAAAACAATCTACTATCATGTTCATAAAAAGTCTACAAGGAAGTACTATGTTTATAAAGTTTCTCATGAATAAGCAGATGCTCCAATTCAGAAAACTCTGGAAACTTTTCCCAAATCATACTGCCAGTGAATATAAGAAGCTATATTTGAATTGAGAATTTCTGATTCCCAAGCCCAAACTTGTAACTAGTTTTTCTGATGAGGAAGTTGTCATCTCTTTCCTTTAGAGGATATATATTCAGAACAAATTTAATTTTTTAACACCTTTTCCCCTAAAGAATATGGATAAGCCCCAGATCAAATTTTTCCAATAAATTTAATTATTTAATACTTGCAGTAAGAAGAGAAAATGTTATAGCTACATTATTTCTATGAAATTCGTACACAGTTTTTTCCCTCAAAACTCTCTAGATCTTGAGTTTCTTAAAAATTATATTTCACAGGCATTTATTGCAGAGGTTAAGTAGCAGAAATAGCAGAAATGGGGACCATCACCCTTTCTTGTTATATTCATGTCATTTCCTTTATCTGCATTGACCTTCAGGAACATAATGGAACTGGATACACAAAATGAATTTTCATTCTGTGGCTCTAGAAGTTTCTGAAAGTTTGGTGTTTTCTATTTTGTTTATTTTTTCCTTGCTAATGACTTGAAATCAAGTTTACCTCTTTCCTTCGTTAAGACTCATTTCTTGATGTGTTTTTTGTTTAATTTTAATCTCTTTGGTTTGTTGCTTTCCTCTGTTCATTTTTTAATAGTTTTGATTAGTCTATTTACCCAAATGTACTAAATTTTCAAAAGTAGATTCAATTGTGTCTGCTGAAACAAATGATGACCACTTTATTATGCTGATTTTTATAAAGATAAATAAGAAAATAAGAAAGTAAAGTAATAATTTTAGTTCTGATATTTTAATTGCAAAGGCCAAGAAACTGGAGTCTCACCATATGCAGATGTGATGTGGACAGATTAGAAAAGGAAACAAGGCCCTGATTCCCCTCCACTGGTTATTCTAAGTTCCATAGAAATGGTTGGGGATGGGAGTAGGGGTTCCTCTCTAAAATGTGAGGGTTTCCTTTTTCTTGCTTCTCAGAATATAAACAAGCGAGCTGATGTGTTTATGTTGGCTGCAAACAAAAACAAAACCAACAACAAAATGACTTAATAATTTCAGAATTTTGGCCTCTTTTTGTTTATCTGAAATTCTTTACTTCAAATACAATAAAGACTTCAATAACCTGACTGCAGCAAATACTTAATGGAAATTTTGATTTTCATCTTCTGATCTAATTCATTTCACAGTAAGGTGTGGGCTTAATATAGAAACTTTTCTTTTGTTTATGACATTTTCACACCTACAGATATTTGTAGGCACATGGAGGGATGGCAAACAGCTGATTGTTTCTGAAATTAGCTTGGTACAGACACAGAGAAATGCCTGAGAATAACTTGTGTCTAAAAAGTGAAAATTTCAACTGGTAAGGCTGTTTTAAAATAAATGCATAATCTCTTTTTATGCATTTTTATTTTGCATTTATTAATCTTTTTGTGAAATCCAACTGATTGCTCAGTTAGGGTTTAAATTAAAAAATCTTTAATTTTAATAAAGTCATATTAGTCTTGTTGGAAATGAACCATTACAAATTAAAAGTTTGGAAAAACATTCCTGATTTTGAAATATATGTATATTCAATACACACTTGAAAAAAGAAAATATTTTCCTTTGAAGAAAAATAGAATTATGTCAACACATTTGTTTTGCACTTAATCTGTGTGAAATTTGATGCTAAATTCTGGGTTCTCAACAAAAACAATATGATTTTTGCACATGAAAATTTTTTTTTAATGTTTATTTTTTAGTTGTAGGTGACAGAATATCTTTATTTTATTTTTATGTGGTGCTAAGGATCGAACCCAGTGCCTCATGTGTGCTAGGCGAGCACGCTACCACTGCACAATAATCCCAGCCCCAGAAAGGAAATAGTTTTTTTTTTTTAAATATTTTTTGTTGTTGTTGATGGATCTTTATTTTATTCATTTATTATTTTTATGTGGTGCTGAGGATCGAACCCAGTGCCTCACGCATGCTAGGCAAGCGCTCTACCACTGAGCTACAGCCCCAGCCCCGAAAATTTTTATTGTCATATGAGCTCTTTATATTTTGCTTTGCAAAACTAAAAATAATATCTAGAAATCTGGAGAGAATTTGTAATCCTAGACATATTCAAGAAGAAGAATATTTTTCTAAAATAAATTTTATTCTACCTGGACCTCATATTTCTATGCTGTTTTAATCTCAATTTTACATTATCATGTTGTTTGGAATTTTGAACTTAACCATTTGTGTTATCTTAAGGAGAAAGATGTGGGATAGCTAAAGTGGCACTCTAGTGGGAACTGCCTGCAGATCATATAAAATAAGCCTCTATTATATTCTATCATGATCTATTCATAGAAAAGTTCATTAATATTTCAGATTAGCATTTACACATACATCTTCTTGTAAGCTTTCAATTAGCTAGAATCTATTGGACACAAACTATCATTAAAATCACAAAAAGTTTACATATAGAAAACACATTTATTCCAATTAATGTTCAACTAGTCAATTTTTACTTCCAACACCAGTTGAGATTTGTGAAAATAATTCTTTAAATTATTGTGGAGTATTCCATATAGGTTATCTTATGCTCCTTTCAAGTGCACTGAATCTCTTTTTCTAAAATCAGACTGTTAAAATTTGGCACTGCATTTAGCAATCATTTGCCCTCTGGGAAGAAATCTTCAAGAAACTTGACCTGCCCATATGAATCCTCACTAATAATCTTCATTGTGAATGGCTAATTTGATATAAAATGCCTGTTAACGTGGTTTTAATCATGCAGCAATTAAGAGTAACATTTAAAATGAAATGTGGAGGTACTGCCTTATCTTCCTACTCTATCCATATGGCAATTGGAAGTTGAATTTATTCCTTCAACAGCTTTTTCATCTCACCTTTATTTTTGGTTTGTTAGTTTCCTGAAAGTATGGAATGAAATCTGTAAGTGGTCACTGACAGAGTGTTCTTGAAGAATTCAAGAAACTATAGTGATACAAGAAATGTTGTTTTGTTCATGTATTATCATGTATGAGTATCTCAGTTGACTCTAATGCTCTCTGATGTGCAATTGCATGTGCCTTCTTTGTTTTCTGCACATGATGATCTGATATTATTTTGCAGTGTGGCAAGGGGAAAGAAAAACAAATAAATAAATAACCATGAAACTAGATTTAATTCATCTGTTAAATTCAGTTTCTTCTGGTATTTGTCTCTTTTGAATAATGCAGGCTTCTCAACAAGGTGATGTTTATAACAGAGGGAGTTGTGCAGTCTGCTGGCAGCCTGAAAGGCAACATGTATCTCAATATTTATATCTGCAAGACTTTACTCGGCTTTCTGGCTCCTCTAATCTCTGCAATGAGGGCCTTAACCTCCCTGGCGACTGAGTGTCCTGCTAACATCCTCTGTGCTCCTACCTGTGCATTTATTTCTGAAGTTGATCAAGGGTTTCTCTTGCTGACATGGCTCCATCTCAGTCTCCTCTGAAGTCTAGCTGTAACCTCTCTCTTTAATCTCTAACCCAGAGTCTAGTGAGACCCATCAGAGGGATTATCAGTTTTCATTTCCCTAACCCTTTAGCCTATCCAGATTGTTTTGGGTATATTGTGAACCTGGCTTCCACTATTGTTCCAAGTGGAAAACAGGACAAAACCTCTGTATTCAAAGGCTCTCTTTCCAACCTGATGTGTCACTCTTTCCATGACTTCATTGCCAAAAGGTAAGATCAGGAAACACATGACTTTTTACCTATTCCTCATCAACTTTCTTTTCTTCATTCCACAACCACCAAGGAAAGAGGTGTTGGGTTTTCCCCTCTTTCTTTCATTGCTCAGAAAAATCATGTATGTTCCACTTCCTCAGGTGGCATCAACCCTTTCCCTGATTCAGTGATGATGAGGAGGCATAGATATTTCAGATAGATTTTACCAGTTATCACTTGAGTTAGACTCTGGATACAAATGTACATCTGCTCTGCAAGTGATTCATTTGAAAGATCACCTTCCTATTTCTGGCTTCTGCTAATAATGACACTTTAGCTTTTCTTTCTATAAAATGTGGAAGGTATAGAAAGAAAAATGGAATTTATTGTATCTGAACAACTCACACCATGCCACTGATTAATATTAATTTAAAATTCTTTTAGGCTGTTTCATGAATTTCTGCATGGGACTGGCATTCACATAGGCTCAATTCTGATTAAACTATTTTAATTTTTGCATCTGCATCTTTGCTTCACTATCCTGTTAACGTCTAGTAGGACCAGAAGACATCTCATATAACTGCAGCCACAGGCACATGGATTCACACCTGGATGCTGGATACAATTCCGAGCCCTTAGAAATTAGTTTAGTCTCAGCTGAACAAGCTGAAGCTGTGAGGTTCTGGATATAAAGCAAGGCGTGAGGTGTGGGAACATCCTAGCCCCAACCCATCTGCTCTTCTCTTCTATCAGAGCCCTCTCATCCTGTCTATGCTCATTCCTAACTTCCCCTAGGATTCTGGAAAACAGAGTGCAGTACTTACCTCATATTTTGCAGGATTACATTTTAGGATTGCAGTCTCTGTGGAGAGAAAGCTGACTAATAGATTCTTCCCCAAGCTTGTCACACAGGTGGCAATCCTAGGATTACTTTTCTGCCTTCTTCTGTACATTCATTTTGGCAAAAAACAATTTTCAGTTCTTCTCCCTTAAAAAACCTCTTCACTGGGGATTTGAACTCAGAGCTAAGAGAAGGCTGACTTCCTATGAGGCTGACTCCACTCTAGGCTATGAAAAGTACAACAGCTTGCTGAAAACGGAGGGTTTCCACTCTTTCTCCCCATCTAGCAAGCACAAGCTGATGAATCGGTCACCATAACTGAGTCACTGGGGTGGAGGAAGAATTAATGCAGAGATGGTGCAAAAGTACACTTGAATGCAGGACTGTGTCTCAACAGGTGGTGAGAGAAGACTTATCTACTGACACACCAGGGCTGAGGAAGAGTTAACCTGTGGGGGCTAGAAATAGGAAAAGAACCATCTGATTTCTAATCAAACACTGAAGGACCTGGACAACTTCCATGGAGACCAACGAGGTGGCTGTGGATGGCTGCATTAGGTGAAGGAAGCAGGAATTTGGCATGTATAGCCAACATTGCAGTCATTACTTGAACTTAGAAGCAGCTCTGGATGAATATGAGAAGTAAACCTCAGACCAAGATGCTTTGCTGCCTACCTTGATCTCTGAGGAATGGATCTCTGATGGGAACTGGCATTATGTGCTAAATGGCTAAAGGGAAACCTTAGCAAATAAGAGGATCCCTGTCTTAGTTTCCTATGGCTGCTATAGTAAAATACCACAAACCAGATGGCTTAATATCACAGAAATTATTTCTTTCAGGGTTCTGAGAACAAGAAGTCTGATATTAAGGTGTCAGCAGAGCCCTGCTTCCTTTGAAGGTGCTGAGTCTTCTTGACTCTTCTTAACTCTGCTGGTAAAGACAACCCTTGCCATTTCTTGTAGATGTGTTACTTCAAAATTTGCTTCTGTTGTCACATGACCCTTTTCCTTGTGTGTCCTTGTGTCTTTTTTTCCCCTCAAGATATTCTAAATATCTATTTAATTGACAATTATATATATATGCACATATATACATACATATATTTATCATGTACCACATGTTGTTTTGTAACATGTATACATTGTGCAATGGCTAAATTGAACTAACTAATGTATGTATCACTCAAATTTTGTGCAGCTTTTTGTGAATCCTTGTGTCTTCACATGTACTTTTCTCTCTCTTTTTTCATTTTTCCTCAAAATATTCTATTTTTGAGATGGGAACATCTAGGATCCATTCTTTTAGCAATCTTCAAGAATACAATATATTTTTAACTATCATGACTAAGATACACAATTGATGACTTAAACTTATTTCTTCTGTTTGACTGAAATTTTGTATCTTTTGACCAACATATTACCAACCCTCTTTTCCTCACCCACAGTCCCTGGTGTCTACCACTCTACTGTCTACTTCTCTGAGTTCATCTTTTTTATACACAATATTCTATATTCCACCTTCATGTGGTCTTTATCTATCTGTTTCTGGCTTATTTCACTTAATATAATGTCTTCCATGTTCATTCATGTTGTCCCAAATTACAAGATTCCCTTTTCTTTAAAATTCATTGGTCTATTTCTGTTATAAATACTACCACAGCCATAATCAGTTTCATGCTTTATTTTAGGATCATGCTTTTAAAATATTTATATCTCCTCTACAAGACTTTCCTTTGTTTTACAAAATGAAATAATATCTGCCCGTTATCCAGCACCACCTTCCTTCATTTTTTCTATATAGTTCCCATCACCACTTGATAATGTACTTTCATTTTTAAAAAATTTCCTCCCCCCCTACACTTCTACCAGAGGTGAAGCCTGGCACTGAACCTGAGAGAATTTAAAGGTGTTCTGTGCCCCGAAGTTCACAGCACTGCCTGAGATGCAGTTCCTTCCTTCTGTCTCTGTTCCTGGAGATTTTCACAGAACAGTTTTTCTTATCTTCTACAGATTTTCTGTGATGAAACTAAATGTGACTTTAACCAAATAAAGGACATTTTCATAAGCCATACAAAGAAAAATAAAATCAGAAGGAACAGAAAATGAAGCATTATGATTCTGACTCTGACTGTGATGCTGTGATGATAAGAACATAAAATTCTTTCTATTACTGGACTTGACTGCTGCTTTTTAAACAATTATTTTTTGACAACAAAGGACAATGCAAAGTTTAAAGGATCATTTTCAGAGGGGTGCTTAATTGGAAACATTTTATATGAGAGTTCGTTTGCTGGGCCTGGAGCTGATTTCACCCATGTTGGAGTCAGAAGAAAATGCACATACAGTTATAGTTAGTAGGGACTCAGAAAAGCAAATGAGGGCCATCCTCTAATGCTATCTTTAATGTTTTGGGAAGAATAGATAAAGTCCATTATCATTTTCTTGAGAAGTAATTTTAAGATGCAAATACAGGTGCTAACAGATTCCTGTCTCTGTAAGATTGTCAATTTTCTTGCCCCACACTCATTTATTTTTCATAAAGAATGAAATAAGGGGCAGAGATTATTTGTTGACAGGTACCACGACTAACTCAGTCTCAACTCTGACCTAAATTCTTCCCATTTAGAAGCTGTGAAGTAGAAAATAATGAGGGCTGAGTTATTTTTGAAATGTAAAACCTGAAATTGCCAGAATTTATTCAAGTTCCATGAAGGCAGAGTTCAGATGATTTTGCTGAACTACTTCCTAATGATTATGATACTTGGTTGTTACAATTTGTTCTGCTTTAACATTAAACCCAAGCTTATTCCTATTGACCTTTACATTAATTGCATGTTCCAAATTTTTGTTTGAACATGTTCAGTTAATATTTAGTATGTTTCAGATTAATCATCTAAAAAAAGAGTATAAAAGAAGTGACAAAATTTGTATTTAAGTCCCTGGATCCCCTACCCCATTTCTTAGTGGAAGAGTCACGTAACCCACCTCCTTCTGAAATGATACCACCTCCACCTCCGCCATGCAAAATATGCCCTTCAGCATCCCAGGTTTCTGTGGTTTGGGCTTTATCACCTCCCCTTGTTCCTTTCTCCACCATCCAATCTCATTTTCTAAGAAGTAATTTGAATCTTAATGTGAATGCGGCGTATATCAGCATTTGCCAAACTCTGTTACGGGTCTGAGAGATGTTAAGCAAGCAGTGTTTTGAGAATATAGTATTCCATATCCAAAAATGCTTGGGGAATATTCTAAATCCTCTCCTCGGAATTTCAAGATGCAAGTTAACATGTGAAAGTTTCTGAAAGTGAAATAAGAAGCTTGTTTCATTTTGTTTTACAGTTAAACAAGCCAACTCCTTTGCTAAAGGGAAGAACAATCTGGCTGCATCTATTCCTATCCGTGAATAGATATTTCTCTTTACAACAGCTTAAGATGGCTAACTTTTATAAAGAAAAAGAAATAAATTATATGTCCAAAATGCCAGCATACAACTTTCTGTCCTACCTTTGTATCCTTTCTGAATATTTCCTTTACAGTAAATCTCACATGGTATGCATGCTTAGGTCAGAAATTGTCCTCAGGCACAGGGATGTGTGCATTTAGTCTAGGCTACTATGTCATCAGAGATGATCAGAACAGATCATGGAAAAACTTGTAAGGGGCTTCAGATTTATCCTTCCCCTACTGAAGAAACATCAAATGCTTTTAAAGGAAAAGTATATGAAAACAATCTGCACGACAAAGATAACTGGTGCTTTGGAACAGAGAGGGGTGGGAAGTAAAATGTGAACCAGAAAGCTAACTTCATGGTTGCTCTAGCCATCCCACTGGAAATGCTGAGGTCCTAAGCCAGGAGCATGACTGCAGAAAAGACTTGAAAGAAAAGACTTTTGCATGTGGGGAACATTGAACATGAGAAATTAGGGAAAAGTAATGGGAACTCTGCTTTCTATCTTGGGTTGAGGATGGTAATGTAACTTATACAGAGAATGTAACAGAAATAGTTCAGAGTATGGAAGGATGGGGGAATGGGTAGGTTTTGGATCCTATATAATAATGAGACCAACCCATTTTAAATAGAACCATGCTTGCTAAAGTTGCCTAAGGGTAACAGGGCAATGAGATGATATTCTCTAGGCATCTGGTACTGCCTATTTATTGTTAATGTGTTCTTCATGTCTGTCTTTCCTCCTTGACTGACTAGTGACCACTCTTTGATACTTTTCTTGGTTTTGCCTCACAGGCTTCTGTCTACCTGTCAATTTTTTTTTCTTTCAATCACTGTGAGTGAAAGGCCAGGACAAAATGATTTATGGGGAAAAATTTACAAAAATATTTTCATGACTTTATCCATGTATTAGTCTACTGTCTGTCATTGTAACAATACCTGAGGTAATCAAGTTAGGAAGAAAAAATGTTTATTTTGGCTCACAGTTTTGGAGGTTTCAGTTCACGATTAGTTGGCCAGCTGCCTTTAGGCCTGTAGTGAGGCAGCCTGTCACAGTGAGGTGGGAGGCACAACAAAGAAGGGACTGGAGACTCACTGTCCCCTTTTAGGTCACACTCTGAATCACAAGAAGACTTTCTACCAGGTCCCAACTCTTAAGTTTCCATCACCTCCTAATAGAACCAAGCCAAAGACTTAGCCTTTAACACTTGAGTATTTGTCAACATTTAAGATACAAACTCTAGCACTCCGTAAATAAAAATAATCAGGCTCTTAGTGCAGTCAAGAGTTCAAGAGTTTCCCATGTCTTTTCAAAAGTTTTTTTGGTTTTGTTTGTTTTATTTTTAATGTTAAAAATATCAGAAAGAAAATGCATAGTTCTTTCTAAACTAGATGATTGTCCTTTAAACATTTTAGAGTGCTAGAATGGTACATCAATATAGATAGAGGAGGAGGTCATCTGCTTGTTATAGTGTGAAGAAGTGACTGAAGGAGCTGCGCCGATAATCCTTGCACTTTGGGAGGCTGAGACAGGAGAAATGCGTTCAAAGCCAGCCTCAGCAATGATGAGGTGCTAATCAACTCAGTGAGACCCTGTCTCTAAATAAAACACAAAATAGGGCTGGTGATGAGGCTCAGTGGTCGAATACCCCTGAGTTCAATCCCTGGTACCAAAAAAAAGCACTTAGGGAGGCTGAGACAGGAGAATTGCGAGTTCAAAGCCAGCCTTAGCAATGATGAGGTGCTAAGCAACTCAGTGAGACCCTGTCTCTACATAAAACACAAAATAGGGCTGGAGATGTGGCTCAGTGGTCAAGTGCCCCTGAGTTCAATCTCCAGTACCAAAAAAAAAAAGAAGTGACTGAAGGACACACACACACACACACACACACACACACACACACACACACACACATTTACTCCAAGAGCAAAATCAGTGCTCTTGTCTTTGAGTGGTATCTTACTGTACTTTTTTGCTACTAGAAAAATAACATACTGGGCCATTTATAATGAACAGATGTTTATTGGCATGCAGTTTGGAGAGTGAGAAGTCCAGTGCAAATATCAAGATGAGGGACTTGTATCTGGTGATGGCTCTCTTGTTGCATCTTCCAATAGTGGCAGAAAGAAGGACAGAAAGAGATGGAGAAGAAAAAAGAGTGAGATCAAAGGAGGTGGGTCTTGCTCTTTTATTCTGAAACCACTGCCAGTGATAATGGCATTAATCCTTTCATGAGGATTAATCATGGTCTAATGACTTCTTAAAGGTCTCAGCTCTTACTGCTATTACAATAGTGATTAAATTTCAATACAAAATTTGGAGGAGACAAGCATTCTAATCATAGCTGGTGGTGAAAACATGGTGTGGCAGGTGGCAGGGGTAAAATTGACCCTCTGAAGACATAAACAACTGGATTTTAGTAATAGTTTTACCAAGAACTCTGTGACCTTGAAAAATCAATTATTTCTTGAAGTTCATTATCTTAAAAATGGCATGATAATATCTTACTTTTTTACATGCTATTATAAGTATCAACTGAGATTTTATGTAAAAACATCTTATGCACTATAAAGGGATGAGGTCACCTATATGATATTGAGCTGAAACGCTAAAGTTGTCGTGTTGAAGGGAAATATGCCATTCTAAGAAGTACCATTATCATCTATTAGTTCAAATTAATTTAAGAGATTATGTAATAAGGCCCATGAATGTTTTATATGGAGAAGTGGGTTAAAAGCATTTAAGCAAGGGACTAGCATGAAAACATAGCTTCTGAGTGGGAAGAAAGCAGTTTTAGACAGGTTGCATGGTATGGAATAAGGTCACCAATTAGGCTTTTCTTATAATTTTACATAGGGCTAGTTCTGTTGAAATTATATGCTCTTAAAATATGACATTAAGAATTCTTAAAAAATAACTGGATTAATATATTTAATAGTAAGCAAGAATGTAGTAACTGGAACTGTACATTCAAATAGGAGCAAAGGGAAATTGCAGGCTTTTTCTAAAGTAATTTTCAGGATATCCTTCTTGCGTTGTCCCCGCTACTGCCTTCAAAACACACATCCACACTTACACACACACACACACACACACACACACACACGCACACACATCACACCATTTCCATGTACTTTGCTGTTTCTCCTTTCCTGGAATTTCCTCGCCTTTTCTAATTGTCCCTTAAATAATAAAAAACAGTGCTTCAGGATTCAATTTAGATATGATCTCCACTTTTTCAGACCACAAATGGGCTAAATAAACCTCCCTCCCATTCACCCTGTATATAATTTTATCCTGATGTTGACTCTGTTACATAGTTATAGATAACTTTCTATATAATGCATGCACAAACTATATGTTCATGTTTGTCTTCCCTTAAGGACCATAAACATTCAGAATTTATGATCATATTGAATTCATTTTTGTTTCCATTGGACCTAGTACAGTATCTGTTCTACAAAAAAAAATAAATGGCCAATGTTCAGAGTCAACTAAACAGAAGTTTTAGAAATTGAATGATGCAAAGAAATCTAATTGCTGGGGGTTTCTAAATTATTTTCATGCAGCAGTAGGATGATTCTGTCAATGAACACCAACAAATTTTCAGGATTTTAATATGTATATCAAAATTGTCTTTTAAAATTATTAAACCAAGTTATTTCAACAAAAACTATTAAGTATTTTTCTTGCAACTTTACCAATGTTTTCCTTTTGCCAATTTAGATGAAAAATGGCATGTCATAGTTTTTAAAGTTTTGTATAGATATAGTTGCTGTGGTTCAACATTCTTTCTCACAATCCAGTTCTATGTGTGTATTCCTCTTTTGTGCATCATCTGTGATTTTAATTTCCGCTTTGGCAGAATGTGGACTTGAACATAAAGAAATGATTCCAATACCCTCTTTGGCATTTCTCAATAGATGTTGAGCATTTTCTTGTTCCAAACAATTTCTTCTTGTGGTTTTGAATACTATAAATACTCTTCTGTATTTTCCCTGGCTCTGTTGCCTGCCTTTCTCTGAAGCTCCTTTGCTGGCTCATCTTGCAACTGGATGTTAAAGACTGATGCTTTATAGTCTCCTCATAAATGAGCAAACATGTTCACATCCTGCAAATTTGCTGATGGCTCTGATGCTCATGTTTCCAGTCCAGACTTCTCTCACTCCAGATTTGCTTACTCCAAATCTTGACGGTCACAAAGACAACCCATCTCAACATGTCTTAAAATTAATTCTTCATCCCTCCCATTTCCTAATCCCTGCTCTTGCATAATATTAAAATCTCAAATGAATGGTACCAGCACTATTAGTGTTATACAAACGTGAATATTTTTGATATCTCCCTCCCTCAAAACAATCACTGTCTTTTAAAATTTTTCCTCCCTGTGTCAAACTTTGTCTCATTTCTTTCTCTGACACTAGTCAAACTCAAGAAATTACTCGTTTGAATTCCTGTAGTTGATTTTTGAGAGATCTCTTTGCACCCCACATAGTAACCACAGCGATGCTTTTAACATGCACATTTGATATGCAAGATTTACTGCTTAAAATTGTTCATGGCATCCTACTGGCATAAGAACTGAGACTGCAGTCCTGAATACATCTACAAAGCTCTGTATTGTCAGCTCTGCCTTCTCACCACTCATAGAACACCACTATTTCAGTTGCTTTCAGATGTACCATGTGATCATATCAAATCTCTTCCTTTTCAGGTTGTCAGCACAAGCTGATTCCTCTGGACTACACTTCTTTAAGACAATAATTTTTACCTTTTACCAATCATCTTGGAAGTCATTAACATAAGTAAGCCTTTCCCAAAGTCATGACCACATTCTACTGACTGTATTTGTTGTAGCCTGAACATACCCTTTATAACTGCTATCATAAACGTGATTAAATATTTGATTAACTAGTTAAATATTTTACTCCCCCAATAGACGGTAAGCTCAAAAAAAGTAAAGCTACTACAGGGAAGAGACTACTAATTATGGATAATTTTTAGAAATCTTGGGCTAACTACTTATGTCTTTTGCATGCCAAATTTGTAATTTTTAACATAAAACTTCCTATTCTGAGTACTTCACCAGGTTACTGTAAAGATTATATTTGATTATTTGTAGACGTATATCTACGTTATTATATATATTACATTTGATTATACACACATATGTAATCACTTGCAAATTTGACAGTATGAAACAAATATTTCTCTAAGTTTATTCAAATAAAGTATTTTCACTCAAATTCTATGGAATTTGAAACATGTACTTGAATAATGTTTAGGGGCTTAAGTTAGACTTGAAGTAAACTCTGTGGGTGCACAAAGTTGTAAAACAGAATGCTTGTTAGATGTACTCTCTCTTCTATTTTCTGGCAGGTATCTGGCAATGTGTCATTTTTAAAGGTCAACTCACTTTGATAGGCTCTGGATTGTACAATAGATTTTTTCTGCATTAAAAGGAAAATAACGTGCCAACCAAAAAGGAGGTCCAGGTGCCACTATCTTGGTAGTGCTTATAACTACCAGGATTTAGAGAATTGATATGATAAAGAATGTGTGCTTTTGTATTATAAAACATTGATATAATTTGGAACTGTCAATGGATGGGGCTCTCAGAGGCACATGACTAGACCACAGAATGTCAAAGAAGTTTCTCAAATGAAACAATATCTTTTCCTCCTTCCTCTTTTGTTGGGCTCCATATGGGAGAGAGATGAGGTATTTGGAAAAGGAAGCAGTGGGAGTCCAGAGTAAATTTTCTCTGTTGGGTCTTAGCAAGCAGGATCTTACTAAGTCAAGTTACTATGAATTGGCTCAGTGAGTATATATCTACCAATAAACCTTGGGATCCTAAGAGGATCATGTGTATTTGGGGATGAGATGGTGTCATATACCAGCATCAGTAATACACACAGGGCATAGAGTATAAATCAAGGAAAAGGGGTACTCCTATATTAAATATTAACAGAAGCATGATAAATATGCTGAAGAGATGGGATAATGAATGAACATAAAAATACTTAAAGGAAAATATCTAATACACATTTTGTAAGTTAATCTAGCTATTTTAATTTAATGTGCATTAAATCCTCAGTACTTTTCAATTGGACCAGATTATAATTATATGAATAAAACATAAAATTTAAGAAAAAAATTTTTCTTTTAAATTATATGTTATTAACTGTATATAGTAGGATGGATATATTATATAATGATATATATATAATAATCATTATTAAGTGATTATTAAATTAAATAATCATTATCAAATATGTTGGGAGTCCTCTTTTTACATGTGTACATCTTCATGTATGTGTATGGGTTAATATTTTTTCTATCATGTATATATTTATTTATCTTTTCAGAAATAAAGAATTTAGGAAGTTCCCAACTTAGTAGTCTACCAATTGACTAAATGGATCTACAATGTGCTAAATCCTTGAGAATGCTAATGATAATGACAAAAATAGTTCAGGAGGGAGGTAGTCTAAGTGGATTTTAATTTTTTTCTTGGCCTCTGATAATTGTGAAGTAATTTTAAAGATTCATACTAACAATTTGCATAAACTGCAATATAAAGGGTACCTTTTATGATTGGATTTTCCCAAATGATCTTTTTTATGTTTTTAAATACTTTTATTAGACATGAAATACTGTTTTATGTTTTACTGTAACAAAAATATTGGAAAACAT
Organism: Xerus rutilus; assembly: GCA_028644305.1. Classification (NCBI taxonomy): domain Eukaryota; kingdom Metazoa; phylum Chordata; class Mammalia; order Rodentia; family Sciuridae; genus Xerus; species Xerus rutilus. Next base: position 124,032,071 of record CM053402.1, on the reverse strand, counting down.
ATAAAATATGGTGCTTAATTTTATATCTGTAATATCATTCAGTATTAAAGGAAAGAGCTAAAATGAAATGTTCAACAGTTTTGAATTGAATTTTGTATACATAAGGATTATTTGTACACAATAGAGAGAGGGCAACAAATGTGAGTTCTATGACATTGACATTTATTAATCCACATAGAATGATATTCCAGAGGACTTAGAATTTTCACTGGATATTTTTAAATCTTTATTTTCTGTTCACTATATTTTTTATTTCTCAGCTAACTTTATTGTGATATGTAACAAATATACAGAAATCTCATAAAATTTGGAAGGATAGTTGAATAGAAAAGTTAAAAAGTGAATATTGGCATAACCACATGTATTAACTACAACATTCTCCTACCCCTAACTCCCTCCATAAGAGTAAAGCCTGCCCTGACTGTTAGGGTAATCATTTTTTGTTGTTGCTTTTTGTTGAGACCTGTACGACAGTTTATTCAAAACTAAGCAGACTAATAGACAAGGAGGATTAAGAAAAGACAAAGAGGCACAAAGAAAGAAAAAGCTGGGACTTGGTGGATCACTAGCAAATAGGAAAGCAGTGACCACTACCTTATCATGTTTATAATATAGATTTTAATTTGAAATGAATTTATTGTGAGAAAGTTTCTTCCAGATAAACAGAACTGAAGTTGAGAGTAAAAGTAGCCCAATTAGGACTATCAGCTTAAGCCCATAATTCTCTACCTCTGGGCAGCCAGTATTTGAGCACAAGGTTAAGAACTGGTAACATTCTGAGGGATATTGCCTCTGTCTCTGGGCAGTTTAAGAATTACAATTCATTCACCATCCCCGACAATTATTGCTAAAACTATTAAGTGTATCTGCTTTGAGGTCAATATTGTAAATATTCCATGTATAACTGAAAATAATGTATACTATATTGTTGAGTGAAATGATGAATAACTATAAGGCCACGCTAGTTAATGATGCTTGAATCTTCTATATCTTAATTAATTTTTCTTCTATAATGATTGTCAAAAGAGGCATATGCTAATATTTCTCATAATAGTTCTGTGGTTTATCCATTGCTCATTATAATTTTTCATCTTTTGAATATACATAATATATTAGTGTGTATGTGTGTGTATATATATATACACATATATGTTAGTATATGTAAGTATATTCAGTAGTATATGTATGCTAGTATATATATTTGTGTATATATAAACATGTGTACTAGTGTGCTGTGCTAGTATATATATATATTCTATAGAATTGTATATTTATTTTCCTTGTAAAACTAAACTTTCATCTTTATTAACTGATTCATTTTACCCTTTGCAATGCTTCTTTGCTTTGACACTTATAGTAGTATTGAAATATGTTTGTGGCTCAATTCAATTGAGTGATTGAATTTTCTCAGGTTTGTGTTGAGTAGACTTTAAAGCAATCATTTTTCAAATGGATATTACTTCACGGATATATTTTCATAATTTATTTCCATATTTTATTTTATTTTTGTTTGTTTGTTTTTGTGGTGGTGCTGGGGATTGAATCCAGGGCCTTGTACATGTGAGACAAGCACTCTACCAACTGAGCTATAAACCAGCCTTATTTCCATATTATAATTCTTTGAGTTGAATTTTTATCTATTCCTGTAATTTTCCTTTCATTTATTACTATGAATGATGCTGAGTAGCTTTGTTCTTTTTTTAAGTCACACACCATTTCAGGATGTTTGTAATCTATAAAATCATGTTTTATTTTTTCTCTTAGTCAGTGCATTCTAGAATTATTCACAATGTGCTAATTCAAAATAGTTGATATATATTTTTCATACATATTACATGCATATATACGATATTGGATATTTAATATCCCATTATTAGCTCATTTTACATTATAATTACACATATTACCTTAAAATTATAAATTATATGTTGTTATTGTACAGTTTATTGACAAAAGCCATGGTAATATAGAGCTAGAATCGTATAGTATGTCTAATTTGACAAGGTTCATGTAATTATTAATTTTTAATTGGGATTAGTTATCATGAATCATATACATTTAATTTTTCATCCATAGTTTAATAAATGATTATTATTTCATTTGCCTTTTATTTTTAGGAGTTAGAATTTTCTTTTCACTTTCCTTCCTTCTTTATTTCTTTTTCTTTATTTTTTTGCAGCATAGTGGTGAATATATTTGATCTTTTTTATGTACAAGTCTTCTAACTTTTGGTGAGGTTTTCGTGATGTTTTGTCAGATTTTTTTTCTCCTTTCCTGCAGCAGTGGATACATTGCCCCCAGATACATAGTAATTGCTTACAAAAATCAAGACAATGCTAGGAGTCAGAATACAGATCTGACAAACAAAATGTTGAGAATTCAAAATAGCTGTACATCATGAGGAACAGAGCTTATGATAACAGCAGTCTCCATGCTTCTGATTAAAGTTAAATCACAATGAATGAGGTCAAATTGGCACATTATTTAAAATATTTTTAATTGAGTATTTGTGTTCTTACCCTAAGTTTGTTCTGGGTGTTTCAAAGGATCGCTGCATCTCTGATGTTGCAGTGTTGTGATGTGGTATGTCAGATACCCCTAAAGTTCAGTGAATTACTACATTAGAGTACCTGTTCTTCTGATCCAGTGTCTTAAAATTTTTGTTGTAATTTTGAAAGTGATTAATCTCAAGGGGCTAGTTCATATCTTATGAGGATCTGTGGAGGCTTAATGAGCAATATGGCAAATGAAATTTGAGCTTGAATAAAAATCGATTTCAGCTTATGTAGGTGGCATTATTTTATTTTAAATATTTTATTTAATCAAATCAAATTTAAATAGAAATATATTTTTAGCCTATGCTGAGTTAGTGGATTATGTAATCTTTCTTTAAAGGGTTTCTTCTTACACTTAGAAAATTTAAATTTCACCTCCATTTTATCTCCATGTGGTCAGTTATTCATTAGCTTGTTATTATATGTATATTATAGAAAAGACAAATTATTTTAAATTTCATTTTTGGTTCATATATATTGTTTTGCCTTAGAATTAACAAAAGACAAAGAAGATATCTCTTAGGGTTTTCCATGTTTAAGAATATAAGACACATAGGGTCTGGGGTGTGGCTCAGTGGTAGAGGGCTTGCCTAGCATGCGTGAGGCACAGGGTTTGATTCTCAGCACCACATATAAATAAATAAATTAAATAAATAAATAAATAAAGGTCCATTGACAACTACAAAATATTAAAAAAAAAAAAAATCCTGGGTGAAGTGGCACACGCCTATATTCCTAGCAGCTAGGGAGGCTGAAGCAAGAGGATCACAAGTTCAAAGCTAGCAACTTAGTGAGGCCTAAGCAGGTTCGTGAAACCCTGTCTCTAAATAAAAGGGCTGGGGATGTGGCTCAGTGGTTAAGGCCCCTGAGTTCAATCCCTGGTACCAAAAAAATAAATAAATAAAATATAAGACACATTGTTTTATATTTTAATTTTATAAATTGGAATATACCATATTTTGTAGCCCTCATTAAAAATAGAAGGCCCCAGGATCTTGAGGAATATATGTACCCCACTTTCACTGACTGTAGCATTCACAACAGCTAAGGCATGGAAGCACCCTAAGTGTTCAAAGGTGAATGGAAAAAGAAAATGTGGTAGGTACACATGGTGGAATATTATTCAACCTTTTCAAAAAGAAGGAAATCTTGCTATTTGCAACAACGTGAGTGAAACTGGAGGACATTGTATTTAATGAAATAAGCCAGTCATACAAGATAAGCTATATGATTCCACTTATATGAGGTATCTACCATAGTCTTAAAGAAACAGAAGGTAGAAAGGTGGTTGGCAGGAGCTGGGGGAAGACATGAAAGGTAATCTGTGACTCAATGGGTATAAAATGGCTGCTATGCAGGTTGGAAAAGGTCTACTGTACAGTAGAGTAACTTGGTTAGCATGGGATGATGTACTTAAAAATATGTGGAAGAGTAGACTCATGTTAAATGTTCTTAAACTCACAAAGAAACACACACAGAGATACACAAACCTAACAACAAATAAACAGAAAGAAAATGAAGAGGTGCAAGAACACTTTGGGAGGTGCTGGACGTGTCTATTATCTTGAGTGTGGTGATGCTTTCATTAGTGTGTGTACATGTCCAAATTCATTACCTTGTATATATAAAATATGCAAGCTTTGATTGTAAATCAATTATACTTCAGTTTAGCTGTTAAAACAAGAAAAAAAACAATAAATCACCAACAATAACAATATTAATGACCATAAACAAAGCCTGATTTTAGCATAATTGTGAAACCATAAATTTTCCTGTTTTCAGAGAGAACACTATATTAGAGAATGAAAGCAAGAAGCTAGTGTATCCTCAGAAAATTATCTGCCAGTCAGCAAATATAATCAAAGACAATAGAAATTGATAAATCAATCAATCAATCAATCAATCTATCTATCTATCTATCAATTCATCAATCTATCTACACACATTTAAAAGGATCATGCCAGAGGAGCGAGGACTGACATGTATCTCAAAAGGCTACTATTTGGGATAAAAAAAAAAAAAATCTTCAAACCTTGCAAGTGACTTTCAATATGAATAGTCTAGCTGTTCGAGTGCTTGATGTTCTAAAGAGTGGGTGTGTGGGAGTAGACAAACCATGATGTCATAGAAATTTAGGGTTTCGAGGAATATGAAACATTGTCTACCCCAATTTTTCAAACTATAGAATCGGGAGAAAGGAGTCTTCTCTGATCTCCCAAGAGGAGGTTATCTGTTCTATAGAACGTCACTATCCATCAGTGCAGCATGTACAATAAGATGGTTATTACTGCCTAACCAGTCTCTTGTGTCTCGCATTAACTGGCGAGCTTCTTGATCACAGGAACCATGTGACAAGCTCTATGTCCTTAGAGCACAACACTATACCCAGAACTTGGGAGAGAGTACGAGGGAATGAATGGACAGTAACTGATTCCAATATATAGAAAACAAACATCAGACCTAGGGAACTTAAAAGAAGAAACACTTATACTTTTAGGGAAATTTTGCTTTTTTTGATATAAACTTCCTATGTCCTTGTAATTATTAATTCTGCACTAGAAATTATTACTTCTCCTCCTCCTCCTGTAAACTAATTAATTTCACCGTCTTGGAATCATAGAGAACAGTTCCACATCCTCTCCTAAAATAATCTTAAATACCTGAAGGCAACTATCATCCCCCTTCCACCATGTACAACTTATGCTTTCTCTGATTATGATGCCATCTTTCTACTCTTATTTACATTGTTGTTGTGTATTTAATTATTTTTCTGTTCAGCTCATCAGAAAGTTATCAGTGTACTAGGAACTCTGCTGGAGGAACTTAAGTACAAAGATGAATAAGTATATATGGTTCTGGGGAAATAGAAAATAAACATTTTTTAATGTGCCACAGGATTTCGCATTTTGACATGTGTCTGAGATTCAGATATGCACAGGTGCTGTGTATGTGAACATAGAGAATAGGCTTTTAGTCCAACCAAAGTAATATAAGATGAGCAATTATCTTATTATTTGATTTAGTTCTCTTAGATGTAGCCCATTTATTCTCATCTCTCAACATAGATTTGAGTCTTAATTCTATCACAGAGATTGTTCCTTTCAAACATTCCTCATCATTCCCAGGTTTCACAAACTTTCTTTTAAAAGAAGTTATGTCTTCATGTTAAAAATGTTGAGCACAAAATTATGGGTTGAGATTTAGACATACCTGGAGAACCTGTTCTACTTTTGATCTACTTATTGTAGCTCAGATAAAGATTTCTTATTTTGATGATTAAAAGGTACATTATAAAATTTTCCTTAAAATAGTACTGTAAAAACCACATTTTTCAATATGTAACTCAAAATAATTTAAAGTAGCCACACTATAATATTCCTTATGAACTAGGAGATGCTGATGGTATTGTCCTGTAAGTTTGGAATTACAGCACAACTATTTTTCTGAAAGGCTGAATTTTGAAAATACACTTTCTTCACATTTTATGCTTCCAGATATGGCACCCAGAGAAATCCTGGTAGAGACATAAATATATTTTATTTCCTTCTCAAAATTTTTGTTTAAAATTTGAATCCGTAAACCTCTGTTCTCCTGCAGTGACAGGAGCTAGGTTTCAGTTTGACCTCAATTGCTCTCCATATGGCCAGATCTTTCTCACAACTGAAAAAGTTGGAAATGAAACTTGAGCAAGAGCAAGGTAGTTACAGTCCCCCATGCAGACAGTTGTTAACTGCAGGGACACCCAAGTGATCATGCCTCACTAAATAGTCTAAAATAGTTTTATTCTTCTATGACTGTTCTGTAGCATTTAGCAGAGAACACCACTCCTTTCTCTCCCACCCCACTTTCTTTCCTACTATTCTGTTCTGATTTTCTCACTGCTTCCTATGAAATAAGGGGTTTGACAAAAGAGACTGTAATTCTCTTCTCTCACTGCCTATTGGAATCATTTGATAATCTTTCTCCTTTTTAATAAAAAATAATATCCAGAATCTCATTCACAAAGATTGCAACCTAATAGATCTGGGGGAGTGGGTTAGTACTGGGAGTTTAAGAAGTTCTCACAGCTAATTCTAATGTGTAACCAGGGATATAAGTTACACTATATGTCATTGCCTCTAAAAATATCAATTTCACATGGTTTTCCTTACTGTTTTTTCTTTCTCTATACTTATACTTGGCACATGTTAGAGAAAAATAAGAATTGTAAGTGCTTTCCATGAGACCTACTCTGTGCAAGGCACTTTACACTTGCTAACGCACTTAATCCCCACTGAAACTCCAGAGTGGGCACTGTCAATATCCTTATTTTGCAGATGAGGTAACTGAAGCATAGAGAAGTTATGTGCTGAAAGTAGTTATACAGCAAGTATCCGTGTCTGTTATTGATTAGACTGCAAACTCCACAAGGGCAGCAAACTATTGTTTTGTTCATTAATGTTTTCTAAATGCCTGGAGCAGTGTTAGACAAATACAGAAGCTTACTAAATGTTTCTGGAAGAAAAAAGGAAGAAAAGAAGGGAGAGAGAGAAGCAGACTATTTGATTTTTTAGAGAAAGTATATGCATGAAATTCCAATTTGTAGGACCATTTGTGATTTAATATTTTCCTCTAATGTCTTTGAATTATTACATATATTGAAAATCAGGAAACAGCTTTGATAGGTAGGAGATATGTTGCCTCAATTTTATGCAACTCAATAACAGAAAATAAATTGGCTTGTCTGGGAAAGTCTACAACATGGTTGATAAAACATTGAAGTCCAAACTTTTACTTTGTTTGAGTTCATAATTACATAATGCATAGTTCAAGTTGGGTTTTGTAAGTAAACTCATGTATCTTTTCTGAAAGGTTATAAGATTTTGCACTGTGTGTGCTTTTACACTTATACAGGGGGCTGTTATAGCTAAAATAACTTTAAGACTGTTTCAAACCTTTTAGTGCAGAATTTCAAGAGAAGAGGCCTTTCTTTTAAATCTTCCCACTCTGGCAACAACCCACACTGCTTACTCTTGAAGTAAATGCTAAAGAGCTGTTGCCAAATGTTACATTCACAAGCAATATATGAAAATGAAAGCAACATCAATTTTTTTCTTGAGTATGTGTTAAATAAAATACAAAAAATAATTATTTCCTAAATTGTGGATTAAAGTTATTATCCTATTTGTAAATAAAATTTTATACCTGGAACTACTGACATAATAAATTAATTTTGTTGAAAAAGATAAAACACTTTGTTTATATACAAGGATACAAAATATTTGAAAGAATAAATGTTGAAAGTCTACAGGACTATACTAACCTCCTGCCTTTTGCTTTCTAAAAAAAAAAAACAGTAAAGGGCATTTTGCCATACTATCTGTACGCTTCCAGGGAGAAAAGCTTAACCCAGGCCTTTTTGTCTTCAGGGTAGTGATGCAGAGGCTCAATGTGCCTGATCTCTAGTTTCCAGATTGCCAGTGAGTCATTTGATTCTTTTATTAGTTCTTTCTTACATTACCATCCTGTCTCCTTCCGTGCTGCTCTTCCTGTGTTTTGGACAGCAGAATTGGGAAATATGTAGTACTTGGTGAGTGGTAGAAATCAACAGTGAGTGACTGCCTAGTTCCCATGTGGTGATGTTGGCTCGGCTGCACATCTGATATTTAAGTATGTGTCTCTCAGCACTGCCAGATGGGTATGAATCTAGACTCCTAAGACCCAAAGTCCAAATTGATCAAGACACATTGTGAAAATAGTAGCTGCTTTTCATTGAGCTGTCTGTTCACCAGGAACATTGCTGCTACTCTCTGCTATCTACTACCCGGAGATTTTTAGGCTTTTAATTTAATTCTTGTTTAGGAGAGCTTTGGGGAAGGGTCTGAAATAACTGCTATGGGAGCTAGATAGTAGCTGGCACATGAAAAATAAATAAAACTTTTTCTTGTAGGAGAAAAATTAGTTTTAGGGAGAAAAAAATCTGTTCTAGAATTCTATGTAAGTTTTGGTAATTAAATCAGTCTTTATTTCCAGGAGCACTATAAGATATTTACTTTTACATAAATGTAATTTACATATAATCATGGCATTTATTAATTACTGTCCATGAACTTCTTGCTATGGTACATGAGATATAATTTAAATAGTCTTTGAAAATCTCCTATGGATTAAAAAAATGCACTCTCGTGAGTCACTCATGGGTTTGTTATATACTGCAGTATACAGGGACCATTAATCAGTTTACTGCCTCTTGTTCCTTCCAAGTTTTTGATTGCTTCTGTAAACCCCAAAAGGACTCATTAGGCTTGCTTCCTCTTCATTTCTAAATCCCAGCGCTTAGAGCACTTTTGCAAATAATGATTTGAACTTGGGTGAAAGTTTCTGAAATAGACTGAAGATCAAACCAATCATCTACTATCAAACATTTGCAAAGACAAGACCTGGAAGTAAAATCTATTTCCAGAATACCCATCACAAACTCATTAGGAGATTACATGGTAATTATTCCCCAGATAATACATCCAAATGAAATAACTCAGAAGTCATAGAGGAAGATTACACTGGTATTTGTTGTGTACATGCAAGTATGTACATGAAAGGTGGGAGGGGGTGAGGAAAGAACAAAGAGAGACTTATGAAAAATAATTAACATTCTATCTGTTTATATGTTTTACAAACTAATTACAAGTTCAAATACAACTTACTGGCTTAAGTTGGGTATTAGTGGCATGGACTTTATCCTAAGTAGGTGAAGTTATACAAATATTACATTTCATATCCCCAAAACAAAGACACCTGATACTCCAGGATTATATATATATAGATGGAGTATCATATCTAGCCAGAGAATGTGTTGCAAAGGTCACTACAGTGTTTTAAAAGTGAATTTGAATGTCTTGGGAGAGGCATATTATTCCTTCTTATTGAATTATATTTCTTATTGAATTATGCTTCTGCATCCACATATATGAAACATACATCTAGCTTCAAGGGAATTTGAGGCTATAGAGCCTGTAGGTGCTAGCACCTCCTCTGATGAAGACAGTTTATTTTTTTTTAAATGGATAATCACTCTTGAAAATTAACTAAATACAACATATATATAGTTTTTCCTGAAACGAGCGTAAGTCATTATCTTGTGTACATTTATGCATCCATTCATTAATATTAAAAAATTTGACTTTTGTGGAATTTCTCTTGTGTTATCAAGGTAAATTTTAATCAATATTAGCTCTCTTTGGCATTCAAGGTATTTCATGGCATTAACTAATTCATCATACAGTTTCATTTAGATCATGCCTATATTGCACATTTACACAATATTGTATAAAAACAGTAGAGGTATGTGTATAATGTGCATACCATTAAGTATTCTATATAGAATCTTAAAAGTGAGATTTTTGAGAACTTACAGAGAATGAAACCATACTAACTCAAGATTTTGTGCATGTCATATTTTACAGGAGAACACTTTCAGAGCACTCTTGATGCTTTTGTTTAATCTATTGTTGCTATTTTTCCTTACCTTGATTTATGGGAGCTGTTACCTTAGTTACAGACTTTCCCTCCTAATTTAGTTGAATTTACAAGTTCATGAAATAAAGTAGAAGATGGCATTAGCAAACTAAAATAAGCTATCAGAATTTCTACACACACACACACACACACCACTCACTCAGAGTTATTAATGGTTTCATCTTTCTGGTGTATTCACTTCCTTCTGTATTGAAGACTTTGAAGGCTCAGGAACAGGAAGAAGCTTTTGCATGTGAGTTAATCATTTCCTTGTTAACCTTTTGCCTTCAGCCACAATGAGATTCGTTCTTCATATCACAGTAGACCTCATCAGCAGGAATATGCTTTTATCTTTGCCGCCTGGTTTTACAGGACTGGAGGGAATTGGCACCACTAGGGAATCATTAAAGAGATAATGGACAAATTATTTTCTCATATCTTCATTCAGTCTTCTTTCCCACTGGTGCCCTCTTCCTCAGTAAGCATCAATCAGAATTATTCATTAAGCACTGAGGGAAAAAGAAAAAAAAAGACTGTCCTAAGGGAGAGTGGGGAGGGGAGCAACACAAACTTGGAAGCAAGGAGGACTCAGATCCAGTATGTCAAAAAGATATTTGGGGATGATTTTCTGTTTGGATGTATTCCAGTTGAAGAGGTTGAAACTGCAGAGGGGGTTTATTAATTTTAAAGCCATAAAATTATAGGTGACTTGTGGTCTTTAAAAATTCATCACTAAGAAAAGGGTTGCAGTAGTAATTAGAACATTTTTGTTTTATTTTGCAGATTAAGTTTTTTTTTCTTTAAAGTTTGTTCTTGCAGTGAATGACTAGCTGTTAGTAATGCAGTTTGAGCATCTGTGTCAGTCTGATTAAGAAAAAAAATTAGTAGTATTGGAGAAAAATTGCACTGGACCAGTGAAACAGGCAAGGAAGACTTTATTAAAAATACTGCATATTGAATTCAATATGTAGTATTTTCATATTCAATTCATATTGGATTAAACTCCACTCAGTGTATGTTTATGTATATGCCTGGTGCTGGGGATTGGGGGTTTGAAGCCAGGATCTCATGCATGCTAAAAAAGCACACTACCACTAAGTTACATTTCCAATGAGAATATTTTACTTTTGGGCTCAGCTAATGGACAAGTAGTGAGGACCTTAGAGTAGGTTGGTTGAAGTAATTAGGCTGTTAGGCTAATTGTTGCTTGTGAAGTTAGACTCTGACTTGCCCACAGAGACTGGAGGTAGGGGCATTATTTCCATCTGTGACTACATTTCAAAGGGATGGCCCCCAAGCTAGAGAAAGACTTTCTTGGGCTGTAAAACTAGCAGGAAGCTGGGGGAGGATTTACATCTGAAAGAGATAGAGGAAAAATTTTCAATGGAAAATTTCTTAAAATAAATGCTCTAAGAAAAGAGAGTCCAGGGACCTATTGTCAAGAAGAAATCTGTCTGAAGTTGAATTGAGCTAAGGGAAATGTTGAGGCTTTCCTGGTCATAGTTAATAATTCTGTGCTCACTGTGCAAGTTTTCATCTCTAACAGAAGGGAATTGGGCAGCAAGCTCAAGTTTTCATCAAATGCCTTGGTGGACCATGCCTTGACCCACATCTTCCAGACAAGGCTGGTTCAGACTGGCCAAAATTCAGAGAGACTATAGGGAGCACACCACTTCATAAAAACCCTGATGTAGAGACACAAGGTTCCAGTTCATGTTAATTGGTGAGCTGAATGTATAAACTTCAGAGCAGTATTCCTTCAGAGGTGAGATGATGTAGCATGCATCCTTTATATGTAGTGGCTTAGTATAACCCAGCTCTTCTCTGATGTGAACTTAACTACCCTCACATTTTGAGGAGAGCAGGATTCTATTTGTCAAATTTTCTTTTCCTTTTTCTTTTCTTTTGGTACTGGGGATTGAACCCAGGGAGTTTTGCCACTGAGGTGTAGCTCCAGTTCTTCTTATTTTTTATTTGAGACAGGGTCTTGCTAAGTTAGATGACCCCCACGTGCTTTCACTTTTAAAAAGTAGTTTCCCTGCACATCTGCCTGGCTTCAATGGATGAGACAAGTTACATTCCTCAGCAAACTACCTGCTGTCTGCAAGAGAAATGCAGGCCTGAAATAATGAGAAAAGCAACACAAGTTACACTGAAGGGGGAGACTTTTGTGATATGCTTACATAGACCAGATCCTGGAATTCAGGGAGGTAAGGATAATACTCCCTACCATAAAATCTGTAAGAATAAGTTCCAATTATAACTGTCAGTATGGATCAAAGTGACCTAACATGGTCATAGCAGTGGGGACTCAAAAGTTGATGTCATTCTGCCATCTGTTAGAAGTCAAGAAATAAACCTGGGCAGGACTCTCAGGAAACCTCCCTGGGACTCCAATAAAATTGAGGGCGGGAGAGACATGCTGTCCCTCTCCTCTCTGAGAGGACCCACTTTCTCCCTTGAAAATTTTCCCATGTATCCTTTCCCATCCCTTCTAGTAATCTCATGCCTGTTACTCTGAATGACATGTCTGAAGTCTTTCTGACTTGATCGCAAGAATGGTGTTGGAAGGGGAGTCTTCATGCTGCCTCAGTTTCCCAGAAAGTCTCAGCCTGTAACAATAGAAGTAGTGATGGAGAATAATTTCCCATATGAAAATATTTTGATTTTTGATTTTAATCTCCCATAAGTAAGCAAGATACTTTAATGTTGGATATTTTTGCACAGAAGAGTAACATTGTAATGTTTTTTCATGGTCAATAAATGAAAAATTTACAAGTTCTGTTTGTAGTTTAATGCAGCTTTTTCTGGGAACCCGCCCATCCAAATTTAGCAGGTGGATGCACTGTATTTAACTTAAAATTGTTGTGAGCTACTTCATAAAATACGAGCAAACCAGGCTATAGATTGAATTTTGGGTATATCATATTAAAAATATAAGAAGGGAAAGTGATAGCATCACTAATGGCCAAAAGTAACAAGGTTATAAATAAACTGCTCACTGTTCTCATATATTTTTAGTAAAGAGGTTTGGGAATAGTACAACTAATCCCCAATGCCCAATTAAAGTCTCTTAACTAATTTAACAAATGCATTGTAAATGTGTAGCTGGAGATACTTTAAATAAACATACATTGCACAGAGGAAGTTTAATAGCTACACAAATGGAAAATCAGTTCAGATGTTTTAGCTTTCTCAATTGTTCGTAGCAAAATAGTTATAAGGAAAAGAAAAAGAAACCAAGCACAATTAGTATGCAAAAATTGAAAGGAGATTTTTTTCCAGGTGATAATGTTCTGTACTATTTATCTTTCAGGAAAATAATGAGCTGTTAGACATTTAAAGATTAATAGTAATTTTAAAAAATTATTCTTTTCTGTTTTTTCTCCATGTGATTTTGTTATACCCAATTATTGCTCAAAGATATGGGAATAGACAGATACACATAGACATAGAGGTGAATAAGATCCTACTCATATTAAGGAGTATATTCCTATATGTAGGAATCCTATTAAGAGATATATGTTGCTTAAATTAATCCAAAGCCAAGCCACCAGAGATAGAAGACTCACAGGTAGTGTGCTCTTCCTCTTTGGGAGCACCTTCTGCAGAAGCTGCCAGTGAAATGAAACCTATGACTTTCTGGAGAGGCTGGTCTTTAATTTTTCCCACACAGGTTTGGACTTAGTGGAGTTCTTCCAGGGTATGCAAACTGAACTTCAATTAAAGAAGTCTGCAGGGCATATAGAGCAGATGAACAGCAAGTGCTCTGAGACTTCTCTTGACAAGCCTTTGGCAGGTGGGAAGCCCAAGTGCAAGGCAAGCATTTGGAAGTGCTATACAGAAGCAAATATTTAACACCCAGTGGGACTGGGGTGTAGGGTTGATAGATACACATTTTCTTGGAATCTTTATAAGGAAGTACTTGTGATTTCTGAATAGTATAAAGACTCCAAGGCTTTCAAATTTGAGCAATTGCAAAATACATACTTTGTGCTTTTAAACGGTGGTCAAAATGAAAGGCAGCAGTTATCAACTAACTAGTACTACATTTTTCTACACTAAAATACTGACTCTTACCATTTTGGCTGAGGTTGTTCTTGGAAGCTTTAAAAATTCCTAGTGAGGATCTTTCATTTTTCTAAGTGCAGATGATTTTCTGTTGCTTTTGCTTAACATTAGCTGATTTTCATGGATATGTACCACTGATAGGGGTTAAAGTAGCTAGTCACTGCAAACTGTTTTTCTGACTTATGCTTGTATTTCTCACCCCTTTCATATGTGGCTATCCCCAATACTATGCACTTGTGGTGGGAGTATAAATTATTTTGATGGATATTTTGATGGCTTTATCATTTTAACAATAAGGTAATTGAATGGTTTCATGCCTTTACTTGAGACTTTCCCTTCTCTGAATTAGATATTCCCAGGGGGTCCTGACTGGTATCATTCTAAATAGAATTATAGTCATAAGTAGCTATAATATGATTAATGACCGGGAATAAATCAGCTTATGAACATCAATATCTACTCTTTCTCTATAGAACCTGATGGCTAAAGCTTTCAGTACTGCTTTTATTTACTTCTGCCCATCCAGAAAACATAAAAAGACATCTAAAGAACCCCTGAATAAAGTTAAAACAGTGAATTCAAAGAATTAGAATGACCTTGCTGTGCAATCTGATTAGTTCTGAAACCTTCAGGGGTACTAATATAGTTAAGAAATTTGTGCAGGTTGATGGCTAATAAAATGAACAAAGATTTATATTCGAAGCCTTGAACTTCCAATAATTGAATATAGACATTGCACAAAATCTTTAATTTCCCGCAGAGTTAATTTCTTCCTGTTTGAAATGGAGATGCTATATAGTTGTGTTGTTGTGATTTAGACAAGGAATGCAACAAGCTGTGTAAATTTGAGAAATTATTTTGAATATAATGAGTATTATCACTTAAGAATAAAGTTGGAAATAATAAATATGGAAAATTAATGAATATATGAAACTCACCACGAATGTGAGCTCTGTCACTGTAACATCAAAAATGATTAATATTCATTAAGGCCCTTTAGTTAAGCAAATGAGATAAGAATTTATTTTCCTGGCATTTGAGTCACGTTTTGATTTGTATAATACCAATAACTTCAAAATAATTCTTTGCTTAAATCATCTCGAAGTTAGTTCCCCAAGTGTTAAATGATCTTTGGATTATAAAACAATTTAGATTGATAAATATTCTGTAGTGATAGTCTTAATATGTGTTTATGGGGAAGAGGTAAAAATAGAGGTGATTGGTAGCATTTCCAAATTATTAAAAGTGGGTAGATAGATTGCATTGCAAATTTATGCTTGCCATTTGTAGATATGTATAAAACCTTCCTAGGAAGCAACATCAACTTTCTTGCATGATGTCCTTGGTGAAACACCATACCTATCATGGCCATGTTCGAACGGCAATGGAATCATAGAATTTGAAAGATGGCAGAGAATGCAGAAGCTACAACAATCTTAGGTCCTTTGTACTGGCTCTTCCTCTTACACAGAATATCTCTCAAACAGATTTTCATGAGGATGGCCAGCTCTTTCTGTACACTCAGTACTCAGCTCCGGAAGGTGGATGGACCACTTAATATGAATGACATTAACTCCAAGGAGGTCTCTCTCCCTTTCCTCACTTTTTAAAATTGCTTCATGCCATCTATTGCAATTTTATATGCTAGTTTATTTGTTGCCTCAGCTCATTGCCTCCCTCAACCCTGGAAGGTGAGCACATTGAAAGTAGGATCTTTGGATACTACTGTGGCAAAATTATCTGATATACACATAGTAGGAAATCAATATAATATCTGAAAGTTGAATAAATAAAACCCTTTTTTCGCCTGTGAGGAACTAGAGGATAAAGACAGATGGTCACCAGCAAAGCCAGGAATAGAACAGTTATCCTAATATACAGCTCAATTCTGTTTACTATACTCCCTTCATTCTCTCAGATTAAGTTAGATACTCCTGACTCTATAAATAAGGCTATTGAACATTAGGCCTATTTATAATCTCTATCCATTCTCTTCTGAGAAGTATATTTTCTTTAGTAGAGTTTTTCTCCAGAACGCTAGCTCCGTTCATAGTATTCTGATCTGGCTCTAAATTCTTATTCTGTTAGTGTTCTTTTGGTCCTGCAGTTCTGCATTCAGAAGCAACAGAGAAGACATACACCCAGACTTTGCAGGCCCAGCCTTCTGTGTCTCTGTATACATGAAGATGCACAGAGACAATCCATTTCTTGTCTACAGCCCAGTTGTGCTGGGACAGTGGGGTAGGCTGTAGACAGGCCAAAGAAAGTGTCCAAAGACAGCATTAGAGACATATTATTTTGGGGTAGAGTATACAAGAGTTCAGTGATTTCTCTAGGAAGAGTTTTATGGAGACAGGCTGACAGCACCATTGTCCCTCATGGTGCATGGTCAAGGAGTAGTGGCTCCTCTCCTTCACGGTGTTTGCTTTGTCCAGTGATGCCTAGTTGGATGGATGCTATGTATTCTTTTCACAAAATGTCCTCAGTTCTGACCATCCCCACTCAGAGGATTTTTTGTTTGTTTGTTTTGTTTTGTTTTGTTTAATTTTAGGCTGCAGAGGCAGTGACATCATCAGCACTAGCTTGCTTAGTTTGCTTATATAAATGGTGTTATTGTTTGCATTTGAAGTATTCCTCAAAAACTCCTGTGTAAATTCAGGAGGTGAAAGAATTAGAGTAGGAGAATCATTACACAATCAGTGGATTAATCCATTTGATGGATTAATAATTTGAAAAGATTGCTGTACTAGGTAGTCACTATAGCTATGTGGTGTGTGGCTAGAGAAGGTGGGTCACTGGGGGCTCATCCTTGGGGATTATATCTTGCCCCCTGGCTCCTCCTTCTTTCTGCTTCCTGGAGAGAGAGGTGAGCATGAGGTGAGCAGCTTCCATGAGGTGAGCAGCTGTCACCCACATGCTCTATTACCATTGATGCTCCACCTCGCTGAGACTCAGAGTGATGGAGTTGGCTGACCATGGACTGAACCTCTGAAACTCTGAGCTCAAACTAAACTTTTCTCCTTTAAGTTGTTCTGGCCAGGTATTTTGGTTATAGTGGTGACATCTTGAAAATGACTTCATATACCAGCCTACATACTTCCCACTCTGTCTACAAACCCTACTAATTGGGACCTGGTAAAAGCTAGACAGAGAGTGATTCAAGCTGCTTGGTGGCTTTGCCCACTTGCTACATGTTCTACTCAAGCAGCAAGCATTGTCATTGAGTTCCAAGTGGAGCTAAAGCTAAATATGCTGCTGCTGCTGCTGCCTCAAATAATAGAGCTACAACTTTGCTTAATGAAGAAGCTACCCAAAAATGGAAGGTGATACTTCACAGTAAAATGATGCTAGATATGCTAACTGCAGCATGGGAGGCTCCTGTGCCCTCTTTAAAACAGAATGATGTGCATGTATCCCTGATGATGATCATAATGTTTCTTTGGATCTGTATAAGTTGCAGGCCCCTGTTACTGCTATAGAGAAACTTGGCATTGATCTTGTTATTGCTTGGTTACAGTCTTTTCCAGCTATCTGCAGATAGGTTGTATTGTCTGCTTGCTCTTATACCTCTCTATGGTGCTGTTGTGGGATTTGATTCCAATATATATCCTCATGTGCCACCCTGAAAGGACACTGAGGAAGATGGGTGCTATAGGGGTGAAATGTCTGGTACCTAAATAAAAGGGGGACAACAAAACACCATTTTCCTGAATTTCTACTTTCTGTCCCTCCAGAACACCTGGGCCACAAAATATTGATACATATCTTCAAGAACAATGACTTTCGCTTTTGCACATGGGGAACTAGGGAAAGTTAGTGTTGATGTAGAGTTACTTTCTTGTATGTGTGCCAGGACAGTAGTTCTATAGGATAGTGGTTACTCAACAATACATAAGCAACCTGATCATTTGACTGAGGCTAGTAGAGCCTGTGGCCCACATCTAGGTTTACAATGCCATATTTTTTGTTCCAGTAGTCCCTGTGGTTTTGGCAAAGAAAAATATGCCAATGGTGAGGTTGTTATAGACCACAATGGAGTATTTTCCCTTAGAGATTACAAGTCCTGAGTTCATAATTTTTGTCTATTTTTATATACTGTTCTAGTTCCTTTGCTTATGGATCTAGGAACCCACAGCCTCAAGGCCCTATTTGCCATTCCCATGTCCAGTAGAATACAGCTCCCCTGTGGCAGGTCCCATGGTGGCAACAACAGAAAATTACCCTGTGTTCCCATCTGTGGGGTGCAGGTGTCCTTCTCAAGCATCATCATTTGAATCCCAATGGTGTTATCAGGTCCCTGTGTCAATATCAGGTGGGCTTTTGGTCATGGGCTGCAGTTGGGTTCATTATTAGTCCTGATGGCCATCCACTGTCACTTGGTCCATAGTCCCAAGGATCCACTCTCTTTGTTCAGTTGTTGCTTTAGTGAGACATTCATTCATGAAAGTAATCCTGCTGCACCTGGGTCATAAGCTGGCTAGACAAATGTCTATCCAAAATCTCAGTCCATTCTTGTACCCGATGGTCAGTAAAGTGTATTCCTTTGTCATTATTATGTCTATAGGGGAGCCACACACAGTGCTAAGCAAGTTAAGTCCCTTGAATGGCTGCCTTGTGTGGGGCCCTTCTGCAAGCATGTGCCTGTAGCAGTCTGGTGTGTGTGAGGGCACACATTAGGGCAATCTTGCAGCCTCTGATAGGAGCAAGGGACCAATGAGGCTGACCTTCTACTGTTGTGCATGTTGTATCCCTCAGGCTTTTCACCTCATCACTTGAGGCTTAGGCTACAGGTGCTTCTTGGAGCTGGCAGAGCAAGAGGCACACACACACCCAACTCTGAGCATCTTGGTGGAAACTAACATGCTTTGCTATGAATCTTTCTTTTCCTGGTG
Source organism: Xerus rutilus (assembly GCA_028644305.1). Classification (NCBI taxonomy): domain Eukaryota; kingdom Metazoa; phylum Chordata; class Mammalia; order Rodentia; family Sciuridae; genus Xerus; species Xerus rutilus. The sequence goes on along the minus strand of CM053402.1, from coordinate 124,013,059 downwards.
ACCTGTATTGCTATACAGCCAAACAGCCATGTCTTCAGCTGATACATCTAACCATCTAACTTTAGTTATATCATCAGCTCCATTTGCCTGGCTGAGGAACACGGTTGTGAGCTGCCACGCGATACACAGCCAGTTCCAATATCTTCCCATATCCTTGTCTCCTTTCTTAACTGTAGAAATGTGGCCAGTATTCTAAGGGAACTTGTTTATTATTCTGCTGTTGCCACAGGACACACTCAAACCCATTCAGAGCAGCTAAAAGCATCCAGTTTATTCTAGGACTAATATGTCCAAATCTTATAAATGCTCTACAATTATTTTCTGATTGAAAAAAGTTTAGAGGTATACAAATTCCCAGTCCTACCAGGCTTCCCTTTTACTAAATCATAAGTCACTTGATATATCATAAACATGGAGACAAGGAAGAAAGAAGCTAATGAACCAGGGACCCAAGTTCTGGACATCTAAGGAAGCACAGCCATGAGGTCAGGAGAGAACTGCAAAAGCAAGGCATAGAAAGAGGCATAGAACCGTGTGTCCTAACCTGAAGGCCATTATCTTATGGTTATTATTATATTATTTTATGGTTGGTTTTTGTACAAATGTCAAAAACTTGAAAGCTACAGCAAGAAATTTGAAAAATTTCAGAATACTGGAGAATGCAAAGCCATCTGGACACAGTTTCTCCCTTTCCCTCCCTTCCCCTCCCTTCCCCTTCCCTTGGTTTCTTCCTTTTTTTTTTTTCAGTAATGGATATTAAATGGAGGATAACTGAGCTATATCCCTACGTCTCTAGCCCTTTTTCTTTTCCTTTCCTTTCCTTTTTCGTCCTTCCTTCCTTCCTTCCTTCCTCCTTTCTTCCTTTCTTCCTTTCTTCTTTTCTTCCTTTCTATACCAGGGATTGGTCTCAGGGGCACTTAACCACTGAACCACATCCCTAACCTTTTTAAAAATTTTATTTAGAGACAGGGTCTTGTTAAGTTGCTTAGAGACTCACTAAGTTGCTGAGGCTGGCTTTGAACTCGCGATCCTCCTGCCTCAGCCTCCTGAGCAGCTGGAGCCACAGGCCAGTCTGCACCACCCCGCCAGCTTTTCATTTTTATTTTTGAGACAGAGTCTCACTAAGTTTCTAAGGCTGACCTCAAACTTATGATCCTCCTGCCTCAGTCTCCCTTGCTGCTGGGATGGCAGGCTTGTGGCACCATACCCTCCCTACTGGACACAATTTGTTAAAACAGATTTTATACTGGGTTGAATGTTAACATTTAAAACAAAGGATAAAAAAATACCTGTAAACATATGAAAGGTCATGAAAAGATCATAGACTCCAGGGCCTACTGTTTTGTCTAGGAACTGAAAAAGACAGAGGTGAGAGGTACAGTGTTGTAGTTTGGATGTGAGGTGTCTGGCAGAAGCTCACAAGACAACGCAACAAGGTTCAGAGGAGAAATGATTGGATTGTAAGAGTCTTGACCCAATCAGTGATTTAATACCCTGATAAGGATTAACTGAGTGGTAACTGAGGTGGTAGGGTGTGCTGAGGGCGGTGGGAATTGCGGTGTAACTTTGGGATACATATATTTGTATCTGGCAAGTGGAGACCCCTTCCTGCTTCTTGATCACCATGACATAAGCTGCTTCCCTCTGCCACACACTCCACCATGATGTTCAGCCTTATCTCGAGCCCTGAGAAATAGAGCTAGCCTTCTGTGGACTAAGGTCTCTGAAACTGTGAGCCCTCAAATAAACTTTTCCTCCTCTGTAGTTGTTCTGGTCAGATCCTTTAGTCACAGCAGTGAAATGGCTGACTAAAACATATGGGAACTGGTAATCTTTGATTTATAGTATTTCTGCAAGAAATCTTTTTCAGGCATTTTGATCCTAATTCTTGATAGAGCATTAGAAATCCCCAGTGTAGAGACTTAATGGTACATAAGAGGTATTCAGGGTATTATACTTGATCATTGTTCTCTCTGTATAGAAGAGATTTTCCTTTATTGTGGTTGGAGTTCTGCACTGAAATTTTTGCATGTCAATTTAGCAACCTGAAGTGGTTACCATCCCATTGCTTTACTAAGAGAAATTGTCACAAATGAACTGTTCTACTGTGGCCAGCCTCGAGGGGTACACACTGACACTGGAGAACCCCTAGGGCCTGGATATTGGATAAGGCATTGTCAACTTGAATGCTGACCTGTAGGAGGGAGAAGAATTGGAACGAAGGGAAGAACATCCAGAGATTAGCACAGGTAGGACACAAAGTAAGAGAAAGCAGTAAGGACTGGGCCAGAGACAAGATGAAGGTTAACTTTATAGGGGCATGTGGTGACACAGTCTTCTTGGATTTTTCATACAGAACTATTTTTGGAGAGAAAGATATTTTAGGCTTCAATTAAAGAAACAGAAGCTTAATTCTGAAGTGTCTAATGAGACAGTTATTATTTTCACATTTTCGTGACAATAGAAATTTATTCATAGAAATTGCAGTGGACTGAAAAATGTGTCATTGCATAAACACACAAAAATGTGTTTTTTATACTTAATCACTCTGAAGGTGTTCTGCAATTTTCTTTGGGATATAGTGTGCTTCCAGAAATAGTTTTTCTTTATGGTAAAGAATATCTTATTAAGATAGGTATGGATTTCAAATGAAATGTTGGACTTAGAAAGAGTACATGATGAAAAATTTTGAAGTATATTCATAAGAAAAATCAGGTTAAGAATGGCAGCTGAAACATCAGAATCCACTGTCAGGTAGTGTGAGCAGACTTGCAGCCTTGGAGGGATAGGGCTGCTTCAGATGAAGAACCAGGAGGCTCAAGGGCATAACTCTTAGACTCATGACCCACTACTGTTTTTCACAAGGCCTTACCAAAGAGCCCGAAGGAGCCAAGAATTCCAGAAGACAGTGTGCAAATATCGTACCCCTGTCCAGTTCACTGACTGCCTGGGCTGTTTTGTAAAGCTGTTGAGGCCTTTAGTTTCCTCTGTCACAGCCTACTGAGGAGTAAATCAAATAATACTTAGCAGTGTCTGGAATATAGGGTAAGGCACCAGCAAAGAAGTCATTTTTGAAAGACAAGGCTCCATCAACGAAACAATTCAATACTAAATTTCGGTAGATTCCTCATCTATACTGTGGAATTACTGACCACATCTGTCTTTTACATTGTTAAGTTACTATGTTAAAATAACATCTGTTAAGCACTTTGAACAATCCTGGCCCACAAAAAGCAACTCATGGATGCTATTTCTTTTTCTCTGTCTTTTTAAAAAATTAAATTAAGTTTATTTTAACTGATACACAAAACATAAATATTGTTCATATAGTGGGGTAATGTGATGTTTCAATACATGTATACATGTATTATATAATTATACATGTATACACATTGTATAATATGTAATTTAAATTTATCAGTGTTCTTAAACATTTATCATTTGTGATAAAAAATTTCAAAAGCATTTCTTATAACTTTTAGAAATGCACAGTTCATTATTGTTATTTATAGTAACCTAATTGTGCAATGACATTCCAGAACTAATTGCTCCTATTAAGCTGTTAACTTGGTACCCATTCCCCATCTCTCCTTATTCTCCCCAGCTTCTGGTAACTACAGTCTACTCTCAATTTCTATTAGATCAATTTTTATTCAGATTCCACTTATAAGTGAGATCAGGTAACACTTGTCTTTCTATGCCTGACTTATTTTACTTAACATAATGATCTCCAGTTACATCAATCTGGTTGGAAATTTTCTTTTTGAATTTTAATTTCACATCTTATTCTAATTACATGAGACTGGGAAAGAAAGGATTCGTACATCAACGTATAGCATTGTGCTATTTTGTTGTCTATCAGACAGAATTGTGATCCATGTTCTAATTGTCTTTTAAGTTCAGGATCTGGGATCAAAGTTAGAGAATGCCAACTACTGCTATTAGGGGCTCAGTGTGTGTGGGAAGAAGCAGGAAATAAGCATGGAGCTAACCATGCAGAATTCACATTCCAGGACAACCATCTGTATGTACCTAAATTCGTCCAAGTAGATCGTGGATCAAAGTAAACTGGTTTGAATCAGGGCTCTGGCTGTTACTCAAGAGGTGGAATATAAATTGCATCTACAAAGTAAAGATGCTATATCCCAGAGTCCTGTGTAGAGTCTCTCCATAAAGACAGGGCGAGGGTTCACTCCTTGGCCAGTTGTTAACCTCATGAATAGTCCAGCTTGAGTCCTGCAAACTTACCATCTGCTGGAGGTCTTGTTGTCCACTCTATACAACTGTACCAGAGATATCAGAAAATAGATTTTGAGCATTCATTCTTCTTCTTCCTCACTTCTTATATTCAAGGAATTTCCATTTTCTTAGGAAATTCTGAATTGCCTGGTCATTCCAAGATTTAATTAAATTTCCTGGGGGCTTTTGTACTTCCATGGTTTCCTTCTTTATTTCCTGCGGTTTTCAGTTTTAAGTGTCACTGTCTCCATTTTTTATTTTGTAGTATTCTTTGTAGCCACAAAGCCTAATCCAGAGTAGGCAGAGAGCTGGCACACACTGTGTGCTGTTGGAATTTGGGTGAGTCAGGAGGTCCCTGAGTGTAGTAATGCATCTGTTCCTCTCCTGGAACTTTTTCTTTTTATTGTATAACCTGTGTTCTCTAACTTGTTTCTTACTACTTTTCAAGGTAGTTAGTTTCTACAGTAGAGGTAGAAAGTGGCAATTCACACGCTGGGTCTAGCCGTTGCTGTTTTCTGTTCTACTCGAGTCTTTATAAGCAATAAACTTGAATACATCTGGATAGCATATAGTTTCCAGGTTTTCAGTTCCATACTCTATTTGGTCTAGTACTTAGTACAGTGGACATATTTAGGCCATCTGCTTAATACCTAAAACTATTTGTGATATAATAAGTCATCTATAGTGTTTTTTTTATTCATTTCTTTTACTCTCATTTAAAAAAATAGCTACTTCTCTTTGAACGCTGTTTAACATATGAAAGATAAAAATAGTGTATGCATTTGCAGGATCCCTGACAATAACACTTCATTGGCTTGCATTAGGAAAATGAATATTGGGTCAATATGCCATCTCAAAAGTCACTCCCAAGAAATTCAATTAATTACCTTTACCTGGGTTTTCTTCAGTATAATACGAATGAAAATGAATAATATAGATTTTCATTTCCTCATTTTTCTTTGCTTTATGAGATATTTTATTCTTGAATTTTATATTGTTGATTATTCACAAAAGGTATTTTAAATTTCATTTTTATAGGACAGCAAAATATGCTTAATATAAAAACTCATAAAAATATTAATATATTAAATGAATGCAAAGTAATGGAGGCATTCACAGGTCAAGATAGAATCTTTGCGAAGACATTTTATTTTTATTTCACAGGAAGTGATAGATCCTCCGTGGCCTTGCGTTCATGCTAACTGTATTAGTAGGCTCTATGATAATCAAAAGCACCACTTGGTGGCACAACTAATTTTCTCAGTGCAAAAGAATGTCAATGAGATTTATTCACTGAAACCAATCTAATTCTTAGAATACATCAGATGCTTATATGTAGTGGGCAAATGTAATGGAAGGGAAATTATGAAATAAAAGACATTAGTTAATATTTTGTACTTTATTATATTCATTTTTTGTGAAGTAGTTACTATAAATATTTTATAGGCTAATAGATTTGAATATTAGTTAGGAGGAATTTAAGAAAATAAAAAGTAATTTTAGGCTACATGCCTGCTTGTAACATGTTCATAGGACCTCAAGCATAGGGCGAAATGTTTGAATTGTAGTTCTACTGACTTAACTCTCTGGCCAACTGAGTTGCTATATGCATGACAACTAATAGTTGATGATTTGCTTTTGATCTATCCTGTGTGGCTTTAGATTGTTACCTGCATAAAGACTTCTATTTTCTCAAGTTTTTTTTTAAAAAAATATATTTATTTATTTATTTATTCTACTTAGGTATACATGATAGCAGAATGCATAATGATTCATTGTACACAGATGGAGCACAACTTTTCATTTCTCTGATTGTATGTGATGTAGAATCACAAGTATTTTTGAATTTTGTCAGAACTACTTATGAAAAGATTTGCTGGTCAAATACATTTGAAATAGTGTTGTGTAAAAGATCTAAGGAAGTCAAAAAGGCCAGAAATATATTTCATATATTTCTGTATTTGAAAACTTTTTTAGTATTTTTAACTCAATTTTATCAATTAAAAAAATAGACTTGTTACTGTTGAACATCTATTAGTTTTTAAAGGAGAACCAGAGCAGTGGATGCTGCTATAAGACTTCTATCATTTTATTATTCCATTGTTTTATTAATTTTCTTGCAATTTGGGTTCAGCATGCTGCTATTAATCTTGCATTAAATTTCTCCTTTCTGTGTATCTGTAGTATTAGCATGTGCTGCTAACTGATTTCATTCTCTTGCTTGCTTGCTTTCCGTTGGCTTTTTCTTAATACAAATTCCTGAGAAAGGGATTAACATTTCTGGCTATGATGGAGTAGTTAGCAGTACCCCAATGCTCCCACTGAGCTAAACTTGGAAAGCCAGGTGAAAAATAAAAACTTGAAAGGAATGAGTAATTTTTGTAGCAATCAGTTCTTGAGGGAACAAAATTTTGATAAAGCAGATTTGAGCAGAGAAGGTGAGAGGATACTCTACAACTGTTATTCTTCCCCTTAGGGCATTTTAGAGTTTCAGAAATGGGTAAGAGTTTCTATTACTCAGAGACTGAGAAACAAGTAGAACTTTTGGTAGTCTCATGGGGACCAGAAAAATTTTTTAAAAAATGGGTTAAGGAGCCAGAATTCTCATAATGAGAGAGCCAAGGACTGTATTCAAAATTCTTCTAAAAGGGTAAAAAGCAGAGCTGAAGTTTTTGCAATCTCATGGTGTGAGGAACCAAAAATAGCATTGGTGGTACAGGCCCTGTGGATAGTGTCCTCACTCACACCCTCAGTTACAACCCATAAAGGGAGGTACCATGGGAATTGGAACAGACAGCAGGTTGACTGACCTTCCCAAAGTTGCTGCCCATTTATTCTCAAGCCTGTTCAGTTCCTGGTTGGGAGAAGGTGATCAGCCTCCCTACCACCTGCCTGCTAAAGAAAAGGGGGAAACTTCTTGGGATGAAGATGACATTATCAGAGCCTCTACCTTTTCCTATCCATGTTCAGCATGCAATCACAAAACTAAGGAGAAAGGACAGCCAACAGCAGTGCAAACACATGATCTAAAAATTGAAATTGTCATAAAAGCCCCTTAAGAAAACTTTAATTAATATATTCAAAAAATAAGAAAAATACTCAAAATGATAGTAAGAATGGATGAAAAGATGGAGAATGTAATGATTGAATGAAAACAATTTAAACATTTTTCTGAAAGAGAAAATCTAATTGCTTCAGTTCATGATTGTCACACCCTTTTAACAAGTACTGACAAGCCAATTGATTGGTAGATTGATTACTGGTGTTAGAAGCTCACACTCCAGTTTCCCTGGCCTGGGAAAGGAAGTTTGATGAGGAAATAATTTGTCTAAGTGTTTGCTGCTCTAGCAAAGGTCTTTATCTATGGGCAGCAAGATATGAAGATATATCTACTGCACTTTTTATGAAGAATTTAATATCGTATGCCACACATAAGTGAAATATTTTGCTGACAGAATATTTATTGAAGCACTGTTCAAATATTTACTAATAAAGACTATTATGGCATATTTATATATTAACCACTAAAAAAAATAAGTACAGAGATAGAAAATATTTCCAGTCAAAAAATATTATCAGCTAAGAAGTTATCAAACTAAAATCTTTTTAAAAAAGATTATAATGAACCTTGAAATTGGTCATGGTAGTGATTATATTTATAACACGGAAGTGGGCAAATGCACTTTAAAAAGAACTATTCTGTTATTTGTGACAATGTGGATTTCATGTTAAACAAAATATGCCAGACATAGAAAGACAAAAAAAATACATGATGTCATTTATATGTGGAATGTACAGACATCAAACTCCTATAAACAGAGGGTAGAATGGTGGTTTCCAGAAGGTAGTGAATGGAGAAATCTGGGAGATGTTTGTGAAAGGATGCAGAATTTCAGTTAGACAGTGAGTAGCTAATTCAAGAGATCTATGGTACATTACTGTGACCATAGTTAGACTCGAAACTTACTAAAAAACTAGATTTTAAGTGTTTTCATCACAAAAAATGATAAGTATGTGTGGTATTACTTTATTAAATAGCTTGATTTACCATTCTGCAATGTATACATATATCAAAACATTATGCTGTACCCTGTAAATTTATGAAAAGTTTACTCGTCAATTAAAATAAACTTAGTGACGAAAACATGTAAATTGAGGCTATTTTCCCCCCGCTGAGCTGGTTCTAGGTTACATATATTGTTTGTAACCATACACAACCTAAATCTGGGTATCTTCAATAGATTTGAGGGTGAAAATACTTACTGAAGAAATAAAGAATACCTACTACGGGTTCAATTGATGATTCAAATGTTGGATAACATTTTTATCTTTATCTTACAGAAATTTTTGGTCTTCTGATAAATTTATGTATAACTTATAAAATTTTACTCTTGATTTTTACTATTATTTTTTTTCTCCAATACTGGGGATTGAACCCTGAAGTCTTCTACCACTGAATCACACCCCCTAGCCCTTTTTATTTTTATTTTGAGACAGAGTCTCACTAAATTGACAAGGCTGGCCTTGAACTTAAAATCCTCATGCCCCAGCCTCCCTAGTTTCTGGAATTATAGGTCTGTGCCACCACACAGGGCTTTTGACTATTCTTTATATGCCCAATTCTGTTGGTTTAAAGTGTCCTCTGTTTTAATTTATTTGATATTCTTTGATGTCAAATGAGAGCTACGGCTAAATGTTAATATTGTTACCAGGAACATCTAAAAATGTAATTGGGAGGTTTTTATTAAATTAACATTAAAGGATTCTACTATGGTCCTTGTTAATGAATGCTTCAATCAACAACAAACCCACAGACTCCCTGTGTGATTTTGCCAACTCTGACTTCAGTTTTCCTACATATGTTCATCTTCCTTGTATGCATTGACATTGGGCTCTCTGTTTCTTGTTCTATGTTCCTGCTTGTTAGGGTTTAGATATGAGGTGTTCTGTGAAAAGTTCATGTTAGTCCATGCAGAATTGTTTAGGGTGAAATTATTAGATTATGGTCTAAAACCTATTAGATTGGATTAAGCCATTTGATAGGTTAATAATTCAAATATTTTACCTGCTGGTAATTGAAAGCAAGTGGGGTGTGGCTAGAGGAAGTAGGTCTCTCAGGGCATGCCCTTGGGATTTATATTTCATCCTGGCTTCTCACTCTCTTTTTCTGTCTCCAGGCTGCCCTTAGCTGAGCAGCTTTCTTTTTTTTTTTTGCTGCATCCTTCCACCATGGTGTTCTCCCTCATCTCAGGCTAGAGCCAGTTGACCATGGACTGAGACCTCTGAAACCAGGAGCCCAAAATAAAATTTTCCTCTTCTAAGCTATTTTTGTCAGATATTTTTATTATAGTGATGAAAAACTGACTAATACAAGGTTGTACTAAAAATGTGCTTCCAGAATAGGTCAGGGTAATAAAAAATGTCACAGAGATCTATGAAATTAAGTTAGGGTTAATGTCACAAGTGATGTGTCTCATAGTGAGAGTAATGTTTCCTGATGACTTATAGTACTCAGAAAAAGTTGATAGATGTTAACTGAAATTATGTTTGAACTCTTATGTTTTAATAAAACTTTTCCTGACACAATGTTTTCTCTTTCCTTGTGACTTTGTTTTTTAAAAAACTTTTACATATCAATATCTACATATTTATATATCTATATCTAAATATACACATACACACACACACACACACACACACACACATATATATATATATCTTGGCATTGTAAAAAAGAGGAGATGTTTCTTCTTGAAATGTAGTATAAAATACTAGTACATATTATTTTCTATTTCCTGTATCTTAGCCATATAGTCCTTGTTCAATTATTTTTTGGGACAGCAGGAATATTGTTTTCAGGTTTTAAATAGCTGGCTTTTTAAAATTCTATTTTTTGTAATCTCAAATTTGCAATGATTTTCATAGGCCCATGTAATATCATTAATAAAATACATGGTCCTTTGTGGACTTCATGCAGCTTTTAGTACATAGCTCACTGTTTCTCTAGATACTGTATATTCTTATCAAACTAGATTGCTGTCTTTATCTGATGCTTTCAAGTGTCACTTTGCTTTTGCTCAGGCCACTAATTCTATTTGGAACATGACATATATTGACAGACAGTCATACTCACACGTGCCTTGAGTATCAACAGAATTCTTTCACATGCTATGGATTCAATGATGGAACAAACTCCAATAATTCCTGTCTTCATAGAATTCACAAATTCATGAAATATGTAGAAAAGAAGGCATCTGTAAAATTACTTACCACATAAAAGAGTGATGAGCAAGGCAGAGGTTGAAGCAGTGCTGGTGTTGGGCACCAGGATGAAATTTTAAACAAGGCTGTCCAAGCAGGACTAACGGAAAAGGTGACATTTTCAAAACCTCTGGAGGAGGTAGAGGGGTGGGCCAATGAATACCTGGCAAAAGAATATTCCAGGTTAAGTAAATATTTTGTTCAAAAGCCCCTCCAAGATGCAAGGGACAGCAAAAGATCATTGTAGCTGAAACAGGTAAGGAAGGAGAAATAAAGAAGAAATAAGATCATAAGGTAATGGATTAAGTGGATTTTGTCAGACTCAGTAAGTCATTGTGAAACTTTGGATTTACTCTTTCCAGATTGAAAGCCATTGTAGGATTTTGAGAAGAGGAAGATGATGACTCACGATGTTTTACAAATCTATATTAGTCAGAGTTCTCCAGAGAAACAGAACCAATAAGG
>CM053402.1:123919383-124001594 GCA_028644305.1 Xerus rutilus | reverse complement strand
CTTGAATTTATCCCTTCTATATCACTGAAATTTTGTATTATTTGATAATTAGCTCCCAGCCCACATCTCATCCCCACTGTCAGCCCTGGGAACTACCATGCTACTCCCTCCTGCTGTAGGATCCACTGATTTTAGAACCATAGTCCATTGATGGACACTTAGGTTGATTCCACACATTGACACTTGTGCAAGTGTCTATTGTGATTAGTGCAGCAATAAACATGACAGTGCATTCCTCTTTAACGTAGCAATTGCATTTTCTTTGGATATATATACTCAATATTAGAATTTCTAGATCTTATGATTGTTTCATTTTTAATTTTTTAAGGAATTTCTGTGCTATTTTCCATTGTGTCTGTATAAATATACCACCCTACCAACAGTGTGCAAGGGTTCTTTTTTCTCCTCATTTCCCAAAATTTGTTATCTTTTGTCCTTTTGATAATAGCCATTCTAAGTGGTGTCTCATTATAGTTTTAATTTAAATTTCCCTAGTGATTAGTGAAGTTGAGCACCATTTCATGTATCTGTCGGTCATTTGTATTTCTTTTTTTTGAGAAAGATCTATTCAGGTACTTTGTCCATTTTCCAATCAGGGTATTTATTTACTTCCTTTTGAGTTGTTTGAGCTCTTCATATATTTTGGATGTTAACTCCTTGTAGAAGTATAGTGTGCAATTTTTTCTCATTCTGTAGGTTGTCCCTTTACTTTGTTGATTGTTTCCTTAATGAGCAGAATCTTTTTAATTTGATATAATCCCATTTGTCTTTTTTCTTTTGTTGTCTGTGTTTATTTTGGGGTGGGGTTATGTTTTGAAAGTAATTGACTATACCAAAATGATGAAGATTTTCTTTGGGTTCTGGTTATTATTCACAGAATCCTTGTATGTCTTTGTTTTTCACATCTTTCCACTTGACAACCCTTTACTGTAATAACACTTGTGCAAACATGTTAGGGAAGTTTCTGATTACTTTTCAATATATGGAGCCTCCAAAATTTACTAATTTGAGAGAGATTTGTTTTTCTCTTTTAATTACCTTAAAGATTCTTACCACCTGCTGTAATGCTTTGTAACTTGCTTGGTCCTCTGCAATAGTAGCATTGTAGCAATTTAATGACATTTCTAAAACTTTCTTATCTTTAGTATGCACAGTAAAAATGATTAAGTGGCAACAAAGAGAGACTGGGAAACAATAGCATCCATTAATTATAGTACTACTCAAGAGGAGGAAGCAGGAAATCAACAACAAATAGACTTAATAGGAAGAAACCAGAAGATATAGACTATAGCACTAAAGAAGCCAGAATGAGGAATTAGATTCCATTGAGCATTGGTGACATAAAACACTGTTTAATTGATAGATTGTGGAACTTAGCCAGACAGGTAAGCCTTCCAGGCTTCTAGGCTTCTTTCCAATTGTGCACCTGAGGAAGCTGAAAAGCCTTTATTTTAATAGCTCAGTAAATGATAGTTATCTGGTATCTTAGGCTCACAGGAGAGAGTTGCTATGGAGCTAAAAAGGATTATAATGGCACCCTAGAGGAGGTTGGGGCTTATACACTGATATCCTAGGAGCAGAATACGAGTCTGCCCTACAGGAACGGGCTTGAGAGAGAAATGCTTAAATAAAGATTCAAATGAAATAAGATCTGACCAGATTCAACTAAAACTGAAAAGTTTGAGTCCTCTTTTGTTATGTAATACATTCTTTTAACCTCAAAACATTAGAAAATAAGTTGTTTATTGATCCATGACTCCCTCCATAAACCTAGTTGAAATTCTAATTTAAAATCATGCTTCCAGATGGGAAAAATGACTGCTGAATATATTGCATGATTTCGTGTACGGTTTATTTTAAAAAATAAATCCCACAATTAAAGCATTCTTGTTGAAAAACAGCTACTATGACATATATATTTTTAAAGTCTATTTTCTGTTAGTAATAAGATTCAAAAAATTGAAACGTGTGATAAATAAACATTGTTGATTTATTTTGAAATGTAGTTCAGAGCACATGTATATGTGTGTATGTGTGTGTACATTTAGCCTATTTGTAGATAATTGCTAGTGGTTAAACTTGACTGTCAGCAAACAAAGAATAAATGTATTCCATATATCATAATTTAAGGAAGCCTGGCTAGGCATTTGTAATGACATAAGGAGGTAGAGACTTACCTTTAGGTAGAAATGCCTCAAAGGGTAGTAGAGATTTTAAGAAAACTCAATTTTTGGATCTGAGAGGCGAGGTACAGTCTGATGGAGAAATCCTGTGTTTGAATATTACAATGCTGTTTGAATTCTTTCTAATTGAGAAAAGACAAAATAAGAGTTAGGACCATGTTGAAGAAATGTATTTCAACAGATGGTATGGAAAAAGGAGACAGGAAGAGAAAAGGGGCACTGGAATCCATGCATTCAGTGTTAGGGACACCTATCTATCTATAGTTGGTCTCAACCATCCAACTGTGTCAGAAAAGTCAATGTCATTAGGAGGTGGATAAATGGAGCTATTTATTTATTTATTTATTTAGAATTATGTGGTACATTTTAGTATCGGTTATTTTACATAAAACTGTTTTGTATCAAATAATTTAATCAGAGTAGCAGCTTTCTAACAAAAGGAGCTTCAGAGATATAGAATTTTGCTTAAATTCCTTTGCCAGGAGTAGCTAAAGTCTGATCTGAGTGTGTCCAGTACCAGAGACTACGTAACGCCATCCTCACTGTTTTTAAAGAAGACACCAACATAAGGATAATAAATGAGACTGAAATCTATTGATATAAATTGGAAAGTCCAGGAGGAAAAGAATAGAAATCGGTGCCTGAGGGCAAAGCAGGAGTCCAATTAGTAGATCTGGGGGCAGCTCCTTAGAGCCTGCAGAGTGCTTTGAGAGACCTCTTGAAAATGGATCTTGAAATCCAGGGCCAGACATTTTTATTCCTTCTGTCATAGCTAGGGCTGGCTTTGAGAACAGAGAAGAAGGCATATATTTCAGGTGGCAATTAATGGTGGCATAGTTGGCATGCCACTGTGTGAAGGCAGGAAACACAGGCTGGTGTCTATGAACTGAGGGAGGATGGTTAGTACTCTCACCTTCTCTTAGATGAACAGTGAAATTATTACCTAAGCCATTGCAAAATTTATGCATAAGTGAATGGCCTATGGACCACAACTTTCATAAGTTTCAAGGAGTAATTAGTTCATAGATTAAAATATCATATATTTGTATTTAGATTGCAGTATATCATTTTTTTGATTCTCCTAGATCCTAAGATTTATGATCACAACTGACAAAATCATCACATATGAGTGGTTCTATTGCAGACATATGCTATTGAGATAATGTTTTCAGGCTAAAATCTTCTCATTGATTTATTTTCCTTGTTTCTTTTTTATTATTAAATTGCTCAATAAACTTGCAATGGATTCTGTAGCATGTGCCTCTAAAACTGTTTAAGAGTTTTGAGGAAATTTGAAATTGCTCAGGTGGAAAGAGTCCATTAAATTGTCTTTTAACTTCATTAAGGAAACAATATACAGCATCATATAGCAAATGATCATTTTTTAAAAAACATTTATTTCATGCAACATTTATAGAAACTCTTGACTCACCCCAAACCCATACCCTTAATAGTACTATTTTTTCCTTTATGAAAACTTCCAGGATATAACTTATTTAAGGCATCTTTGCTGGAAAAAGTTTTGTAGGTGGAATTTAAGGGGTTCCAGGATAAGTATCAAACACTTCCACTTGACTTAAATTGTTTGAAAAAGACCAGCATAAATGGTCACTGGAATATAGTCTCATGACCAATTTCTTTTTTCTTTCACTGAATAAATACCAAGTCTTCAAGGAAAAGTAATGATCAGCAAATTGACTTGTATGATGAGAATCATCTTGTACTTAGTCCAGGAGACTTTTGTCTCCAGTAGACTGTCATTTCAGCAGATACATATGGAAGAGAATCAGATTGTGTATTAATGTTTTCAACATGGTAACCTGCAACTCCAACAAGGTGTGAGCATGTCCATGTGTGTAACAATGTGAGAGATGATGAAGGATTGATAGTAGTACTTTTTATAATTATCTGAATCAAACAAATCAAAAAGACCCTCTGACATCTTTATGGTTTTACCCCTAGACCTTTGCTTTCCTGGTATAAATCAACTGGGGTTGTTTATAAGTTTAATTGAAATGAAAAACACTCCAGAGATAAGAACAATTGTAAAAATAGTTTGAAATATTTTTATAAAAATTCACAAAACAAGACGACAGAGAAGGTTGTTATTCTAACTATGCAAAGTGATCTTCATGTTTATATGCTGTGCATATTGGGAAAAGGAGTGAAAAATTTTACATAATATTTATTAGGGAAATAGAGGTATAGTTCTTGTCCGGAACTTTTGCCTAATTTCATCATAATAGACTGCCTCTGTGCCACTTTTTGTCAATCAATAGCATTCATAACCTTGTTGAGTTAGGTCAAATATGTATGCCAGATGCTGTGTTTTGCATGTAATATTTTCTTTTATTCATTCAGTAACCTCAAGTGATAGATACTGTTTATATTTCTATTTTGCAGATTAGAAAAATGAAGGTCAGAGAGAAAGATAATGTTCAGTAAAGGCAAATAAGGAACAGATTTGGATTCAGCCTAAGAGTGTGTGCTTTTACCCAATACTATGATATAACTTCCTATGGGCTTGAACTTACTCCTTCCTCCTCTGAACTCTATCTGAATTTCTCTTATGCCCCTTAACACCTTGTGTCTTGCATTATAGTAATCTATGTGCACATTTTATCTCTCTGAAAGCAGGAATAACACCTCAATCATGTTTTTAACGCCTCTGCTGTCATTCACATGTCATTCATTCAACACTTGATGAATGAATAATGAAAGATTTCATTTTGTAGGAAAGTTTCAGAAAAAAGAAACTGTGAGAAGAAAATCACATTCCAAGTAAAAGGCAATTCTTCAAAATGTCAAATAGTAAAATAGCTTGGTTCAGTTTATTGTTCATATAAGACACAGTTTCCTTGAAAGAAGATCATCAAATATGACCAAAACCTCAAAACAAACAATGTAAATGTTTCAGTTTTGGAGGCAAAAATAATAGCATTAGTCCAAACTGGTTATATTTTAGGCAATAGAAATTGCTTTTATTGAACAATACAGTATTTCACTGGAATTACTTGCCTCATGGAAATCTTGAAATTGTTTAATTTTCTTAGCAATATGGATGGAAATGAAAATGTGATCAATAATCTCTAAAACCTGGAATATTCTTCATAGATGATATTACTTTGGAAAATCCAGACCAGACACTTCTGCAAAGAAAATAGGCAAGTGTTCTTTATCATTTTATGCATTTACATATGCATATATTTATTTTATAATGCCTAAGTACTCATACATATAAATGCACATTTTAGAAAAACTATAAAAATCCAAAAGATATAAGATTCAAATTACCTACAAAGTGTACAAATACAAAAACTATTGAAATCTGAACAAGGTGTATACTTTAATTAGTAGTTTCTACCAATGTAAATTTTCTGGTTTGAAAAATGTACTACAATTGTGCAAAATATTTTATTGTGGAAAGTGGCATAAAGGTTAAGTAGGATAGTGATTCCTTGTACTATTTTGGTATCTTGTGATTATTAAGTTATCCCCCCAAAATGTTTTTAAAAAGTATAAATCTACTACCCAGAGATAGCATTTGTTAATATTTTTAATTTCCTTCCAGTATTTAAAAATATTCTCAGAACTTTTTTCTTAGAACTATGTAATTTTGAATGGGGTTTTAAAAATCGTACTTTAGATACATATATTACTGCATATCTATGTATCTTTTTTCCTATCACTTCATTTTTCTATTTACCTTCTTATAGAGGAATAAATATATTTACATTTTCTGATAAGGAATAATCTGTAATAAGGAAAGGTAAAGTTCAAATAATAGGAGTAGTTTATTTGCACACAACGAAAAGATTCTCTATCAAGTAAACTAAAAGACATTTCACCAGCTAATTTTCTGAAAGTTACACTTAACTCCTTTCCACTTCAAAAGAGCCTGATGTAAAGCAAAGCCATTTCATGGTGAGCAATCCTGGGCACACAACACAGGTAATAGGATGGTGCATGCAAAAGAGTTGATTAGGGTTTGCTAACATAAGTATCCTTCCCTCTTCCTTTATTACATAAACCAAATAATTCAGCATAATGGAAATAAAGAAGAATCAGGAAGGAAATGGAGTCTATAATCCAGTAATTCAAAAGAATACTATTTTTAAATTAAATTTATTTTTGACTGATACATAAAACATACCATTGTACATATTAATGGAGTACATTTGATATTTTGATATGTGTACATATTGTGTAATCAAGTTAAACAAATATGTTACCTCAAGCATTTACCACTTTTATTGATGAAAACACTAAAATCCTTTCTTCTAGCTTTTTGAGATAGGCAGTGCACAGGCACTGTGTATAGCCAGCCTACCGTGCAGTAGCACACCAGAACTTCTATCTGCCTGCAACTCAGTACTCATTGATGAACCCTTCTTCCTTCCCTGCCCCCACTCTGTTACTTTTCCCAGACTTGTGACCACCATTCTACTCTCGATTTTTATGAGATCAACATTTTTATATTTCACATGAGTGAGATGATATGGTATTTGTCTTTTTTGTGTCTGACAAATTTTGTTTAACATACTGATTTCTAGTTCCATCCATGTTTTGGCAAATAACAGAAATTTATTCTTTTTTTTTAAATATTTATTTTGTAGTTGTAGGCGGACAGAATATCTTTATTTTATTTTTATGTGGTGCTGAGGATCGAACCCAGTGCCTCATGTGTGCTAGGCGAGCACGCCACCACTGCGCCACAATCCCAGCCCCAGAAATTTATTCTTTTATGCCCAAATAGTATTTTATTATGTACTGTGCCATAATTTCTTTATCCATTCATCAGTTGATGGATACGTAAGTTATTTCCATTTATTGTGAGTAGTCCTGCAGTAAATGTGGAAATGCAGATACCTCTTTGACGTACTGATTTTGTTTTCTTTGGATACATATGCAGTAGTGGTGTTGCTGAATTATATAGAAATTCTATTTGCTATTTTTAAGCAATGTCTATACTGTTTTCTAGAATGGCTTTACTAAATTACATTAATTACCAACAACAGCATGGTAATTAATGTAATTTAGTTACATTAATTACAAAAGGGTTCCCTTTTCTCTACACTCTGTACTTAGTCTTTTTGATAATAGCCAATATTGGAATATAGCAATATCTCATTGTGCTTTTGATTTGCATTTCTCTGATGATTAGTGATTTTGAGCATTTTTTTCATATACCAGTTGGCTGTTTGTGTACAGTTTTTTTTTTTTTGAGGCATACCTATTTAGTTATATTGCTCATTTTTAATTATGTTGTTTATTTGTTTTTTTTTATTGAGACTTTAGATTTTCTTATATATTCTAGATAATAGCCTATTATCATTTGTACAGTTTGCAAATATTTTCTCCCATTCTGTAGATTGTCTTTTCACTTTGACAACTCTTTCCTTTCTATGCAGAAGCTTTTTAATTGTATGGAATCATATTGGTTTATGTTTGCTTTGTTTTCCTGTGCTTTTGATGTTTAATCCCTCAAATCCTTATCTCTCCAATGTCCTGAGACATTTCCCTATATTTTCTTCTAGTGGTTTCCTGGTTTTGGGTCTTATATCTAAGTCCCTTTGAATTTATTTTTGTACTTAGTGTGAGGTAGGGTTCTTTTTGTTCTTCTACATTTGCATACCCAGTTTCCCCAGCATCATTTATTTAAAAGACTGTCCTTTCCCCAGTGAGAGTTCTTTACATATTTGTTGAAAGTCAGTTGACTATAGATAATATGGATTTACTTCTAGATTCTCTGTTCTGTTCTGTTAGCCTATGTATCTATTTTTATGTGAATATCATACTGTTTTAATTACTATGGATTTGTAGTGTGTGTGTGTGTGTATGTGTGTGTGTGTGAGAGAGAGAGATACTGGGGATTGAAACCAGGGGAGCTCTACCACTGAGCTATATTCCCAGAACTTTTTATTTTTTATTTTAAGACAGGGTCTCCCTAAATTGCTTTGGATGACCTTGAACTTGCCTCAGCATCTGGAGTAGTTGGAATTATAGAGTCAGGTAACATAATGCCTCCTGATTTTACTTTTTGCTTAGGATGGCTTTGACTATTTGACTTTTATTGTGGTTCCATACAAATTTTAGGATTTTGTTTTCCTAATTCTGTGAAGAATGTCATAAGTACTTTAAGAGAGATTTAATGGAATCTATATAGATCACTTTGGGTAGTATGGACATTTTAGCAATATACATTCTTTCTTTACATGAACATGAGAGGTATTTCAATTTTTTGTTGACTTTTTAATTTCTTTCATTAATGTTTTATAGTTTTCATTATAGATATCCTTTGCTTTAGTTAAACATATTCCTAATCATTTTAATTTTCATAGCTGTTAAAAATAGAATTATTTTCTTGAATTCTACTTTCTATAGTTTGCTCTGGCAGATAGCAGTGCTGCTGATTTTTACATATTGATTTTATATCCTGCAAATTTGCTGCATTCATCTGTCTGGCACTGAGTTCTAACTTAATGCCCTGTGCTAAATACCCTCTTCTTCCTCTAGTAAATGGGGTCTTCCTCCATGCTGTGCTGCCCAAGATTGGTACAGTGTTGTTGCAGGCAGTCCCTTGGCCCCCAAAGCTGATACAGAGTCTCATAGATAAAAAGACCTGCATAGCCTGAAGAGTGTACCCAGTGTACCCACCAAAGTTGGTGGTGATGCAGGCCAAAGCCAGAGTCCATTCCACTGGTTTGCATGTCTCTGTCTTGGCCAGCAATGCTGATACTAAACTGGGCTGCACCTAAGCCTTATAGCTACAGAAATTTGTACAATCTGATGGAGGTGCTGTGTCCTTGGCCCACTCCAGGTTTGGCAATGGCACAAGTCAAGACTTGAGTCTGCCCCATGGAATGCAAGAATTCACCTGGTGGTGAGTATTTTAGTCAGTTTTTTTTTTTCTCACTGTAATTAAAAAGACCTAACAAAAACAATTAGAGAAGGAATATATTATTTTGGGGCTCATGGTTTCAGAAGTCTTAGTCCACAGATAAACAGTTCCAATCATTGGGGCCTGGAGGTGAGGTAGAATACCATGGAGGAACTGTGTGGCAGGAGGAAAGTAGCTGGGAACATAGCACCCAGGAAGAAGAGAGAGAGAAAGAGAGCGTGGGAGAGTGTAAGCACAATCTTCAGGGACAAAATATATACTCACAAGGCACACCCTCAGGGACCACCACCTCCTGATACAACTGTAAATATGTATTGTCTTACATGACCATATATTATGTACATAATTCCTATATATCTGCATTTATTCTATACATGCAGTAAGGCATTCTAGGGTTACTGCTCCAATTCTTGTAGGGTGACTGTCTCTCTTCATAGAGGGATAATGAATAACATTCATGTATCTTGAAATTAGCATTCACCAGCACTTGGGAAATCTGGAATCTGAGCCCTTGGCTTGTCAGGATCTGTGAAGAATCCTAGACTCCTGAAATGCAATGAGATCAAGTACTTCTTGGATTTCCAATATGAGATGAAAGACAAGAATGGCAAACCAATAAAATGGAGATGAGAAGAAGGTTTTCCTCCATTTATGTACTTACCATAAGTATCTCTGATTGAATATTTCAGTAGCCTGGATAGAAGAGAGCTTACATTTATATGTAATGGGTATCTCTTGCATAACAGAGTTTATAGAATGAGGATTCATAATAACTGCACATTTATTAAATAAAATGAGGTATATATAGCTTTCTTATGGTTTAGATGTGAGGTGTCCCCCAAATGCTCACGTGTGAGACAATGCAAGAAAGCATTGAGGTAAAATGATTGGGTTATTGGACCCTTAGCCTAATCAGTGCATTAATCCCCTGATAGGGATTAACTGAGTGGTAACTGTAGGCAGATAGAGTGCAGCTGTAGGAAGTGGGACCCTGGGGGTATGCCTTGGGAGTATATATTTTGTCCTTGTTATGCAGAGCTCTCTGCTTCCTGGTGTGATGACGTGAGCTGCTTTTCTCTACTATACTCTTCTGCCTTAATATTCTGACTCACCACGAGCTCCAAAGAATGGAGTCAAGTATCTATGGACAGAGATCTCTGAAACTATGAGTCCCCAAATAAACTTTCCTCTTCTAAAATTGTTCTTGTCAGGTCTTTTGGTCACAGCAGCAAAAAAATCTGACTAAAACAAGCCTATTGCAAAAGTTATCTAGTTGTTCCCTACCTGAATTGGGAGTAAGAAAATATTGCTGGTAGGATACAATTGCATTTTCTTCTTAAACCCTACTGTTCTGAATGCTGTTGATAAATCTGGAACTTTTAACATGTTTTTATTCATGGTCAGGGATGTTTATATTTAATTTTTATATTAGTCAAAATGTACTTGAGCTTGAACTCAACTTTTTTTTGTTATCCAGTGTATTTTTGTCACCAAGACAAAATGTTTGATATTTTAAATGTGCCATTAATAGTACTATGTTATTTAAGACACTGATGCTAATCTAAGTAGATGTTCTTTAAAGGTTCTGATTCTCTTATGGCACTCAAAAAACATTTCCTCCAAACCAAACTATAAAGGACCAGAAGACAGAGAAAAAGTTTGCATTTTCTTAGTCAGTTTTATTTTTCCTTTTATGTAAGTTTGTTCTTAGTTGAGTTGCAGATTAGTTATGTTGATAAGTAAATATAAACTAATTTTAAAATATAGTTTACATGTCAGGAATTATTAAAGATTGTAAAAAATTGAGAGATATATTTTAAAATATTCTCTTTAAAAGTATACAGTATTAAAATTATAAGATAATGTGTAATCAGTACTTAATATCTTTGGTTGATAAATATGGCTTTTCTATAAAAAAAAAGAATTAAATGCTTCCAAAGTTACATGATTAAGAAAATTAGGGGGCAATTCTTTGCTTTCAGATTGGCATTTAGAGATGTAGATGTGTTGGTTTACTTGCTCTGAATGATGATAAATCATCAACTGTTTATGAGTGTATGTGAGATTAAGTAAAATAGTTTTTTTCTTATGTCTTATCATATATACATACATAATAAATTTCATATTGTTATCGGAACCTATCATCACTAAACACATCAAAAGATTATTTTAAATGCATTTATAAAACTAAAACAGGGCTAGAAAAGGTAACCAAAGTCAATGCCTTAGTTCCCTTTCAGTTCATTTGTGCTGCTATATGAAAATACTTGAAACTGAGAAATTTCTAAAGAATAAATAGTTCTGGAAACAGGTGAGTCCAACATCTAGGCACTGGAATGTTCATTGTCTGGTAAAGTCCCACTTTCTCTGCTTCCATGATGGTGTCTGGTTGCTGTGTCCTTACATAGTAGAAAGCAGAAGGGAAAAGTAGGCCAACATGCTCTTCCTTTCCAGCCCTTTATATGGCACTAATCCGTCACTTCCCAAAGGGCTCCACTTCCACCACAATGGGAATTAAGTTTCAACATGAATTTAAGAGGGATGCACTAAGGCCATACAGCCCTCTTAGTCTGTCTTTTGTATTCTCACATTTCATAGGCAACTATTTCTTTATCATTGGGAAAACAATAATATAATCCTACTAGTAAAACACAGCAGACACTGTTTATTCACCAAGGACCACCAAGGAGATGAGGGGTTTATGGCAAAAGGGGGATTTAATGCTAATTCTCCTATCAAATTGCTGTACAAATTTGAAAATAACCACTTACCTGAAGTCCTTTGATTTTAAAATGCTAATAATTAATTTTATTTTTCAAAATAAGATGTGAAGAGCAAACAAAGTGCTTCTTCAGGCTGGATTTGATCTGTGATACAGTTTTCGAAGCGTGCTTTAGAGGATATAATGCTTTGTGCTATATGGTTATAACTCACTAGACATGCTTCTTTATCACTTGAACAGAAAACAAATGATATTGTTCTTATTATTTCTTCTCATAGTATGCTAAAGTATTCTGGTGTTGTAAAAAATTCTACTGAAAAGAGAGGAACAGCATTATATTTTGCCTTTTAGCCAATGTTTTTATTTCCCTGCTTGATTTAAATTCCTCCAGTACCAAACAATATCCACCAAAATTCTAATTTCCTAGTGCTTTTCTCAGTTTACTGTCATTTCCTGTTTGTAGATTATTTGGACAAGTGGCTCCAATGTGTCTTAACTAAAAGCACTTATAATATTCCAGAACATAAATTAGACTTGCTGTTTCTAAATGAATTTTGACTCAGGCATTTAACCTACCTGTGAATTTTATAATACTTTCCCATTAAAAAGAGAAAATATAAACTGTTGAAAGATGATTGTTAGTTCCTCTGCTACATATGATAGTACGCTCAGAGATTTTATTTTCCTCAGAAACTACTACTACTTATAAAGCTCATCCATCATATGTAATGAGGGTTGTCAAGAATATTTAGTGAGAAATAGCTGCTTGATATGCTAATAGCAGCCCCTTAGTGAATTCATTTTGTTCTGCTTCTTGACGTTAATGGTTTTCATAATCTAATGAATGATGTGTGCAATAGAAGTAAGACCACAGGGAAAGATCATATAAAGTTAAAATAGGGAAAATCTTTATCAGTATTTGCATTTATTTAGTAGAATGCATTTTATATATATCCATATTTACCTTGACTTTTATTGATTCTCATTATAAGATATCATTTGAAATTAGGCGATCTTGTTTACTTACAGTTTACCTTCTCTAATAATGCAGTTTCTTTAGCTTCTCACTGGGTTTGATTAGTAAAAATGCTAAAGAGGAGTCATTTCTTACATTCTCACAAGTAGATGAAAATTTTGAGTCCTTAAGATGCTACTGATTTATAAGCAAAAAGGAGTCGGAGCCATAGAAGTGCTGATGGCATCAATAATGATTTGATTGGCTAAATCAAGAGTACCATTCTGAGTTCTCCATTCTCTGGAGCTGTGTGTGATTAATTTATATGAACTTCCTTTACAGCATGGCTTTAAAGTAGAATAGTTGCACATTTGTCAGGGACAGTTAAATAGGTTGCTGCCAGAGAGAGTGGTGATGTAAACGACCTCTCAAGGTCCTTTTAAGTCTTACAATTTTATGAATCTGTGGTAATCAAAATGAAGACACCCAAATCAGTAGCTATGGAAGGGTCTTGTAAGTCCTTACAAGTTTATGCATGCAAACAAATCATAAGTGAAGGGAATCCCTAACATTTCTCAGCAGGTTTTAATTTCAGTTTTTAACAAGGTATGTATACAATTAATTTAAATGTGTGTTAAACAAATTTTAAACTCTAAAATAAAAAACATCATACTCTTTTAGTTTAAAAAGCATTGATATATCTGACTTTTTTTGGTTAAATCCATCTCATGTAAGATGTATTGTGGGAATTCCACTACATGTGGAATGTGTAAGATATAAGAGGGGTCTTAATTATTAGTTTAGAAGGGGAAAAAATGACTTTTTTTTTTCAAACAGAGAAAAAGAAAATACTGTCCAATTAAATTGTCAGGTTTTTAATGAAGTAAATAGAATTTATAGGCACTGAGGGGTTGGTCAGTTTCCTGATTTATGATATTTTTATGACTACTCTCTCTCTTTCTAGTCCTACAATAAGTTTTGTATTTTTGTATAGCTGTTTTGCAATTGGAAAATAAGTACTAACTAACTTTGTATTCATCTGCTTCTGTGCCCTAGCTGCATTATGTGTGGGTGTGTTTGATGTGACCAATCAAGTTGTAAATATCTAAGTGGGTTCCATGATTTCTGAATGCCTGCCAGTCAGACGGTTCTGGTCAGAACCAAGACTCGGCAGCTGACACTAACTGAGGTAGCTACACTCTGTATTGTAGTTTCCTTAAACATGAAGTAGGTTACCATGGCACTTTTGTCAAAGGGTTACTGTAAGATTTAAAATTATAAAAGTATTTAGAACAAGGCCTAACATTGTAAAATTCAATGCATTTTGGCTATTTTTTTTTACTTGTTTAATAAATATTCATTAGGTGCCTACTAAGATGCTGTTTTAGGTATGAAGACATTATGTTAAATAAGATTAAAATATCTGATCTCATGGACTTTACATCCTTATAGTGTTAGAACATTTATTACTCTTAGATAACATAATAGGATAGTAGCAAGGTATTAAGTAACAGTTTATTGGCTAACTTAATGGATAGGTAAATGACTGAGTAAATAAATAAATATCTAAATCTGAATTTTCATATGATTGTTAATATAAACTTATTAATTTCTGCAAAACTGCCATCTGATTTTCATGTGGTTTCCATTGAATTTGCATTATTGCCATTTTAGTAATATTTATCATTCCTATCCATACATATGGGAAATGTTTGTATTTATTAAGTATATCTTTAATTTCTTTGAACAATATTTTTGTCTCAGTGTCCATGTCTTACACCTTTTTGTTCAGTTAATTTTCAAAAATTTATTTTTATGCTACTATAAATGGAATATTTTCTTAATTTGATTTTTGTATTGTTTATTATTAGAGTATAAAACTAAGCTGATTTTTCATATTGATCTTGTATCCTACAATGTGGTCATACTAAATAAGTAACTCTGGTGCTTGTGTGTGTCTATATGTGTGTGTTTGGATGCATGTGTGTGTTATTTCCTCAGGGTTTTACATGTAAGACAATGTGTAGAAATAGTTTTACTCTTTTCTGATTTGTACATTTTAATTTTTTTAATTAATAAAAAAATCTTTGAGGTTAACACATCCAACCAGCAGGATTTATTAACATTAATTTTGTCAGTTCTTTCTTTCTAAGTTACAAAGAAGGTAGATGAAAGTAATGTAGTAGTACTCTTTTATTTGCAGTCGACCTTTCTAGGGTTTAAGTTACAGTCAGCACATTCCACAAGTATTAAAGAAAAAATTCTGGACCTCAAATGATACTCCACAGCTATAGTAACAAAAAAATCTTGGTATTGGTATCAAAATAGACATGAAAACCAATGGAATAGAAGACAAAGAGACAAACCCACATGATTATAACCATCTGATACTTGACAAAGGTGCCAAAAACATGTTGGAGAAAAAATAACCTTTTTAACAAATGGGGATGGGAAAACTAAACATTCATACATAGAAGAAGGAAAGTAGATCCCTACCTCTCAGCCTGTATAAAAGTCAAGCAGATCAAAGACCTAGGTCTTAGACCAGAAACTTTGCTATTGCTAGAAGAAAACAGGCTCAACACTCCAGCATATTATCACAGCTACTGACTTCCTTAACAAGATTCCTAAAATTTAAGAAATAACACCAAGAATCAATAAGTTGGATGGAATCAAATTAAAAAACTTCTGCACAGCAAAGGAAATGATTAGAAGTGTGAAGAGAGAGTCAACAGATTGAGAGAAAATCTTTGCCAGCAACTCCTCTGATAGTAGATTAATACTGAAAATATATAAAAGACTCAAAGTTTCTCTCTCTCTCTCTCTCTCTCCCCCTCCCTCCCTACCCCCACTCTGACAGGCGTATGCTTGTGCACTTGCACACACACACACAACCCGGTCAATTAATGGGCAAATAAACTAAACAGATAATTCTCAAAATAAGAGTACAAATGGTTAATAAATATAATGTTCAGCAAACTCAGGAAAATGCAAATCAAAACTATACTAAGATTTCATCTCATTCTAGTTAGAAGAGCAACTATCAAGAATACAAATAAATGCTTGTGATGATGTGGGGGGGAAAAGGTACATTTGTACATTGTTGCTGGGACTGCAAATTAGTACAACCACTTTAGGAGACAGTATGGAGATTGCTCAAAAAACTAGGAATAGAATCACCACATGACACAGCTATCCTAATCTTCAGTATTTATCTTTGAAATATTAAAATCAGCATTATATAGTAATACAGGCACATCCATGTTTATAACAATGCAATTCAAAATAGCCAAGTTATGGAAGGAGCCCAGATGCCTGTCAACAGGTGAATGGATGAAGAAATTTTGGTGTAATTCACAATGGAGTTTTACTCCGCTATGAAGAAGAATTAAATGATGGCATTTGCTGGCAAATGGATGGAACTAGAAAACATCATGTGAAGTGAAATAAGCCAGACTCAGAAAGTCAAGAGTTAAATGTTTTCTCTCCCATGAAGAAGATGGAGAAAAGTAAGGGAAAGAAAAAAGAGGGGGTGGATCCCACAAAAACAGGAAAGATCAGTGGAGTAGAGGAAGGAAATTGATGGGGAGGGAGAAGGGATGGAAAAAGGGAGGAAGTGAGGAAAGAAATAGACAAAATTATGCTATATACATATATGAATGTACCTCAGTGATTTCTGCTCTTATGTATACATAAAAGCACCCAATACAAAATAAATGGAAGGAAGATAATAGAGTACAGGAAGAGAAAGAGGGAAGGAGGAAGAAGGGAAAGAAGAATCACTGGGAATTGAAATGGAGCAAATTATATTCCATACATGTATAATTATGTCAAAATGAAGCTACCATTATGTATAATATACTAATTAAAACATTTAAAAAATAAAAAAAAACAAATTTGTTTTCAAAAAATTCAGAAATAAACCATTCATATTATTAGATTACATGTTGTTCTTGAGTAGCACAATATTTTTTGCTATACCAGTTCTTCCACCTTGGGATATGAATTGTGCTTTGGTCCATATATCCATGCTCTATACATTACCCACCTATTAGGCTCTTAGTGACTGTCTTGATTATCAGATTGACTGTCTTGGTATCACAGTGCTTATATCTAAGTAATCCTTAGTTAACCACCCCAGAATGATATTGACAATTTGGATATGTCAAAGAGAAGCTGTAAAGTATTTATTTTAAGTGAAAAGGAGAAAATGCTCCACTTAAGGAAATTAAAAAGAGATTGTGAGATTGCCAAGATCTATGGTAAAAATAAGACTTGTCTCTGTGCAATTGTGAAGAAGAGAAATAAAATTTGTGTTAGTTTTCTGTCACATTGCCAAAGTTATAGCCATAGTACATGATAAGTGCTTAGTGCTTAGTATAGAAAAGGAATTAAATTATAGTTGTTGATGCTATCCATATCAGGCAGCTACTGGGGATGTTGAAAGATATTTCCTGTAGATAAAGGGAAATTACTATTCTTCCAAATTACACAGTGCAAGGTAGTCAGTGAAAGAAAAAGCAAGCTCACAGGTTGCCTGGCTAGCTTAACTTTGCTTTCATCTGGAATACACCAAGTTACTTGATTACCTGGTCTCAGTTTCTGTCCTTAGAACTTGAGAGAGATGGCAAAACTTAGCCTGTCATCACTTACTGAAGGTTCATAAGAGCAGAAATTCAATTTGTAGAACCTCTCTATTCCATCAACAGATTTAATTGGTGTTTCCATATTCAATAAGAAATGCCAGTTCATGTAAGACAATTAAATCCATTTTTCAAATCAAAATACCAAGTCATTATATCAACTCCATAAAATATAAATCTATCACATTTACCATATTCACTTCATTCAGGAATTATGTAATTCGATTGAGAATGTAATAAAGTTTACTTGACAAGACTTACTTTTCCACAAATGCATTAGGATCATTACTCATATTTTTGTTATATTTTACTTATTTGCAGTTATTTTGGTTGTTGGCTTATAAATGTTATCATGAGAGATTAAAACGTGGAATTTAGGCAGTCTAGAAATTCCCAGATAAAGTTAGCATTGAGCTTCTTCTGCACATTGTAATTTTCTTAATGAACTTGTTTCAAAGCAATAGATATATAACAAATATGAAAATTACATTAACTGATTTTTCTTAAAAACGGAAAAATGTTTAAAATTCATTACTACACAAATATTAGTTTTTTTCTGGCTATATATATATTCACTTTTATCAGTATGTCTATATTTCCAAATCATCAAGTGGAAAATACATCTTGAATTTGTCACAAATTGTATTTCACACATTTATGTCTCTTTCCTATTGTATATGGCAAAACAAAATCAAGTTATACAAGTGAATTATTTAGTGATTATCACATGCCAAAAATTGTGAAGACTATTGTAGGAGCACTCTCCAATACCTTCAACCCCTCCCTTCCATCTTTCCCCATTCTATGCTAATAGACTCTGCTCTTGCCAGAATGCACCCCTTTGTTTGCGACCTTTGGACCTGATTGGTCCAAGAGTATATTTAAGCTTCTATACTTTCTGGAATAAATGGTGTTTTCTGCTTCTCACTCCAGTGTCCCTGCTTCTTGCTCTGGGTGTTTCTATGTCTCATTGGGGCAGAGCACATTTTTTACCTACACCCCGGGGCCTGGGGACAGTGGCCCCATGGATCGCCACCGTCCAGAGAGACCCTATATTGTCTTCCCCGGGGACCCCTTTCCATCTCTCTGGACCCCCAACTCATCAAGTGGACCCACGTGGCGCCCATTTTAAGCAATAGACTATGAAGGCATATGACATTTAATTTTTGTCTTTGAGCAAGTTAAATTATAAATATAATCATTAATAATACTTAACATTCTATTTCTTAATTTTAATGAATGGGTTATATTATAGTCTTTTTATGGTCACCACATATTTTAATATACTATAGATATTCTAGTCAAAATTTATTTTGCCATTTCAAATATATCAATTTATTATTAAACTTTATTATGAACTATTGTTAACATGTACAAAAACAGGCAGAAAAATAAATGTACTTCCATATACCTGTCACTTTGCTTCAGCAATTATCATCTTAGGACCAGTGTTTTTCATCTATATACCCACTCATCTCCCTCCTTCCATATTACTTTAAAGCAATTTCCATATGTCACATTAATTCATTAATAAATATCTCAGTATTTAGTTTAAAAATGAAGTACAGTCACATTTTCAATTATCTTTTACATGTTATAATTTAATTTGAGTTTTGCCAAAGGACTGTCGATGTGTTTGATTGGTTTGCATTTTGTTAGTCTCTGTTCATCTATGATTTTCTTTCTATTTCTTTTTTCCTTTGTGATTTGTTTGTTGAAATAACTAGTTCATATGATCAACAATAGTTAGGGGTTTTGGTAGCAAAATTTTGCTGATGGTATCCTTGAATGGATTAATGATATAATTAAGATATTTTATCATTTACATTTACTATATATAGATTGTTGATAGTGAACTGTAAAGATAGGAATGTTATTTACTTTTTATTTTGTAAATCCACTTCATGATTGGTATAGACGGCAAAAATTATTGCAGTTTTCTTTTGATGATTGTAGTAACTGAGCAGTGTAGATGCCTAGATCCATTAGTTTCTTAAAGGCTCATTTATATATGAATTCATACATGCATATTTGGGGTGTGGGTGAGTGTGCAAGTGTGTTTTTGTGTGTGTGTGCATGCATAGAGAGAGAGAGAGTCATGTACAAGTGCAGGTACCAATTAGAGTACACAGGCAGTGCACATTACCAACTTGAGTTATGTGCACTGCATGTGTACTTTAAATGGTACCTGCACTTGTACATAAAGAAATATTATAATATTTATTTTTTATGAATGACATTTGCATCCACTGGGCTAGTCAGATGCTAATTCCTTGCTTTCTTTATCCACACAAGTGGATAGAGTCATGTTTTCTCTCCCATCATGGGCACTAGCTACTCCTATGCTACTCATATCCCTAATACTTTATTGTACTCCTAATACCTTATTCTGCAACCCTCAGAAACCACTAGTGATAAGTTCCTGCTCATCACTCTGGTTTCAGATTATCTATTACCCAGAGATATCACATTCCTTCTTTTGAGCTTAGCTATTAAAAACAATATTATATGTAAGATTTGTGTTTGAAAGTTAGTGTTTGTCCCCATCAGTTTCATCAGCCATATTTCCTAGAAGCTTTATCAACATTTTCTGTGTGTATATAACATTTTTCCTAAGAACAGATATTCTTAAAATGTGAGAACATATGATAGAATATAAATATCATTTTCTTTAAAAACATTCTATTTATTCATACATAACTCCTACTGATTTGAAGTAACTGTGACTGAAGATTGAGTATATATATCATAATGTAGTTCAGTTTTATAAGGATTCATACTGTTAGGTAAACATAAATTATTAAATACAAATTATTAAAATATATGCACATATAATGAAAAGCTGAGAAGCAAGACATGAGTCACTTTTTTTTTTTTTGGTACTGGAGATTGAACTCAGGGGCACTCGACCACTGAGCCACATCCCCAGCCCTTTGAGTTTTATGTACAGACAGGGTCTCACTGAATTGCTTAGTGCCTTGCCATTGCTGTGGCTGGCTTTGAATTCATGATTTTCCTGTCTCAGCATCCCTAAGAACTGGGATTACAGGTTTGCACCACAGTGCCTTGCTGATGAGTCTTTATTTGAAGATGTTTAAACCATATTTTCCTACACTTTAGTTTTTTATTGTAAACCCTACAAATGATAATTCATGAGTTAAATTAAATAATTAACTATTTCTATTTATTCTACCATATTAAATCTTACCTTCAAAATTACATTTCACAAAATTTATAATACTAGTTTCGGTGATGACTGATTTTTGTAGTGAGTTCACCTACCTCTTAGTTCTGATAAAGGTACTGGAGTATAGTTACCTCAATGGCCTACTATTTCAGTAGTTGCTGATTTCTTTACATCACCTGTTATTACACTTCTTGTTCCATGACTTTTGGACTTCCTAAATTTCTGAAATGAGAGGTTATGGAGGAATCATTTACATTGAAATTGAATATTTATTATATCAGGAAGCTAATTTTTAAAGTTCAATAGCTCTCTAGAGGTACTCATAGGAGATGTAACTACCACTAAGTTATTACTTTGTAATAAATATGGAAATGAATGTTCTTACATCTTTTTATTCCTACCTGACAAGAGGGAATATTATAGATGTTTCTACATCATAAGCATCTAAGATTAAATCAGGTAGATGTTCTATTTCATTGATCCTTTTGTACCATAGATTCTTATTCAGTCATTCACTTAGTGGCTTGCTTGCTGGACCAAAGAAAATGAATTATTTTTCCTTCACTATTTATCGAAAAACAAATAATATGTCACCATATCAAAACAACTGTCTACATTAGGTTATACCTCAACCTATTGTGCTGACAGAAATATACTGTCTGGGGCGGGGTGAGGGGTAACTCAGCTCAGGTTTAAACACTTGCCTATCATGCACCAGGCCCTGGTTTTGATCCCCAGCACTAGAATATATGTAATACATCAGGGCCTTGGTTTTAGGAAGTCCAGTTGATTCTGTGGATTATAAGTAACTCTAAAACAAGCACAGTTATCGGGAATGTGACTGAATACGCCCATTTCCAGATCAGGTGGTCTGATCTGAGAGACCTCATACTGTAGCATGGAGATAGACACTTGATTTTCTTGAATACAGCCAAAGGTGAGTATGTATCTTTATCTGGGATGATACCATGGTAAATCTGCATACCTATAGCAACAGTTTAATGCCAAGCATGGTATTAAGACTGCTTATAGCTTGATCTATGAAGGAAGCTACATTTCTTCTCAACCTTTTTCAATAAGTATTGTCTGCCAACTGTCCCATCCCCTAACATTTTTCCATGTGGCCTTTCTGCCCATTCAGACATAATGCTAGTATCCCTGAAGTAAGAAGCTCCTGCAAAATAGGTCCTATTGATTCTTAGGATCCTTTAAAAATAAGGTGAAAGAATAACCCATTTTCCCATTCTTATCCTAGTTTATGTTTATATTTATTTATAGCTCTTATTTAGTAAGTACTACAGGAATGAAATAAAAGACATACAAATATACTAAATTATATTTAGAGCTATTCAGACCTACATATTAGTATATCTTTAGAAATGTACATTTTAAAATCTCTAGTAATATAATTTGTGCTGGGGAGGGATTAGACATGCCTAAGATTTTACATTTGAAGAAGTGTAATAGAGATAAACATTCAGAGGGGAAAAGTGAATTGTCAGACAAAAGTGATGGGGAAGGCTCAAGCTTTCTAGCTAGGTTCCAGAACTGAGATTTCTAAATGAAAATTTCCCATTCCATTTCTCTTCAGATCCAATAAAGCACCAAATCCTTTCAGTTATACCTACTGAGTAACTTTCAGACCTGTACATTAATTTCTATTGTTATCATCTTGATTTCTGACTTTCTATGTTCTCCCAAACATCTCTGAGAACCTCTGAATCAGCATTTCCATTTCTGTTCCTTCTGGTCTTTCCCATAGTCCATTATTCTCATTATATACTTATTAATCATTTGAAAAACAAACCTGCTTTTTTCACTCTTCTGTTTAAAAGATTCCAGAGAATTCTAACCTAGCATAAAATCTAAAAACACTTATTTTATGAAACGATTTAGTTGCTATGACCAAAAGACCTGACAAGAACAATTAGAAGGGGAAAAATTTATTTGGGGGCTCAGCGTTTCAGAGGTCTTAATTCATAGATAGCTAGTTCCATTCCCTGGGGCTTGGGTGAGGTAGGACATCATGGCGTAAAGATGTGGTGGAGGAAAGGGGCTCAGGATATGAGGATCTGGAAGCAGAGAGAGTTTTGCTCAACAAGGACAGAATATAAAACTCAAAGGCACACCCTTAGCAACCTACCTCCTCCAGCCACACCCTACCTGCCTAGTTACCATCAAACTAATCCCTATAGAGGATTAATGCACTGATCCAGTTAAACCTTTTAGAACTCAATCATTTCATCTCTAAACATTCTTGAATTGTCTCACACATGAGCTTTTGAGGGTTACCTTATCTAAATCATAACAAAGTCCTTTATGACTTACTCCCTAATTACTATACTTTTCCTCTTGATAATCTTCCTGTTATACATCAGTGACACTAACAGGAGCGCCTTTGTAAATGCCACTCCCTTTGCTTGGAATACTCCTTCTTTTTGCCATGATTTGCCTAAGTAAATATTTCATTTAAATGATACCTCCTCAGAAAAGCCTGTGCTTTAACTCCTACATGAATTATGTGTCTCATCGCTTTCTTTTTCTTCTCAGAGCATTTCTGTCAATTTGTAATTGTAAACATGTTGTTTGACTGTTAGTAATGTCTGCATTGTAAATTGGCTACATAAAGGCTGTATCTCTAACATGTGATAACATTTTTGTACATAGAATGGGCTCAGGGAAGAATTGATAAACTAATGATCAATTCCAAGAAACCAGTGAAGGAGTCAAGTAGCTAACTTAATCCCTTGGGATATAGGTGGGTAGGGAAATAGTGAATTTCAGAAGGTATTCTTAGGTTTAGAAGAATTCAAAAGCTATGTTTTTGTTTTTCAATTTTTTTTTGGTACTGGAGAGTGAACTCAGGGGCACTCGACCACTGAGCCACATCCCCAGCCCTATTTAGTGTTTTATGTAGAGACAGAGTCTCAATTAGTTGCTTAGCACCTCGCTCTTGCTGAGGCCGGCTTTGAACTCATGATTCTCCAGTCTCAGCCTCCCTATCAAAGGCTGTTTTTAAAAATTATTTTCAGGTAGAACTTTTTACATTTTCTGAAAGAGAACCAAAGTCCAGGAAGTGTAAGATTCTGGATATTGGACTGGAATCAGCTAGATTAAGAAGCATAAAATAATATAATTTGGCAATTCAGTTCTAGTTTGTTATCATTTGAAAACAATTTAAATTTAATTAATAGCAAAAGTATTTACAAAACTAGATAATCTAATAATAATTTAGAAAATGGTACTTTGATTTTAAGAACAAGACAAAAGGTTACTTTTGAGAGAGAGTTTTGCTTAACAAGGACAGAATATAAAACTCAAAGGGACACCCTGAGCAACCCACCTCCTCCAGCCACACCCTACCTGCCTAGTTACCATCAAACTAATCCCTAAGTAACTAAGGTTAGTTATTTGACTAAAAGGTTTTACTTGATGTAGAGGAAAAAATAGCACCACATCCCACATTAAATAAGACTCAGAGTAGTATTATACTTTCTCCATTCAGAGAAATGCATTGTTTAGAATCATACTGGAACATATGGCTCATAAAGTAAAAAATTAATTCTGTCATATAACATAAATGCTATATTTATTTATAGAACACAATTATTTTGGGCCATTTGTAAAACAGACTCTTGACATAAATGTCACTATTTGCATTTTACCATTGCTTATTTTCTCTTTGTGGTGGTCTAAAACTAGGATCTAGTAATCAGTTGATTATTTCATTGGGCTGGTGAGTGAAGTTTCTGGAGTTCTCTGATTAGAAGACTAAACTATATATAACTTGATAAGTTTGGAAACCAAGGTGGTATAATTCTTGGTCTATTCCCAACGTCACTTTAATCCACCTGCTCACAGTTAGTGTGGATGTTCATTGATATTTCCAGGTCTTCCCCTTCTAGGGAATATAATAGGGATTTATTTTCCTGCCCCTGCTCAGTTATTGTATTCTTCTAATTTGATTTGACTAAGTAAATAAAAATAGGAGCAACGTATGTCACTTCTGAGATAAAGCATGAAGGGTAAGTGCTCAGTTTTGCACATTGTCCACTGTGAGCAGTGATAATCCAGATGGTGAAGGCTTCAGATCAGCCTTGTCCTGGAGGGAGGACAACATAGAACAGATCACTGCTCACCCAAGATTATATGCAGCATGATGAAGAAACAGACATTTCTGTTTAACACCACTGAAATTTGGATGTTTTTACTATAGCATATCAGGTCTGTCCTGACTGACAAAGTACTAGAATTATTTAGTAGTAGAAGAGTACTGATATTAAAAGTAAATGAAGAAAATATCCAAACATATCATAGGTTTATGTGTCAAATGGAAAATGAAAAAAAAAACTTATCAGAGGCAGAGAAAATGACAGCCCATGCTAAAATATTTCTAAAGCTATTATCTATGATAAAATTGAAAACAGATTATGCAACTAAGGAACCTACAGTTAAAGGGAAGAGAGGGAAAAACAGAATT
Source organism: Xerus rutilus (assembly GCA_028644305.1). Taxonomy (NCBI): domain Eukaryota; kingdom Metazoa; phylum Chordata; class Mammalia; order Rodentia; family Sciuridae; genus Xerus; species Xerus rutilus. The sequence continues at coordinate 123,976,523 of CM053402.1, read as the reverse complement.
AGTGATATGTGCTTCTGTTGTCTGGCACATTGTTTTTTAAAAAAAGAAAAGAAAAAGAAGGTTCAGAAAACTATTGCCTAGTTTGTAAACATTAGTATAATGGAATACATTCCAACAACTCAGGGACTTGTGGGTTTGTAGAGGCAAACACTCCTGAGCCCCCAAATAAATTATAAAATGAGAAACTAATGAAGAGATTAGAAAAGCAATTAAAATTGTAATACATTAGAGTAAAATTAATAAGATGCCTTTCATACCCATTATAAGCACCTCTCAATGGGTCTATGATAATTGGAATGAATATTATATAGAATTCTCTGATATTAGGAACTAAGGTAGATATCCTTCATGGTTCTGTTTCCATTTTTCTTTCTCCTGAAGCCTTATGGAAATACATTTTGTTGTACAGTGTAAGTAACTTTTTTTTGAAACTTCATATTCTTTGTCACCTAAAAGCCTAGCAAAATTTTTCTAAATTGTTATCTGCATGATGTTAGTGGTATGAATCTCAGAGAAACTAAACCCACCAATCACTTTGTGGTCCTCTCTGTCTCCTGTCACTCCATGGCATAGCTATACAATGTTGCCACTTTTAGAAAATAAATGTAACTCAAATTGAGATAAATTTAGTTACATGTCTTACATTCTCACTTTGGGAAATCATCTGGCCTAGATTTTCATAATTGGTAAGATGAAAGCAGATGGTCTAGGGCAGTGTTTCTCAATCCCAGCACTATTGACATTTTGGGTTGAATGAGTCTTTGTTGTGGACTGTAGGATCCTCATGGCATTAAAGATTTCATGGACCAGTAGAACCCCTCAGTTTGACAAAAACAAATGTCTCTGGAAATTGGAAAAATCTCTTGATGCACAAAATTTCTCTACCTGAAATTTATTGTTAGAAAATAAATATTAAATGAAATTATATTTATAAATAAATAATTAGAATACTATTAAGTTTGCAGCAAGATAACCAGCATATTATGCAAGCCCAAACACCAATACATATTTAAATATAGAGGATTTAAATGTAGACTACAGAAAACTAAAGAAAATCACAAATTGTAGTTTCATTTAAATCAAGGATAAACAAAGATATTCTTTGGAGGATTATTTTCTTATTGTATTAACTCTCACTTTTCTCTTTGAAATAATATTAAAGCATTTGAATAAAATATAAGAGAAACTAGACCATAGTCAAATATTCAGAATCAGTGCATGGGCATGGAAAAGTGACCTCTGGGCCTTACTTATACGAGAGTGAGAGCTGTGCCCACAAATTCTTCCAACAGCAATGAACATGTTGCTTCTACTGCTTTATAAAGGAGCTTTCAAATGTGTAAGAACAAGTGGATACATAGCTCTGTAATTAGCAAATATTAATTAGAAGACCTAATGAATTAAAAAAAAAGTACATACTTATAGCTCTGAAATCCCATGAATTTCCTTAATCACATTCAACTTCCTCCGCTCAATCAATTTAATGCCCTTTCCCAATTTGTATTAATTCCTTCTCTGAGTTTACAAGGTAAGAAAAATCTTTGTTCTTTTTCAAAAGTCACAAAATGTTACTCTTGTACCATGAAAACATTGCATTTTCTCTCTGTATGCCCATTTGGACCTCTCTAGTTCTGAACAGTAAGTAAAATAAGATTTTTCAGAAGGAGGAGCCACAAGAAGACTATCACTGGAGAGCAATAACACATGATAACTAGTCTGGACTTGAACAACTCGGGATACATCTGAGCGAAGAAATTATCTACTTAGAACAAAAGAAGTGTCATGTATGATTTCAGAAAACAAACAAAACCAAAGCTAACAGTACACGCTCTGTGCTGGTTATTACAATCACAGCTTTCCAGTATGGCTTCCTAAACTAATTTGCTGTTACCTGATGAAAAAGAACAAAAGAAAAAAAGAATCTCCACCATGCCACCTTTCATTAAAGTTATGTTTGTTTGAGATTTTGTTATTTGCAATCGCTCATCTGTTAAATTAGAAGTTTTAATTCTTCACAGTTTGTCACCTTTTAAATTCTGGTCTGTTGACATACACTTTCTTATAAGTCCAAGAAACTTGAAAATGCAATTTGAAAGCAAATTGACAGTTTTACTGGCTAATTAAAAAACCAAAACCACCTAAAGTGTCATCTTTATTTTTCAAGCATGTTTTTAAAAAGATGAATTAGCCTGGTTGATATTTTTTCTAAATAACCACAGCATTAGCCTATGTAGTGGTTTCCTAATATTTTAAAGATTTTTCCCTGCCATTTCCTGTCCTCCATTGTGACACAAGATATTTGTGACTTGAAATAAATAAATAATATATAACAAATATTAATATAGCAAAGGAGTAATAAAGATTTCTCTATGAAGATGAAGAGATAATAAAGAAAATACAAAATGAAATACTATGTAATGACTAGAGTAACAAAAAGGAAATGTAGGTCACAGAGACCTCCAGGAAATTTTTAAAAATCACAAATTACAAGAGAGATAAAGAAATATCTATTGACTGGCTAGTAGTGATCACGATGTGTGATTTTTTTAGATATTAGGTGATGGAGTCAGAAGCACAAAAGTCTTTCACTCTTTTAAGTACAAATAAAAAAAACAAGAAATCAAGTGAAGTGTATTATTTGCCTTATTTAAAAAAGCAATTCTTACCTTGTGAAATTATCGGGGGCACCACTGTATAGATAAAGCACCAAGTACAATCATTTGCCTCATAATATTGTAGTCAATGACAGCCTGAATATGGACCACCTGTGTGATGGCGGTCTCATAATATTACATGCAGCTGAAAAATTACTATTGCCTAGTATTTTTACAGTATCTTTTCAGTGTTTAGATACACAAATACTTACCATTGTGTTAAATTTGCCAACAGTATTCAGTACACTGCCCCATTGTACAAGTTTATAGCCTAGGAGCAATGGGTTAAAACATTTAGCTTAAGTGTGTGGTAGGTCATCCTACCTAGGTTTGTGTAAGTGAACTCTATGATATTTATACAACAATGAAACGATATAAATATGAATTTCTCAGAATTAGTTCTCATTATTTTAGTGACACATAGCTGACATTTTACAGGACAGAATAGACACAATAAATATCTACTATGGTAGGATGACTACTTTGATTCAGTCTCTCCTCCCACCCAGCACCAGCTGGGACTCACCCAAGAATGTCCAACTCATGTCATGGGGCAAAACTGATTTTAGAATTACTTAACACAAGAAAATTGCAGTTTGTGTTTAGATTTTCCTTCAGAGTAGATCAAATGTTTCACTGTTAAACTACAACACATGCATTTTAAATACATTGGATGTGCTCCTTAAGAATGTGCTTTCTAGGTGACTTATAATTGCCCACCAATAAAATGATAAGGCACAGCTGAAGATGATTAAGATTCTGCAACTAGTATTGTCAAGTTTTTAATAACAGGGGCTGGTTGTAAAATAAAGCTTTGGATTCCACATTAAAATATTTAAATGAATGAATCTTGCATTTAACATAGAATGAGATCACATTGTGCACATTTTGAAGATAGTAAGTGTAAACTGAGATGATGAAAAATAGAGTTGAATCATTTCAAATTGCTTTATTCTGTTTCAAAATATCTTAATCTATTGCTAATTCTTTTGAGTAAGATAAGGTCCCAACACTGGAATGAAGTAATATTCCAGCATTATAGTTGTATGGGATTGGTGAGAATGTAGGTGATATGAGCAAAATACATGTGTATATTTTAATTTCTCATTCTTTTCTTGAGTTTGGTTTCTTGTCGTCAGATTTTTTGCATGTGTATTTCTCACCAATAAATATACTATAACCTATTTGTTGTTGCTTTAAAAGACAGAGCAAGAGCAAAATGAATTACAGCCAATATTTCCTTTCAGAGAGGGCCTCCTACCCCAACATCACTCAGCTTGGAAAAGGATGACGGGGAGAACAATTGCTCTGAACCTGAAGCTTTTCAAAGCATTGACACAAGATTGAAGGACTTGGGGGAAAAGGAAAATTGGACCCTGAGAATCTGTTCTACTTTTGTTCAAATAATCAATGAGAAAGATACTGGTCTTTCATGTTCTCAGCAGGGTCTTTTGAACAAATAGTGGCTGACAGACTTGTGTTTTTATTTTTTTTTAACCTTGTTGACTTTTTTCCCCTGCAAAAATTTGGAGGATGCAAAATAAATAAGAAAAAGTTCTCAAAGACTTTTTAAGATATAGTAGCCAGTAATACCATCAAAGTCACTGGTGCCAAAGCTCTTGATGTGTGGGTTCAATGTCTCAGGCAAAGAAAAAAATAAAAAAGAGAAGAGTACTGTGATTTGACCTTCCCAAATAAACACAGTGCAATTTGAAGATGTATTGGAACTATTTTACATTGGTACTAACGCATACGTAATGTTGATTAGAAATACTGAATTTTTCTTGTCAAGTACTCAAGTATTTTGCTTATAAAAGGCTGTATTCCAACAGCGTGTAAAATATCTGTTTATAAACTGACGTGCCTGATATGAGTTGCCCTTTTATTTTATTTATATATATATTTATTTATATAAATATGTATTTTTATATATATATATGAACAAGAGAAAACTTCAGAGCTCTGAGAACTTCAATTGCTTTTTTTGTAAAATAGTAAATTTGTTCCATTCTATAGTAATGATGAGCCCTATATTAGTGATACCATTCTTGGAAGTCTGAGTCCCATTCCCCCAGTATTGAAGATGGAACACTCAAGAAACACCCAAGCAAGTGCAGAAAAAAAGTTTTATTTAAAGGATAGAACGGTGACATACTTCTCCTGAAAGAGAAGGCGATCCAGAGCTGGTATCCAAGGGAGGGAGTGAATCTTGTCATCTCACATTTCCCAGGTTTCTTCTCAAGCCCCTCCTCCTATTCCCCCCATGCTGCCAAAGGCAGGAAGGGGCATCCAGAGGGTACTTCTCTCCATTTTCCATTATCTGCCAAGAAAGGTGGGAAGGGAAGCACCCAAGAAGTACCCATTAACAGTTCCCTGTTGGGAGGAACAATTCCCTGGAGGCAGGTGACCTTGGCCACAGGTGAGGTGGAAGGGGAAGTGTCCTGAAGGTTTTAACATTCTATTCCCTTTGAATCAGCTTCCATCTTCCAAAATTAATCAATCAGATCGTCTGTCTATACTAACTGCCTGCCCACTGTTCTTACTTCATCAGTACCCCAAACAAATTATTTGTGGGAGAAGGTGAGGATTGGGTGATGATACTTTAAGGAGAGAGGATTTTTATTTTATTTTTTTATTTTTTATTTTTAGTACTGGAGATTGAACTCAGGGGCACTCCACTACTCAGCCACATCCCCAGCCCTATTTTGTGTTTTATGTAGAGACAGGGTCTCACTGAGTTGCTTAGCGCCTCGCCATTGCTGAGGCTGGCTTTGAACTCGCGATTCTCCTGTCTCAGCCTCCCAAAGTGCTGGGATTACAGGCTTGTGCCACCGCACCCGGCTGAGAGAGAATTTTTATGGTCTCATCTTTAATGTAGATTCTTCACATAAATTATTTATAATTGTTCTGCATGCATAATTTGGTGCTTCTCACTGAATTATTTATTTATTCAATAATTTGTTTTGGTATGGATTCAAAGATATTTATTTTGCCATATTTATTTTGTTTTGAAATATAATATATGATAACTTGCTCCAGTTGTTCTAGTTCCGACCATTGGAAGCTTCTTCTGTTACTTCCTTTGTCTCTTTGGCATACACTCATTATTTTGTGGGTTTTTCTATTATTTTTATGAGTACTTCCTTACTTTTCAGTTCTGTGATATGCTATGGCTAACTTCCTCTTGTGCTCCTAGAACCAGCCATTTCTCCAAGGAATCTTTGCTTACTCAGATAGAAAATGGTATTTAAAATCATGATCTGGATGCTCAGTGTGCTTGTTGCTACTGGGGTATGGTCAGTTCTATGCTCTCTCAGCTGAGAGAGTGTGTATTTGCAGTCTCTACATAGATCTATAAGAATTTTATACACAAAAATACATGCTTATATTAAGCTAAACACGATGCCAGTAATTGTTCTAGCTTTCTCCCTTTTATTTCTGATTTTCAACTTAAAAAGAAAGCTGATTCTCACTATCTGCCATCAGTTTACTTAGTTGGTCAGTTCTAGTGTACCTGTAAATAATATCAAATCTGTTGGTTCATTTTCTGTTAATTTTTTCTGCCACTGGAAAAAGATGTTCAGATTTCTCATAATTTTTAATATTTAACATGCTTTTTCAATTGCCTCTTTCCCCTCATCTTCTTTCTTTGCCGCAGTACTTTATTTGGATTCCTCTTAAAAGTCCCCTGTCCCCCTTATATGTGATTCCTCCAGTTAGTAGGTTTTAATCTTATATAGTGTATGTATCATGCTACTTCATCTCCTTTCTGAACATTCCATTTTCAAGAAATTCATTGTTTAGCATTCATTAAGAAAAAAACATTAAGAAAGTAAAAAACTGAGATTGAGTAATTTTGAATCATTGGGTACTTTTAAGATTAAAATGGATGACTTAAAATATTAAGGAAGTATTAGAATTTGTGTACACCTTAAAACATACTTAAATTATTTGATTTCTTTGATGATATATGCTGTGGGTAGAAACTTCTTTCTGCCAACTATATAAAAAATTAGGTGGTACCTTTGGCTCTGAGAAGAGTAATGATTTCCATTATTGGGTCAGGGACTGTATAAAGTTACAGAATATGTTATTTATAACCTTTTCTCTTATGGAAATGAAGAAATAAGATAGTTTTTGAATACTCGAAGAATGATATTTAACTTTAAGGAAAGCAATAGCAATATAAATATAATCTGAGCAAATTACCACAGAATCTGTATTCTATATGGTAGTGTTACTATGAATTAAAAAGAAAGGCTACAATGATTGTGAAATAATTGAAAATATGTCATGAATAAACCTGTTTGAGACAAGACTTTCTGCTCATGTTATACACAAAATCATTTCCATGTGCTCAAATCATTTTCATGTTCTCATTTTTAAGGCATTTACACTTAATTCCTTTGTTCTCCAGATACTCAACATTTAGCATCACCCTTAAAATGCCCAGGACAATTGTGTATAAACACACACACACACACACACACACACACACACACACACACACACACGGAGGCATTAACTGGATCATGATGTCAAAAATGCTGAGGTTGAAAAACGCTTCTCTAAATAAAAGTATGTGATACATGACCACACTGTTGGAGATAGTAAGCCTATGCAGATAAACATTTAATGGAGCAGTGATGTTTGACACAGACAAACAAGGCTAGGCTCAATTTCACAGATTAAGAGCATTGTCTTCCACAAGACTGCCTTCCCTTCAGACACCAGCCACTCATTGAGAGGTCCCAGGCTTCTGCACCTCTGACTAGCTAGTTACAAATTCCTGGATTCCCACCAATACCTCAGAACTCACAGTTTACTAGAGAAACTCACAGGATTCCATAAAATATTACATTTTTGATGGATTATTGCCAAATAGGGAAGATCTCCTAACTTCTCATGTCTAGAGTTTTCACAACAGTTTAATTACATAGGCATGACTGATTAAACCACTGACTACATGGTAAAACTCAGTCCCTAGTGATCTTTTCCTCTTGCAGGTCATGAGGACATCATGTCTTAAAAACTGAACCCTAGCCGGGCGTGGTGGCGCAAGCCTGTAATCCCAGTATTTAGGGAGGCTGAGACAGGAGAATCACGAGTTCAAAGCCAGCCTCAGCAAGGGTGAGGCACTAAGCAACTCAGTGAGACCCTGTCTCTACATAAAACACAAAATAGGGCTGAGGATGTGGCTGAGTGGTCGAGTACCCCTGAGTTCAATCACCAGTACCAAAAAAAACAAAAAAAAAAACAAAAAAACTGAACCCTCTAACTGCGGGTCGATCTTCCTGTCATTGCGAGCCTTTATCTTGAACCATCTCCCTAGCAGAAACTATTAGGACCCACTATGAATAGCACATACACTTCAGTAACCTGGCAAATACCAAGGATCAAAAGGCTGTTTTCCAGAAATCAGGGACAAAGCTTGCCAAATTCTTCATAGCATGGGAATTGGCTTTCTAAATAAATGGATATATAATGATGAAATGGTATCATTATAAACTGGATATTTATCAAATATATTTTCAAAGAGAATTTTACAAATACAGGACAATATAGTTACAATCATGTCAAAAACTACACATAAAAATGTAGATACATAGAAAAAACTCACTTGTAACTTTGATATAGAGAAAAAGATAAATTGTGAAAGTGAACCAAAAATATTGGAATTTGGATACTCACCTGCCATTTCTCATTTCTAGGGAGACAAACTGAAATAGCCTAAACATATTTAGGAGAATTTAAGTTTATTTTTGGACAATACTAGATTTTTTTCCCTGAAATTCAGATTTGAGATAGATGATTTTGAAACCTAAGTAGCATATATGTTAGAAGGCATAAAAATTCAAAAAAGGATATTTTAAAATTCTCCAAAATGGAAGATTTAGAACAAAGCAATACTTTGGTAAATTCTCATTAGTAAACATCAGTATGTCTAAAACTCAGGCAAGACCTACTGAGGTACACAGATGATATAAAAATAAAATTATTAATGTACACATAGGTAAAAGACCATACCTAATATAGGATTAATTTATATTTGCACAGAACTGATGCGGTATTAATAAAAATAATTTAAATAGAAGGGAGAATATATATAGTTGCAGAGAAACACATGTAAAACATGTCCGAAAGCAGAAAAGAGAAAGTAAATAAATTATAAAGAGAACTTAATACATTTCTGATGAAGGCTTGTTGAAAACAGAGCAACTTATTCTTAATAAAAAGGCCATTAAGGCACTACTTCATCTGGAGAATGTCATAGCTTAAAGGGCCAGATCCAGTTGATGAAGCTTTTGAGAAACAACAGCTTTCTTTTGTAGCTACGGTTACACTGTGTGTGGGGGCCAAAGTTGAAAAACACTATATCCTTGGGTGTAGAGCTGAAGGACATAGAAAAATAGAGCTAACTTTTAAAGGAGGAAGAGAAGACATAAAATGACTGATGGAAAATTAATGAAAATTGTAATTCATTATTTTCAATTTTTAAAATCCTCACTAGTTTTTTTCACAGAATGAAAAAAGCCATGACTCTTTTCTATTTTTAATGTTTTTATAAAATAGTATAACTTTTTAAAATGCCTATTATTATCTCCTCAAGAGTCTTTTTCCTACATTTTAATCTTACGACTTTAACCATAATGAATGGTTAACAACCACAATCACAACAACATCAACAACAACAAGAACAACAAAACTACTAAGACTGGTCTTTCTAAATTCTGCTTAACCCTACTGGAATGTTGGAGCTACAGAAGACTTCAGAAATCAATAGTTCAAGCTTTACTTTCCAGTTGAGTATCCATCAAAAAGAATTATTTAACAAGCATTTGTCAAAAAAGCAGATAAATGAGATGACAGAGACTTCAAGAGGCTAAGTAAATGTAGCAGGATTTTGTGACGGCTGATTCAGCAAATTGGAATCCATGTCTTCTGGGTTTCACCCGTTGTTTTTTTCAGTCACATCATTCTTCATTGATTTTATAGTGAATCCATAGTGAATAATTGATTTATATACACTGAATTTTAAAATGGAAAATGTGGTTTTAGAATTATTTTTGAAGTGGAGCAATTCAACTCTGTTGAGTCCAATATTGGGTTTAATATACAACAGAAATGTTTTCTACACTGTCCTCAACAATCACTGTTTGAAATTTAAGTGGCATAAATTAAGAAAAAAAATTGACATTAATCTTGTCATAGGACAAGACCATTGTAATGATCTAGTAAAAAAAGTATACTAAAGACTTTTTATGTAGTCTGATTAAGAATATTTTACATTTATTTAGATTTTTATAATTTCTAAAGTCTTTCCCATCTTCTTCACATTTAAATAAGGAACTAATAAGAGTGTACTTTTTCTTCTAGGGGCTTTTAAGGAAATGGGCTTCGTAGTCGTTACATAACAAATTCAAAAACTGCTATTGTTGTCCTGATGATATTTCTGCATTTGTGCCATAAAATTCTGCAAATTAATAATACTAGTATTAATTTATTCTCCTTTTCCAGTATATTTTAGGAATATATTCTTTGGTGTTTTTCTTAATTTATATTTTACTCTTACTTTATATTCCTCTCAGTTCATGGACAAGTAAACATTTTCAAACTCTACTTAACTGAATATGAATGATTAAGGACAGCCATTATAACAAAATAAACTCCCCCAAAAAAACCATACTTTGTTACTTTTATTGGATTCATAAAATATAACTTTTCCTGCTTACTTTTTACAATTACTACTTGCTTTTGCTGACTGACTTATTGATCAACCTCGTAGGAAATTAGTTGCAATTAAAACAGTGGAAGATATTTGAATTTGTTCAAAACTATGAGCTCCTCTCAGTGACTTTTCAGTTTGAAAATTCTTCTATTCTACTGGATTTCCTAAAATTTTATTAGGCATCCAATTTTAAATCTAAGATTGTTCATCTTAACTCTATCCTGTTCAATCACTCCAATCTCTCCAGATAATTGCTCTTCTGCACTAAAACACTAAAAATGGAAGTGTCTGAATATGGCCATTGATTTGAAAAGCCAAGTTTGGGGCAGACCAGGGTGCAAATGATATTTAATCACTGATACTCTTATGTGTATACTTAATAAGAGGTTCTCTTTCAAACCTTACTGTACAGTACACCTAAAAATAATATTGGCACTTCAATCATCTATTAGAAAAATTTAAACTGCATAGCTAATTAATATTACACTCAAGTTAGTGAGAGATCTTGCTTTGATCTACTTCTGAGGAGGTCACAGATGATAAAGCAAGTAATCATACATTTTTACTTTATTCTGAAAGGAAAATCATGTAAATTTACCTTATCCACTTTGAAGGTAAAGATAAGCCATTTTCTTAATTGAAGAAATAAGAATAATCACTTCAGAGACTTTCTCTTGGCAGTTTTTCTGTGCACGGTTTAATTCATATGGAAAGCTTTGTAATTATCACTGAATGTCCAATTTGCTTTAAACATCTTTAATTTTACTTTTTCATCAATGTGAATCGTGATTTATTAGAACATTACATAACTTTGTTTATTTCTGATTTAGTCAGCTCCTTCAGCTTTTCTTTTCATTGCTATGACCAAAAAAACTGACTAGAACAACTTAGAGGAGAAAAATTGATTTTGGCTCACAGTTTCAGAGGTTCATTCAGTCCATTGCTGATTCCACAGCTCTCGGGCCAGATGAGGCAGTGCAACATGGTGCAAGGGTGTAGCAGAGGAAAGCAGCTGGGTATAAGGCAACCAGCAAGCAGAGAGCTCAGCTCACTAATGACAAAATACGACCCCAAAGACACATCTTCAATGACCTAATTCCTCCAACCACACCTTATCTGCCTATAGTTACAATCCAGTTAATTCATATCAGTGGATCAAACCTCCAATCACATTATCGCTTCCGTAACCTAATCTGAAATGAAATCCTCAGAAAATTCTTGCATTTTCTCACACATGAGCTTTTGGGAGGACTCTTCTTGTCTAAACCACCATAATTCATATTTGTGAATGTTATTCATAAAGAGAATTCCACTAAATGTGCTCAAAATAACTGCCAAACACAAGCTGTGTATACCAAGACTGATTCTGCTCCTACAGAAAAGCAAGGTCCTGGAGATGAAGGTCAATTTAGCAGGAACTGTGAAGCCAAATCAAAATGACCTTAAACAAAAGAGAACAGCAGTGTTTTATGTGGTTGATGCATTGTCAGTCAAATATGGTAATGGCTAGATTTATAAGGACTACAATTTTATTTGACAGACAATTTTTGAAAGTAGAATATGCATGTAGAAAAAAATTTGATAGCTATTCTTTTTTGGCAGAAATAATTTTATTACCACTTTTAACAGAATGTCATTGCTTAATGCCTTTGGGGAAAGGGTGGGTCAAATATGAAGAAAATGAAGGAAAAAGAACATACTTTTAATGCAATAGAAGGACTGGATCTTAAAGATGTGTAATTTTTATTCTATTAAAACACTACTTTGGGCTATCTAAAACATTTATGACTTGCACACTTATATTCCTTTTTAGTAAAATATTAAACAAGTAGCTTTAACCAAGTGACTAAATTACATGCATCAAATCATCATGCTAATTTGGGAGAGATAAGGCAGACGTAGAGACTCCCAAAAGACTATACATTACTAAGATCATAAGCCTTTATTAAGGGCTGGGGTTGTGGCTCAGTGGTAGCGTGCTCGCCTTGCATGCGTGAGGCACTGGGTTCGATCCTCAGCACCACATAAAAAAAATAAAATAAAGATATTCTGTCTGCCTACAACTAAAAAATAAATATTTAAAAAAATAATAAGCCTTTATTAAAAGAATTTAGAACAATCAGGTGAAAGCAAAAAGATTGGTGATGAAAAATTCACAATTCTTTATTGCACTTTTAAAAGTTAGGTTTATATAATCGGTAGTGTATTATACAATATAAAGGGGTATAACAAAAAGTAATTTACTGAGAACATGGTAATAGTGCTTATTTATAGTAAATCGTAGGTTGTTTAACTACAAGCTTGTCTACAGTTAGCCATATATACACAGATGAATAATACCTGTCTTATGAAAAAGATATATAACTCAAAAAATGGCTACAATGAGCAGTAATAGCAAACATATAATGTGCACGTTTATAAAAATTAATGAAAAATTTGATACAGTTTGCATAAGACCTAATATTATGCTGAGTTATTTAGAGAAAAAACATATAATACAGGTTACTAGGCAGTTTCCAAACTCTGTGTTACATAAAGCAAAATATTTGTAGTTAGGAAGGAGATAAAACAGAGTGAAAATGTGCTTTGCAAAAGTTTAAAAATTTCATTTTTAAATGCTTTATTTGTAAACAACATACAAAGCATAAATGTAATATAAACTGGAGACTATTCTTTCAGTTTATGTTGTAAAATATCATGAAACAAAAAATGTCTCATTTATATACAATCAAATAAAAATCATGAAACTTTGTGTTACCGGAAAGTAAAATAAATTATGTCCAGAGAAATGTTTGACATGTACCCAGAAAATTATGTAAAAACATATTGTTGAACTTAATTATCTATTAAATGAAAAAGTAATGTGCTATAATTTTGTGAATATCTAAGTTCTAATCTTCAGACAGTAACTAGTCTCATTTTGTTATTGTTGCCCTCTTTCTATGACAGGAATAGAATTGACTGAGGAAGTAGTAGCTGTCATAAGTAATAAACTCCAACACTTTCATGATATAGCACAATAAGAGTGCATTTCTCACATGTATAAAGGACAGTGTAGGTGCTTTTTGTCCATGCCAATCTGTGTCTTGTGATTTAATTATCCTGTAGGGTCTCGGGGTCCCCCAAATCTGCAAAGTACAGTGGAGAGGGGAGAATAGAGTGGGAAGCCATGCCTGCTCCTGAATCAGCCCAGAAACAACACAAATCACTTTCTACTTGGGTGAGGATTTGGAAATGTTCCCCAAGACTGGGCAGCTACTTCGCAGCAAATATTCTATATAATTATGATCTGAATTCTTGAGCCCTTCAATTCAAGTGTATATGTCAACTAATCCCCCCAGTAGATGGGACTAGTAAATGGGGGCCTTTGAGAAGTGTTTAGGTTGTGATGATGGAGTCTTTATAAATGAGATCAGTGTCCAGAGAGCTGCCATGTTGCTTCTATCCTATGAGGACCCCTGGAGGAGGCACCATCTATGAACCTGAACCAGAAAATAGACCCAGAGTAGACAGCAAATGTAGCAGTAATGTAATCTTGGACATCCCAGACACCAGAACACATAGAAATAAATGTTTATTAACCAGTGTATGATGCACTGAAATAAGAAAATGAGAAATATATAACTCTAATCCCTGACATGAAATGAAGAATTGAACATGATATTGCTTTATAACCATGAATCTCAGGAGTTTCAAGGCTGTTTTTCTCATCCACATTGTTTATTGATAACAGTGAAAGTGATGATCTGCACATGATCTTGGTGAGATCCCTGGAGGTTTCTTACTTTGGGAATGACTCCTTGTTTTAAGGCCCCCTTTGGATAAAGCACTATCCTCCTGACTCTGATGCTTTTGCTGTATTGTATCCTTTTCCGATACTAAACTGTAAATTATTAGACAGTGCCATTTTAGTTATTAGTTGGGTTTGGAGATCAAAACCAGTTTCATCGAAAAGCATTAGTGAAGTACTACACAATTCTAGTCACCCCAGAAAGGATTATGTGCACTAAGAGAAATGTTAAGCAAATTCTTGCCATTTATTAGATATAATGACTAATAACAAAATTTCAAAAAGTGGTAAAACTGTGGGAAGGAAATACAATAGGACAATAGAATTGGGAGTTACTGGGAATGGAGACAGGCTGACTGCTGCTTAGGTAAACCTAGGAGGAAGCAACATTGGTCCAAATTAGGAAGATAGAAAAACAAGTAAAAACAAAATGTCTAGGTCCAGGAGAGATGTGCTGCTGATGCAGGGAGCAGCAGGAGCAGAGACTAAGTGGTTTTGTACCTGGTTTAGCATTAAAAAAAAATCTCTCAAAAAATCGATAATGGAAACATCTACTTAATAGTGATCAGACAACCTGATTAAAGCTGGAAGCAGAGCCAGAGTGGCTGAAGAGAGGACAAGAGGATTCCTGGTGAGAGCCCAGGTCAGCACTGCAGTGGTCAGGGAGGCCACTGGGGAGGATTTTGCATCTCATTTTAATTGCTATGGAAAGGTTTGGGTGTTTTTCCCCTGGAACAATATGATCTAACTATTTAGATTTTGTAAAAGAAATTAGACTAGCACACTCAAGTTTCCATTTATAAATACTTATTAATCTACAGTAATTTAATTTGGTTTTTGAAGAGAGGTCTTATGACATGTTAACTGACTTTAGGAGGTTCTTTGATTACACAAGTGAATTTTCAATTTTCAATTTTTTGGAGTGCCAGGAGCAGGTACAAGTAGTTGATGATTTTACTTTGTTATTTTAACTGTTGTTATTTGTATATTATATTTATAGTTTTACCTAACACAGCAGGAGCCACTAATCTTCAGTATTTAGATACTGATGTATTTTAAAAGGAATTGTTTTACTTTATCGCTTTTTAAATGATGGGATCTGGGAACTTTGGCTGAATGTACATATTTTAAGGTTGATACCAAGGATATTGGACCTTGTTATTTAAAGCATTGTTTTTAAGGATATTGAAACAGCTCCTTGAAAGAGTGACTTTGCAAATTATATGTTTTAAGAGGTTATTAAGTTCAAAGAATATTGTTTCAGATTTTCATTTATGTATGTATATTTCCACTTGTTCTAAAAAGCACATTCCTCGCCATATTAATATCTCTGAAATAAGGATGTATCTTTTAATCAATTGTATTATATTGTTTAACTGGGTAAGCTTTTTCTTTATTTATGATATATGAAGTAATGGTGTTTCTTATATTTAATATTGTCTAAACTTAAATAAATTTTATATATTTTAGAAAAAATGATAATCTTCAAAAATTTTAATTTATTGCTTGATTACATACTAGACTAACGAACATCTCTTTTTTAAGCATTAAAGGTTTTTATAATCAATATATTTTTGTTGTGCTGTTTCCTTTACTATATTGTAGGTGGAAAGTTTAGAAAGTATTTAGTAGAATATCTTCATTTTGCATAGCATAAAGTTTGTTTTATATAAAAATATGATGAGTAATTACACTTTTAGATATCTGTCAGTTGTGTTTAATTTAGTGGTTTCATTAGAAAAATTGTGAGGGAGAAATTGCGTGTTATTAGATAGATGTCATCTTTACTTAGAAGTCCCCAAACTTCCATTTAACAGGTAAATTAATTGCATCCTTAAAAGTGCAATTATTTATCTAAAATTATACAAGAGGTCAATGTTACAACCATATTTTTTGGTGAGGTCAGTGATTTTTCATGAAAACGGTTGCTATCCCTTTGCATAAACTTCTTTGGAAAGCTTGTGGGCAGAGTGATTAATGAAAACATACCTATATTTTTAAAAATTCAGAATAACTTGAACTATATTATACCTATGGGGATTTTAATTAGATTTTTAAAAACTTGGTTTCTATGATCAAATAATTTGGCAAATGATGAAGCTTTCAAAATTTGATTTGTTTCTATTGCATTCTGTTTGAGGAATGTCTTTTTATAAAAAAGATGGTCAGAGATTATTTCACATTTAATTTTAGAATGCTTGACTATAGAACTTTTATCTTAGAATATGAATTTATAATTTTTGAGATATTGATATTGTGCTAAATACTATTTATGGAATGCTGATCAAGATTTTACCCCAAAATTCTATAAAACTCACTAAATTTTGAGAGGTTATATTAGCTTGAATGAAATTAACTTGTTCTTTATTTATGTTCTAATTGCACATTATTTGAACAATTCTAGATTTATCTTCTGAACAGCACTTGAGGTCTTGAATATTCTCCAGAGTACGCATTCCAGGGAGACAGACACCTGTGTTTTCATTTTTGAACCATCTAGTTGTCTTTTGGCTTAACAGTTATTATGAAAGATGATCAACATCTTACATGTTGAAATCCAGAATGCATTTGAATATATTGTTCAATATGAATGCGTTTAAAAATACATTACTCAACATGTTTGTCCCCTCACATAGAATGATTATAATTTCAGTTAATTATATAATCAAATGACTCTTTGTCGATGGACTATGAATATACCCATTTTTCCTGACTTACTTCTTCCCTTCTCTATCCAAATCTTCTACCAAAAAAAGAAAAAGTTAGGAGAAGTTATCTTTATTGCTTGCTGAATTTATCATACTAGTCATAAACTGAAGTTTGATTTGAGATAGTTTGTTTTAATAAGATATGGGATTATCAGTATGCCTATTCTTTGAGGCATCTCTGCTTGTTGTTCAGACTCCTAGAAGATATCCTTCTACAGTATGATCCTCTCTCTTCAGTGCATAAATAGGGGAGTATCATGCAAAAACTGAACTGTTGGTTACCCTGTATGTTTTGTTTTCTAAAGATGGAAGGGCAAAGGTCACACTGATGGAAGATGAGAGAGGAAACTTAAGGTGAATAAATGCAGGAGCTATTATAGGCCTCTGTGGTAAAAGCAATTATTGTTTTGCATAGACAATCACATGACAAACATAGCAAGCTGTAAATTATAATCTGGAATTGGAACATAATTTGGGGTTTTGTGGAACATGAACCAATGTTTAGGTGCCCACTCAGTGATTGTGCTACTTTGGATTATTAAAATGGTGAGGGAGGGGTTACCAGAGATTGAACTCAAGGGCACTCAACCACAGAGCCACATCCCCAGCCCTATTTTGTATTTTATTTAGAGAAAGGGTCTCTAAATAAAGAGCTTAGTGCCTCGCTTTTGCTGAGGTTGGCTTTGAACTCGCAATCTTCCTGCCTCAGCCTCCAGAGCTGCTGGGAGTACAGGCGTGCCCTGGCTAAAATGTATAGTTCTAAAGCATAAATTTTAGCTAAGATTAGTATTTGTTTAGTACCCAGAAAAAATTTATAAAGTAATATTGGCCTTATTTGATAGTTTTGTTATGTAACATAATTCTTAATTAAGTCCAGTTATGCTTCTTAAAGCTGACATTAAAAAATAAAATTAACTATAGCTGGAAAATTTATGATAAATACAAAACTGGACAATTCCTGTTTCTTATACTTGGTAATGTTATAAATAAAGTGAATAAAAACACAAAATAAACAATTATAAATTACAATGAAAGTATAATTTATATCATTTTCTGACTTTGTTCATAGCTCTCTTCCCATAATGTTTTATACTTATGAATTTAATTAGCTTTAAGTTTTAGTATTAAAAATTTTTTTTAGAATAAAATAATGATTTTTCTGAGATTTATACATTTTAGAAAATTCAGTCTTTAAGCAAGATATGCATAGTTTTCAAACATTTAAGTCTTACTCTGATTCAGTCTTCCTTTGATGTTTTTAGCATAACATTTTGCTACATCATATGACTTGATGTCCAATCTATAAAGTGTGATTATACTTCATTTTAGGAACAAGGAAAACCATGTATGAAGTTGATTTATTGGATTAGAAAAATGCAGAAAAATTTGTGTATCTTTCATTCCCTTTCCCCCTCTATCTTCCTGCATTCTGTTAGGTGTTTTAATTAGCCATCTCTGAAGTGCAATAACCAATCTGACATAATCTCTTTAATAAGAAAAGGTCATGCCTAAATAGAGAAGAGGTGAACCTGACATGAATCTCATTCTAAATGTCAAGAGATGTTTCTGAAGTGGTTGTAATTGTTCTTCCCCATATTTTCTTTGAGAAGATTTGTTACTATTATATAGACTCACAGCAAAATGAGGCAGCATTATGTAACAAAGCTCAAAATCTCATGAACAAAATATTCATTTGTCAACTTTAAAACTGAATATATTAGGAAAAATATTCTAGGTGACTTTAACTTAATTTTGTATTCCTCTTGATTTAAACTATTGCTAATTTCCACTGGAGCATAGAATGAAAGAATGATTTTTCCCTTAATCTTTCCTAATGCTTGTACCCACAAAATTGTGCAGTTATGAGGAATCTTTGATATTTACTTGTACATATCTATTCACACTTTCAATTCTATACATTTTGATTTAAATTAGTTCAATTTTCCATTAATATATTAGAAAACACACACAAAGGAATAATGTGCAAACTGATTACAACATAGGAAAAAAATTCCTGATGTTTAATCCGATTACATGTAATGAGTATCTATTTTTGTAGCACAATTTCCGTGACCTTTGGCCTGTTATATTTCCCTTCTAGAAGAGCACAAATTCCCTTACTTTTCTCATGGGTTTATGGTGGAATTTACTCCACATAGACCAGATCCACATGGTGTTCAGGCTCCAGGGTGGGTTTAGGGATGATCATCTAAGAAGCTTAAAGCAATGAAACAAAATGAGTTGAATGCAAACGGCAGGAAGAATCTCACCCTTTTTGGTTGACTTTGAACTTGAGCACTTCTGGCACCCTTCTTCAAACCTGCCTGAGAGAGAGATCACACAGAGGAAATGAAGAGCATCCAGCTTCTGGAGAGAGAGTTTGAACTCTGATTGGAGTTAAGACTCCAAGTTTTGGATTATAGAATTCTGTGATCTGGAATGTTCACTTTTCTGCTTAAACCAATTTGACCTGTATTTCTTCTATTTGAAATGCAAAGTATTTTAAGGAATACTCTTGATATAAAATATTGAAATAACATATGAAGGGAAAAGTCAATATTAAGAGGGATGAATGAAGTTTTCCTTCGAAATATAAGAATTAAATTCAACCACTTATCTTTCTTGTAGACAACAAATAGTTGAGTCTTATTTTTTATATCCACTTTGAAAATCCATCTTTTAATTGATATATTCAGAATATTCACATTTAGAGTGAATATTCATATAACTGGATTAATATATACCACTTCTGTACCTGTAAATCAGGTAAAAGGAAGTGAGGAAGTGAGTAGCCCTTTAGTGCAATGTTTATCTGACTAGGAACCAAGCTGTGTTTATAGTTTGCCATGACTGTGCTGAGAGAACCTCAACTTTCTCCTGGTGGTCTTGTCTGTGGCTGTTCTGCTGTCTTAGGTTTTCTCAGGGACTCCTAAGATAGAGCCCTCAACTTGTAGTTCTTTGATCTGCAATTCTATGTTTTGTTCTGGAGCTCTCTTAATGTGGTGGCAGGGAAGGGAACTGGAAGTGGTCCAGTCTCTTATGGCTGGGTGTCAGCCATAAATGAACTTGAGTTGGGCATTTTCCTTCCCCCGGTTCGGTTAGTTTTTGACAAAGCCTTATTAGATTAAGCTCTAATAAAATACTGTACCTAAGAGCAAGGATTATTAAATAGAACAGAGAGCCCTGAATATATTTGAAATGATTACTTTTCCTCTTACTATAAATATGAAGAGATTTTTCTCTATTCTTCTTAGTGAGAGCCTGATAAAGTTCCTGAAGATAAGTTATAAGACTGTGGGCATCTCAAATACAGGGCCTCTTCACAGTTTTCAACTCAAAATCTCATCACCCTGACTGAATTATGCACCCTGAAATTCACCAATTGCAATTCAAGCTGTTCCTATGGACATTGGCCCCCCTGTAATTCTGGCTCCAGATAGAGACTGCTACTTCTGGGCTTCTGTTTCCAGTAAGCTATGATTCTCTATCTGCTTGTTTATCTCTTCGGTTTCAGGGTCAGTTGTTTGCCCTGTGACCTCAATTTTCTGCTGAGTATAAGAAGATTGCTGATTCTCAATTTCTTCAGCTTTACATGCTTTACATGTCAGATTACAAACTGGAGGCCTTCAACTATTTGTTCCAATAACATAAATTTCTCCTAATTATTTTTACAAATATGAAGGAGGGTCCTATTCATAAAATCTCTGTAGAGAAAGATTACATCATTTCAGAAAGCTTTGCTTTCTTTGGGTGTTAAAGTTAAATTTAAACTCAGATTCATTAAACATTATCATATGTCAGGAAGCTTGAGAGTTATGTTTACATATATTTTGTGGTCTATGTTTTGTGGAGCTTCTATGAGATGGCAAAAGGCTGGACCCAGAGCCTGACCTACTGGGTTTGAATCCCAGCTCCAATATTAAAGACTAGATTAGCCTTTCACAAGTTACCTGGCTCCTTCCATCTCAGTGACTTCATCGTGAAAATAGGAACAAACATGCCTGTTCTGAGAATTAAATTTAATAATAATATTATTGTAATTATTATAACACAATGTCTCTGAACTTTTGCTTTGCTCTTACCATCTGACAATTCATTTTTTGCTACTTTACAAGATTTCTTTCTACAAGTTTTTGAAAGGTTTGTAACTCTTACAGCAGCCTGATGTATTCCTTGCACTGATTGCAGTCACTTAAAAAACAACCAGAAATTAGCCAGATTGAAAATAGAAGCAGCAAGTTAAATTTTTCCCCAAAATACAAAAATGTCAGCAATTTTTGTAAAAGTTATTTAGGAAAAATTCCTATGTTGCTACAAAAAGTTATTTTGATATTACAGTAATTATGTGGTCACAATATATCTTATTCAGTAGAGCTCTTGTGAATTTAAAGATCACACATTTAAAGCCATAAAGATGCATGCCAATGACTATTCAATAAGATCAATCAGGATAAATGTTATGTTGATAAGAAGACCTATCATTGGAATTCAAACTAAAAAAGATGAATAAATCAGCAACTCAATCTCATATCTTAGCATTAAAATCTTGTTGAATAGTAATAAAAATGGATATTTCCAAAGTAATCTAGTTTACTAAACATAGAGGAATATTTAAATTTTCCTTAATTGATTTTTACAGTATATAATATGGAATTAGTCAACTCACATAATAAAATTAAAATAATATACGGTTGGTAATGGTCATGATAAAGAATGAGAAGTTTGTGACTTTTAAAGTTGAATTATTAACAAAGAAAGAAGGAGGTGGGAATACCCTATTATTATAATCTTCAAGGTAATTTTGTTTTTATTGAGTGAGAGGAGAGTTTGAGAAATTGATAATTTGTGTATATTGGCCATTATCTGACAGATAAGTGAGGTTATTGTGTTTCAGTATTTTAAAAGTTGGGTCTCAATATTGTAAAAATACCACAATTATCTAAAATTTTTCTAGTTAGTGTTTATTTTATAGATGGAGTGAGATATAATGAATTTTTAATATGTGCTTTTATGTTTGTTCCTTGAGTGTATATGTACAACAGTTTAGTAAGTATCATTAGCCACATTTCATGAGAGAGGAGACTGAGCTTCATAAATTTCAGGCTTATATAATAAATAAACAACAGACAAGATACAGAATCTCCACAGTACATATGAATGTCTCCTGTTCTTGCCACCATTTTATAGTGCCCTAACATCTTAAGTATCATATAATGTCATGTTTTTAAAGACTTATTAAGATCATCCATTCCAGCCAATCATCTTTTTCCTGCTCAAGATTTTATTTAGGTAGCTTTTTAATCCAAGTATTGCCAAATACTTCTCATGGCAAGATGACCATTTCTGGAGATATACTACTGAAAAAGTAAGGCAAAGAAAAAAATCTATGTAAGGTTTATTGGTTTTTCTTTCCTGGCAACTAATTAGCCAGTTCTATTTCACTGTATATCTATTAATCCTTAGCATTTATTTCTCTGTAAATCTTAAGGCATTGAATGTGTCAGCTGTATTTTCCTATGGGTTATATAAGTTTTCTCCTGACAGGAAAGTCTCCAGTGGATACCATTTTCCAGCCTTTTTTCTAGAGGCAAGGGAAAAAGAATAGTTAAAATAAAATAACTCTGAAACTCTAGTTTAAAAAGCCTTTTTTCCTCCTTTTGTCAAAACATCTTAAGGACTTCATAACTTTGGAATTACTTACCTAAGCAAAAAAGAGCACATCATAAGGCAAACTGCTACAAAACTAACCAAGAAGTAAATACTAACATATAAAGTAATGTGGTAAAAGGAATTCTTTGCTTTGTTAGCAAACTCAGCTCTCCTTTTTCCCGTCTTTCATGCAGATCTTAAAATTCAATATTCACCACTAATTCTTCTCTGAACTTGTAAGATGTAAAATATACATCTTATTAAGCTGTCAAATTACAATGATTGCTTCTTACCTACTGTATTCTATCATCCACTCTCTTAACAACTATAAAGGGTGTGTATAATTGTATTTGTATACTTATTCGTTTATAGTTACTTGTTTTTTATTCATTATTGGTTTGTCAGTGGTACTTATTTCATATTCAAACTTTTTCAAAGGTGGTGAATATTTCTATGTAAGAGTTGCAAAATGTATTCTGTGATGGCTGGATGCAATAAATTATTCATCTGGATTGTGGAGAAGGAATGGAGAGTTCAGGGAAAGCCTCAAGTGTAGGGCTTTATGGCAGGTCTTCTGCAGGCAAAGGCAGTTGAGGATTTTATTCCTGTAGCATGACGAGTAAATAAAATCTCTTTCAGAAATTGGGGTACTAGCACTAAAATCACTGCAAAAACGTGAGTATGGTGGTGGTGGTGGTGGTAGGAGGGAACAAACCAAACTCAGCATTGCCTGGGGTTATGTACTATATAAAACTCTATGGCCTAGAAGAGGCCAAGGAAAAGGTACTGCTACCTAAAAAAACTACTGGAAATTGTCTCTGTCCATGGTATCCTCAATTTCATGGTAGATGAAGACAATTCCAAATTGGATCAGCTGAAAATAGATGAGAGAATGAAAGAGAGAGAAGCAGAATAACAAATAACTTCAAAGCAAACGTTAGAGATTTTCAAAATGCACAAAGAAATGTAATTATAAGAAGTGCAGCTGATAGCTAGGCATAGTGGTACATGCCTGTAATCCCAATGATTTGGGAGGCTGAGGCAGAAGGATCACAAGTTCAAAGCCAGCCTCAGCAACTAAGTGAGGCTCTAAGTAACTCAGCAAGACGCTGCCTCAAAATAAAAATAAAAACAAAACTAAGAAGCAGCTGGGAGTGTAGCTCAGTGGTTAAGTGTCCCTGAGTTCAATCCTCGGTACCAAAAGAAAAAAAAAAAGAAAAAGAAATGCAACTGAAAAACTTATAGAAAAGTGAACTTATTTAATGTAAACTTGCAGTAATATTACAACCCAAAGAACTATATATTAAGGATTACCAAATAATTAAATGCAAGTGTAATAACCACTAAAACTATTATAGAAGCCAAGTGGGTATTAATAAGTGTATCCAATAGGATATAGGGAGTGTGTGTGTGTGTGTGTGTGTGTGTGTGTGTAGAAAGAGGGAGACATACACACACAGAGATGCAGTGCATCTCAGTACATTATCAAATTATCTGTGTTTATACTGTTTGTACATTTACCTCATATCTGGCTGTATATATCATGAACAGATCAAAAGAAAGCAAATATTAGGAAACAATAGTGAGGTGATCTTTTAGTCCCTGAATGGAGACTGTGTAAATAAAATATGGTATGTATATGTTAATGGGATCCTTTATATTCTAGGAACACAAGCTAGATGTAGACTTAGTAAGACTAAAAGTTTTAAGAACCTAATGCTTGATGAATAAAGTAAGAAACATAATGTAGTATTAACAAAAGGTAATGCATGTACTTTTAAAATAGTCTCACAAGACATCTTGGCATATTTTTAAATGGACATGTAAAATACTGCGGTGCATGTTCAATATAATAGAGTATTTGCATTTAGGAGAATGAAAAGAGAACAAAATTGAATTTTATTATTTTATTTTATTCTTTGGCACTGGGGATGGAACCCAGAAGCACTTTACTATTGAGCCATATCCCCAGCCTTTTCTATTTTCTATTTTGCTGCAGTATCTCACTAAGTTGCTTATGACCTAAATTGCTGAGTCTGGTCTTGAACTTGCAATCCTCCTGCCTCAGCCTCCCAAGCCACTGGGTTTATAGACATGCACCACTATGCTGGAAGAAAAAATGGATTTCAAACATAAAAAATAAATGAAATGAGAGGTGCCATATGTAGGACAATGATTATGGTTTGCCAAATAATGTAAAGTTTTATTTCTTGTATTTGAGAGAAGA
The DNA here is from genome assembly GCA_028644305.1 of Xerus rutilus. Lineage (NCBI taxonomy): Eukaryota > Metazoa > Chordata > Mammalia > Rodentia > Sciuridae > Xerus > Xerus rutilus. The sequence continues at coordinate 123,951,766 of CM053402.1, read as the reverse complement.
GTAGTGATAAAAATTATAAGAAAATATTACTGATAGTAATTTTAGTTATTACATTTTTTTGAGTAAGTTTGGTATCAACTAGCTAATATAACAAGTTGGGGAACTGACAATGTGTAATTAAAGTGTGAAGGGATAAAACAAAGATGTCCACTATCTCCTCACAATTTGGTATTACATTGAATTTATTGGTCAATACAGACAAAACAACCAGAAGAATAAAAGCTGAAAAAGAAATAAAACTCTTATTTTTGGATGATCTCATTGTAGAACTAGGTAGCAAAAGAAGACCAACAATAAATCTAACACAAGTATTTAAACTACTTAGTGACTTAGCAGAATATAAAACTAATATAAAATACTCTTGAACTTGTGATTGTACATGTATCATGTACAGAGTTTTTACTTTATTAAAATTTAAAACTTCTGTGGAAAACACTGCTAAGAGAATGAAAAGGTCAAGTTACAGACTAAGAGAAAAGTTTTGAAAAATATGTGATAAATAACTCATATCCAAAGTATACAAAGAAATCTTCAAACTCAACAATAAAGGAACAAAAAATAATACAGTTTTAAAAATGGATAACATCTGAATCAATACCTACCCAAAGGAGATGCATAGATGCTGGATAAGTATTTGAAAATATGCTTGATACCATTTATAATGACTGAGTTTAAAATTTAAACAATAATACTATACCAGAGCACAGCTATTAGAACATCTGCAATCCCCCCTTCTGACAATAACATGGTGATGAAGAGGCTGACGGAAAAGAATTGTCATTCACTTCTGGTGGACATGTAAGAGGGCATATGTTTTGAAAAACATTTTGGTAGTTTCTTAGTAAAACTACCAAGTATTTTACAATATTTATTCACCATCTAAAATCCCTATCAGCAATTTCTCTCAGTTATTTACCCAGTTGATTTGAAATATGTTCACATGAAATGTGCATGAGAATTTTTACAGTAACTTTGTACACAGACTCAAAACTAGAGAAACCACAATATCCTCCAGTAGGTGAATGATTACACAAACTGTGATAAATTTATTCAGTTTTATATAATTTAATGACAAAAATAAATGTCAAGCTATGAAAAACATGGGTGAATGTTAATGTGTCTTGCTAGGTGAAAGAAGCTAGTTCAAAAACTACGTATCATATTATACCACATATACTGCATCTGGAAAAGGAAAAATCACACATTTAGCAAAAATATAATTGCCATTTATTATGGGAAGAATAGGAAGACTTACAAACAAAACATACTGGATCTTTTAGGAAAGTGAAACATTATTATATCATAATTATGGATAAATAACTATGCATTTAGCAAAACCCACATCATAAAGAGTAAACTTTAATGTATGCAAATAAAGATAATTTAGGAAACTAGGAATACCAGAATGGAATGCATAATATGGAAAAAAATAATTTAACTGTATGAGAAAAAAACTTCACTGAAGAGAATTGAGGATACAGGTGCTGGGACAAGATTCAACTTTTTGAAAATTAATGAAGTCTATTTGTCTGAGGGAAATAATTAAGGGATGGGAGCAAGCCTGATCCATGTTGTGATGGATAAGGTTTGGAGACATCAGGATGAACTCAGATTCTCATGTTGAACATGATTTAGTAATATTTTCATAGAAAATTTTATAGATATTTTTATGTGCATGGGCAGCATAAACATATATTTTCTTGTTGTCATCTCAGAGAACCTAAAAACAGTAATATACTAGCAGCTTCAAGAAAACATGGTATCCAGATCTTGGTTTCTAATACCATTTTTCAAGGAACCAGGGGTCCTTGGAAAAATAGCTGATTCTAAAACTGTGACAGGAAGTACAGAAGAGGAGCAACAAAGTAAGGAAATGCTTACCTACAAACACACACACACACACAATTAATGATGGGGGATGTGAGAGAGAAACAAGAGCTCAATGAAAGAATTGTCAATGGAATAACTGGAACAACAATGTTTATGATGTAGAATTGGATTATAACTCAAAGCACTAAATAAATATCAGTGAGTCCATACTGATTAATTAGTCAGCTTTTCATCTCTATGACAAAATACCTGAGAAAAACAACTAATAGGAAAGATTTATTTTGGCTCACAGTTTCAGAGATATCAGTCCGTGGTCAACTGGCTCCATTGTTTTTGGGCCTGAGGCAGGTCAGAGTATCATGACAGAAGAGCCTAGTAGAATGAAGCTGCTCACTTCCTGGCAGCCAGAGGGGCAGGGAATGGAAGGAGGAAGAGGAGGGACAAGATATAAACTTCAAAGGCTTGCCCCCAGTGACCTTCTTCCTCGGAATAGTCCCTACCTCCTAATGGCCCATTTAAGTATAAACTCATCAGTGTATTAATCCATTGATAAGTTTAGCTCCCTCATGATCCAAAGCCCCATCTCTGAACATTGCTGTATTGAGGATGAAACCTTCAACATATGAAATTTGGGGTGCGCATTTTAGATCCAATTATAGCATTGATATAAAAATTAATTAAATAAGTCAATGGAGAAGAAATAAATTTTTAAATAAAAATTCAAAATTTTCAAAATTCAGATATTTCATTGAGTACAACTCTCCACTTCTCAGTTATAGGCTGCACATAACAACTTCAGTCCAGAGTGTGTAGTATGAATAGATGGAAGAAATAAGTAACTCCAAGTGGAGGAACAGCAAAAAACCCTCACTCAGCCAGATGATCAAGAGAAGTTAACAACTATAAGGCATCATGTTGATAGTATGTAGTGCTGATGTGATAAAATTGATACTTTACATCTGTGCTTTTTTAGCAAAACTCATAACTATAAGATAAAATCAGATGAATCCTAACTGAGAGAGATTCTACAACATTCCTAACCCAAACCTCAGAACTGTTAAGATCATCAAGAAACAAGGAAATCCTGAATATATTCTGCATTTACTGGCTGGCATTTGTTGATATTTATCTTAAGAACAGATGTCTTCAAGTGGAATTGTTACATCAAAATACAAATGCACGGGTAGTTTATTGAGATATTGCCGAGTTCCCATTTGTGAATATGCATGAGAGAACCTCACTGAGTGTGCTTCCAAAAAGAGAGTTATTTCAGTTTTACAGAAGATGAAATTAGGGCTTGGCAGATTTAGACACTTTGTATGGCTATGAAAAGCAAGACTGAACACTAAAAGTCAAATCTCATTCTTACTCCAAAGCTCGGGTATTTTCCAACAGATGAGTGGGACAAAAACCTGTCATGCAAGAATTAATGTCTTAGCAGATGCATATTGGCTTTGCTGACCCCAGAAAAGCCAATGTATTTTGGGTTAAGAAGAATCATGTTTTCCTAGATTTGAAGACACCTGAAATATGTTTACTCTTTTTTTCATAAGCAAACTTTGATTGCTAGTAAACAACCAGGCTAGGTTTTCAGTTTCACATTAGGACAATATGAACTTCATTGAAACATAAAGGGAAGTTACTGAGGTTTTTCTGTGTACCCATGTTCAGGCATTTGCAAATAAGAAAGTGCTCTTTTACCTAGATTTATTTAGAGCTGAGGCTTAGATGCTTATGCATTTTGCTTAATTTCATGAAGGTAAAAGTTACCATCAATTATATCTAAAATTAGAAAAGTTTTTCTTGTAAAAAGATGAGTAAAGCATTGTAAGATATGGGTGGAAAGTATTTTTCAGCACCTTTCAATGTCAACACATTTAGTTGAGGATTTAAGTAGAGGTGTGAGCTATTTTGCATGTACAAATAATTGAGTTCCTCAAAGCTGAAATAATAAATATATCATTAACAACATTTTTACATTCTTGATAACAAAATGTGATCTCCCTATTAATTATTTGTCCAAAAATTAAAGTGATAAGATGCAATTCTATTTAAGTTGGCAAAGTTAAACACATGTCTTCTTTGAAGCTTATGAGGTAGAGGAGGAGGGGAATAAAACATAATTAACACCTATCTCCTACATAGTTTTGCAGTACAAATCCAGAGTTTTGTATAATGTTATAATATTGGTTTCCATTTCCATACTACCTATATAAGTACATATCATTGAGTTATATCCTTTCTATTTTTATAATATATTATTATATCTTCTTTAGTTGTTTCAAGATCTTACTTACATATTTGAAACACATATTTCAGAACTTTATCAAATATTATTTTGGCAAATAGAGTGCAGCATTTTAGGGGTGAAGTACTAATGATAAAATAAAATGTGTGAATGTTAAAAATCAAAACCAAATCTACTACCTCAGATAGTATATTTTTAAATTTTTAACTCAAAGGATAATTATATTTTTAATTCTTTGACGAATTAGAAACAGTTCCATATAAAACAATGCAAGTAAAACAAAGATAAAGCAATCAGATGACAATTCACTAAATATAACAAATGAGAAGAAATATTTAGAATAAGTATTTAGAACAAATTTAGGGGGGCTGGCCTATAGCTCAGAGATGGAGTACTTCAACCTACCTCACAAGTAAAAGCCCGTGGGTTCACATTCAGCCCTCCAAAAGAGGGAGAGATGGGGGTGGGGAGAAAGAGGGAGGAGAAGAAAGAGGGTGGGGATCTTAAGGATTTACAGTTTTCAGAAATGTTTTATTCCATGTTTATTTTATTTCTGAACAAGCTATGATGTTGAAACTAATAAGATTATTAAGTGAGTGTATTTAGATAGAATAAAAACCATAATACTAAGTTTTTACTGTATGTCAGACAATTTCACATACATTAAACTCTATATGGATTGCTAAATACCTGTAATACTAGTTATCTCTTAATATAGTTATCTCTGATGGTCATTTACTTCAAAGAGGAACTCAACAGCCTTCATTTTCCAGTAGAAATCCCTGCACCTCTCCAATGCATTCCAAATTTGCAGTCCCTCTTCTGTTGCTCCAGACATGTTAGAACTGTGCAGTATTCCCACTGAAGTGAGAATAATTCTTCCCTCTCATTTCATGTGTTTTACATCAAGTCCCCCAGATATATTTTCTGATGCCTCCGATGTCACAGAATCCTTAGGGAAACAGCCTTTTGCATTTCTATTTGCAACTCTCCTTGCTGAGGAATCAGATACATACATGTTTATGGATCCTGGCTTCCAGTGACTTGATAAAGGTCACATATTACACTCAGACTTTCTTACTTGCATCCATATAGGAAGACTTCATTCCAAGGAAGTTACAAATGCTTTAGCCAAGTAAGTCCGTGGTGGAACTCTTGGCTGACCTAAACTTCTTAATACAGTGGTAATTACTAAGAACCAACTATTCAACAAGGATATTTTTGCACATCTTTGGTTCACACTGAGAACTTTCACTACAATCTAAGCACCTGTGAGTGAACATGAAAGGTTGTCTGACCTTACTTTAATTAAAATTTACTACTTCCCATGTCTTCTTAATTTTCCTGGTATTCCTTTCATGATGCTTAGTGTTTTTCTCTCAGTTGTTGGGCAAGACACATGAACATTATCTGTATCTCAATTTGAAGTTTGGTATTAGCAGTTTTCTTTGCTACTGTGCCCTTTGATATTGACATGCCACTGTAGGAATGGCATTAATGATAAACCCCAATTTATTACTATTTTAAGTCATTTTATTCATTTACTATAGTCTGAGGAGCTAAAAGGCATACTTTCAAAAAATGACAACTGGTAATTTGTCTTCACTGCAGCCCCTAGAGGGAGGCATGAATATCAAAGTTCTAGGGCTGGCTGAGTGACTATCTCTCGCACCCCACAGAGAAGCCTCTAGGGACACTTTGGCAGTTTGTTGGATTGTTCAGTAATGAATAAAATGCTATCCAAAAAGAGACAAAGATTAGGAGGGGAGAACTAGAATTGAGAAGTAATGTATTAGATCTATAATGTGTGTGAATAACAAATATTTATCAGCATTACTACAACAGATAAAAATATAATGTTTAATGGAATCAGAAAATTTAACTGATCTTTTCTGGGTAAACCAACGTCTTTTTTCTGTTTCAAAATGATTGTATTTCTTATTTACTTGCTGACTGGCTTATTGTTGCCTAATTTAATCTAAAATATAAATGAAATAAAGAAGAAGTTTGTTAGAATCCTGTTTCTTAATTTTGATGCTAAACCTGTTTTCCTGTGAACCTCTGTTTATGTAGTTATATATTGATTAGATACAAAATTAATTATAATGTGCATTGTCTAATATTTCCCCTAATATTGGATCAAATAATTGATACTGAATAAGGATTCATAAGCACTAGAAGATGCAATTTAAATTAAGAATTTACCTTCTTTCAAGATGCAGATTTTAAACTTGAAACACTTTAATGAAGAAAATACTGTTGATTCTTATTTCATTTCAATATTTATTAAGTTAATAAATAGTATTTATCAGTTTCTTATCTAAGACTGTGTGAGAAATTTAACACCAGTTCTAAGAAATTTGAGACCTCAAAAATATTCTAGTCTAATAGTGAAGCAGAGAAATAAAATTAATTATGGTATATACTACCATGGGTTAAGCATATGTATTAAATAAGGACACAGAAAAGGCATATAATACAATTTTCAAATTATGAATAATACATTTTTATGGAGTAAAAGACAAGAGGTTTACTAGAAATTATCCAGGGAAAGAAGTGGGGGAATACATTTTGAGAAAAAGCAATAATACATACAAGAGATCCAGAAGCCAAATAAAACATGATTTAATGGAGAAACAAATAAAATTCAATATATCTAGTGTATATAGAGAGTAAAGGGAAAATGCTGAGGTAGAAAATCAGAGGGATAAGCAAGGGTGCTGTCTTGATTAGACTCATGCCATGTTAATGGTGTTCGAGTTAATTCTAGAGAAACTGAAACAGAAGTATAGGGGTAGTGTATAAAATTTGGTTCTAGAAGGAGACCTACAAGTTGGCTTGGAGAAGGCCAGACTAGAAGTAGTAAAACTAGAAAGGAGGCTTTTATCAATAATTTTAAAAGCATTTAATGTTGTCCAAAATGATCTGGCCATGTTTTGATATTTCATTACATTTTATCATATAAAGTTATTTATTTTAAGAAGAATAATTTTGTCTCCCTAGGGGCTTAAGAAAATTTAAATTTCCTCTCTTTTGAATTATTTTAGTATTTGTTTATACTATGGCATTGATTACATTTCATCTCCTACTGTTATTTCTTGCATTCATTTATACACTTCACCAGCATTTGCTGAAACCTTGGGGCACTGTATTATTAACTTCTAATAATTCAGTTATGTATTAGAGAAATATCTACAAAGTGACTGAAAATTTTTGACAAATGTGTTATTGATTGGCCAGATTTCTTCTAAGTTCATGTTGAATCAACAATTAGCTAAATGAATATTTAAGAGTCAATGAATAGCATTTACATGTAGCAAACCCTACCCAGAATTTGGACATTTCTAGTATTAAGGCTTGCTCTGTTCAGAAGTAATTTTAGAATGGACCAGGGCATTTAAGTGTAAATTTCTCTCCATATAATATATATTGGACAGACAAGTCCAAGAAGCTTAAGGTATTTTATTACTCAAGAAGGATGATAAAATTGGCCTGTTAGACTTGTAGATATAAAGATTCAAGATTTTATCAAATTTTAGCATAGTTTACAGTTTCTTAATACAACTAGAATCTTCAAATGATATTAAGATCCTGAGTGTTTCTTTAGTTATTTTAATTACTTGTTACCTAAAAATGTTAAGATAACTCATTTTAATGACCCAGGTTTCTTATACTCAGAATATAGAGATGGGCTCTGGTGCTTTATGAAATGGTTGGCATACTTTCAGTGCTTATCACAAGATGGTTTTAAGTTATATATAATTTCAGATGCAGGCATATTCTTAGGGAAATTTGAAGGCCAATAAAAATGATAGTGTAGAAAAACAAAAAATAGATACAAGACAAATTGTTACACAGAATGGTGCTGTGGACATGCTGGTATTTACTGTGTGGAAATAGTTTATAGTGAGAAAGCTGTATTCTTTATGTTTGGAGATACACAGAACCATAAAAATGTAATAGTTTGTTTAACCTATAAAGAGTTTTCTAATCAGTTAGTTCCTGACAGAAGGTAGAAATTGTATCTTATGAAAGATTTATTTTATTCCTCTGCCTTTAATTTTCAGAGCTCAGGAATGCTTTGAAGATGTTAGAGAGAACCTGATAAATTTTCACAGCATAATACAGAAGTGATGGGGATAGGAAACATAGCATGAAAAAACTAACTAGTCTGCACATGCTTCCCACTTTTATTCATTCCACATTTATATTGAAAAAGATGGAAATTATTATAAAAATCTGAACTTAAAGTTAGCAATTTAACCTCCATAGCAACATGAAAAAATTGATAAAGTAGTTAAATATAAGTTATAGTTTGCTGAATAATGCAGATGTTTGATAATTATTCCCGTGATTATAAAGTGACACAAACAACTGTTGGCTCCAATGTGTGATTATGTACAATACATGCCAAGCTGGTACTTACTGAACATATTTTGCTGATTATACAGGCAATCAATAAATACTCACACAGTGCAGCTGTGCTGAAAATGCTAAATAATATACTAGAATGGTGTGTGTGTGCGCGTGCGCGTGCGCATGTGCATGCACGTGTGTATTTCATCTGAATACACTTACACTAGTACTGAGCTACATAGTGCAGATCATTAAGATATCTAAATCCAATTTAACTATTGTAAGTAGTGAAAAATAAATATTTTATTAACATGTAGTAATTGTAAATATTTATAGGGTACAATGTAATAACTTGATACCCATATACAAAGTGTAATGATTAAATCAGAGTAGTTAGTATTCATATCTTTTTAAATACTTATTATTTTTTATTGAGAAACTTCAAACTTCTCTTCTAGTTCTCTGCAAAATATATAATATGTTTTGTAAACTATAATCCTTCTTATCCTGTTGAATGTTAGAGTTTATTTCTCCCATGTTATTCTATTGTGGTACCTGTTATCCAACCTCTGGTAAAAATATTTTTGTTAAAAGCCAGCCTTGTTTTCTTGATTCTGTTTTAAACCTCATTTTAGATCTAGGTAGGTGTTATGGTTTAGATACGAGGTATTGCTCAAAAGCTCATATGTGAGACAATTCAGGAAGACTTAGAGGTGAAATGATTGGGTTACCAGAGCCTTCACTTAATCAGTGTATTAATCCCCTAATAGGAATTAACTGGGTGGTAATGGTTGGCAGGTGGGGTGTGGCTGTAAGAGGTCAGTCACTGGGGGCATGACTTTGGGGTATATATTTTGTCCCTGGTGAGAAGAGCTGTCTCTCTCTCTCTCTATGGTTCCATGTTATCATATCGTGAACTACTTTCCTCTGCCACACCTTTCTGACATGATATCTTGCCTTACCTTGGAACCCTGAGGAATGGAGTCAGCCAACTATAGAATGAGACCTCTGAAACCATGAGCCCCAAAATAAACTTTTCCTCTTCTAAAATTGTTCTTGTCAGGTCTTCTGGTCACATCAGGAAAATATCTGACTAAAACAGAGGTTGAGCATATTGTCACAGCCATCATAATAAAAAATATTCAATATTTTATATTTTACCAAAATTGAGTTATACTTTTTAAGAATTTAGGTTTTTATCAAAACAGCAACCATTGTAATATATTTTAAAGTAAAAAAATTTGAAATCTCTATAAAATTTTTTCTCTGCTGGTCAGGGTGGTACAGGCCCATGGATCCCAGCAACTTGGGAGGCTGAGGCAGGAGAATCACAAGTTCCAGGCCAACTTCAGCAGCTTAGTAATATCCTCAACTTAGAGAGACCCTATTTCAAAATAAAATATAAAAAGTTCAGCGGTAAAATACCACTGAGTTCAATCACCTGTATGAAAAACATTCTTTCTCCTGAAGAAGGGTGGTGATGTCAGTATGGGACAGAGTATCTCAACGACTGGATTTGGTATGGAAGATTCTATAACACCTGCTTCATGACTGCAATTGATGAACTAAGACAGAAATATTAGAAGGAATATATTTGTGACAATTAAAAACTGGAGTTTAGATCAAATCTGTTTACTAGTCCCAAACTAGTGATAGGACAAAAACTGACAAAATTTGCTTAAAAATACATACACGCATACAGGCTTCCAACCAAAGTGGTATGGGAGCTTAGATAATTTTCGCATCAATCAGAAATAGGTGCAGTAATCATTGTTGTGTGTCCATGGTGATATTGAGATGGAGGGGGTGGCTAAAAGGACATTTATTTTTGTCACTATAACAGCATTTATGCGGTGCTATTGTGTAGAAAAAAATAATGGCACTAACCCAAGTGATATCTGAAGGTCTTTGGTAGACTTATGCCAAACTGTCTTAGTCTATTTGAGCCACTATAACAAAAATACTAAAGAGTGTATGACTTAAAGAGCAAACATTTATTTCCCACAGTCTGGAGGTTGGAAAATACAATTGAGAAACCAGCAGATTGATCTCCGATGAGGGCCCGGAGTGATTATCTTCTCACTGTGTCTTTTCTGGAAGAAGCTGTGCCAGAACTTTCTGGGTTCTCTTTTTGTGAGGACATTAATCCCATTCACAAGGGCTCTTCTCTCATGACCTAATAGCTTTCCAAAAGCTATTTTCAAATACTATCATACTGGAGATTAGATTTCAACATACAAATTCTGGGGGAACACAAACATTCAGTCCATTTCACCAAGCATGAGAAATAGAGCACTGAAAGCTATATATTCTCATTGACTTCTAGCCCAGTAATAACAATAATAATAATGATGATGATGATAACACATAAATGATGATAGTTATTTGTAACTGTGCACCCTCACCCATGCAAACACTGTGTCTCTTCCAGTGTCTATTACCTCTTTGGTATGGCCATCAAGTTGCTCAAATTGTAGTCCTAGAAATATTGTTTGCTATCTTCTCAGTGAAATTTCTTTCTTTTTAAATTTTTAAAATATTTTTTAGTAGTTGATGGATCTTTATTCATTTATTATGTATATGTAGTGCTGAGGACTGAATCCAGTGCCTCACGCATGCTAGGCAAGCGCTTTACCACTGAGCTACAGCCCCAGCCCTCAGTGAAACTTCTTTGAGACTCATAGCCTAATCCTCAGTCCTATGTGTATTACTTATAAATATATTTACTATTATAATTTTCACCATGTCTATCACTATTTCTTATTCCAAACTAGTATCTTAGTTCAACTGGAATATTAAACAGCTGCTTCACTAAATTTTATTAATGTTCACAAATATTTAATTTCCTTTCCCCCCACCTTTCAAAGGTGGTGTATGATATAATTATTTATTACTTAGGCTTAGGAATGTTAACCAGAGAGTGCAAAACTTCTTTGGTCAATGCTTGAAATGTGTTTATGCAGTTGTGTATACCCTCTTGTGAATTAACAATTGCTGTGAGAAAAGCATGCTCACAGGTCTAAGGAAGATTTGAAAAGCTGCCTAGCACTTGCTATGAAAAATTACCCTAGACATTTAAAAATTAACATCAAAATATTTTAAAATTGTATTTTATAGGCACTTCTGAAAAAATCATGATGTATTTTGAATTTTATCATGTTTCTTTATAAATTTATATTTAAAAATTTCAGTTCAAATTGTAAGTATTTTCCATGTAAAACATAATGTTTTCATGTATATGCACAATAGGTGTAGCTAACATTCAGTAGTGCTGTCAACTGGTACCTAATCCTGAAGCATCAGCCATTGATGCCATTTAGTGTGAATCAGTATAAGGTCGTAACAGAAGAAAACAAAATGAGTCAAAAAAGTTATCTTTAATTCCTAGCATAATATGAAGTCCAGATTTTTAAGAAAGTTTCTTTTTCTTCTTTTTCTTTCTTTCTCTCTCTCTCTTTTTTTTTTTGCTGGGAATTGAACCCAGGGCCTTGCGCATGATGCAAGGTAAGCACTCTACTGAGCTGTATTCCCAGCCCAGAAAGTTTCTTCGTTTGAAAGTGAAGCCTAATGGTAAAGATTCTGATGTTGAAGCCCACCTTTATGAGACATTGTAAGTGCTGAAGCATACACAACAACAAAAAGATTCAAAATTATTTTAATGGAAATATATATTTGGGAAATATTTCCAGGAATAATATAATGACTTAAAAGTAGTGGGTAACTAATACCTGGGGAGATAATACAGTGTTAGAAAATGACACAAAATGAGCAAAACATACTGTTATAGAAAATAAACTTTTAGATCAATCATAAAACCTCCAGCAGGCAGAAAGTATTTTAATGTACTCAAATGCACATCCTACCACATCACACCCATTATCTTACGGCTTTCTTTACCAAAGTATGTTTAGAATGGTAGAAATTAGATAAATTATTTATTTTACTGGGTTAAAAGAAGACCTATTCTGCAAGTAATACAGGTGTAATGAAGCCAACGATGACAACAATGTGAGCCTTCGAGGATCTTCCCACAGTGGATGTCTATAGGTTGATTTGCATTGATGCAATGCCTCTTTAAATGTTCCAGAAACACTGAAGAATGCTTAAACATGAATAAAAAGTCTTCTCTAGACCTTGATTCATGCACATATAATATAAATGCAAATCTGCTTCTGTTTTAGTCAGATTCAGAGGACACTAGAGAACCTTAACAGTCCATTTATAGACTTTTGATAACTATGACATTGAGTAGAACTAAATGTCCAGGACTGTGATTTTCAATTTTGTATGGTCAACCATAGAAATAAAGAATGCATTCACAATAAACTAGGCCATCATTGTATTCAAAAAACTAAGGTTCATATTTTTGCCATAGCTACTTTCAAAACTTTTCCTTTCTTCTGCGCTAACTTACTACTTCAGGGTTTTATCTGAATAACATAAAGACATCAGCAATTAGCTGGGCGCAGTGGCGCAAGCCTGAAATCTCAGCACATAGGGAGGCTGAGACAGGAGAATTGCGAGTTCAAAGCCAGCCTCAGCAACCGGGAGGCACTAAGCAACTCAGTGAGACCCTGTCTCTACATAAAACATAAAATAGGTCTGGGGATGTGGCTCAGTGGTCGAGTGCCCCTGAGTTCAATCTTCAGTACCAAAAAAAAAAAAAAAAGACATCAGCTAGACATTATTCAGAGCAGTGGTTTTTGGACAATTGTTGCCATACATAAGAAGTCTATGCAGTGAAAGCTCAATGCTGCAGCAAAAACAATGTCTGTGACATTGTTGGAAGGACTTTCCCTCCTAGTGCTGGTGTTTGGTTAGCTTAGCTGAGGGCACTGTGGGTTCTAGGTCATTCACTTGGATACAACCACAAGACAGAAGCATTGATGACAATAGCAAAATCAACTTTTTAAAATGAAATTAAGAAAACATATTTGGTTAAAAGGGTTCAATATAGTTTATTAGGTTTTTGAAAGAAAATCTGTGTTCTCTGAAAACAGAAATGCTAGAAACTGTAATGTTTCTGTATTTTGTGATAAGACAATAGCTTATTCTCTACACACTTCAGTTTTCTCTTACATAGTAGAATAGTTTCTAGTTGCCTAACCACACTCATAGTTTATTAAGTCTAAAGCGTGTGCATATTTTTTTCCAAATTCAATTAAAATATATACATAAGAATATTGTAATATATGGAGTGGGTATACATTTTTTTAAAAAGGTGAATAAAATTGGAAAACCATAGAAAAATAAATAGTGAGAAAACCTAAGAACAAATGGTGTAAGTAAGGGAAATGGAAGCTTCCATTTGTTTAATTCAGGTTTTTGGAAGAAATGGCAAAGTCCCAGGATGATGCAGGAATAATTAGGCCAACATTTACTGCCTCAGGATAGCTCAAAGATATTCAAAATAATTTCAGAACAACACACCTGCAAGTGGGACTTTATTATTCCTATTTTACTGATGAGGAAAATTGCGCTGCAAGATGTGGCATAAATTAACAGATCATAGAGCTGTTATTGGTTGGGCCAGGAATATGCCCACCTAAAAATGTTCTCCAGTTTCTACTTTGAGTTCTGTACAATTATGTCTAATAGGTACATACATATACATAGATGTATACATATATACACAGATGTGTATTTATTTTGCAAATAAGTTTTAAAGAATAATAATAACATTTTGGATGTATTTATTTTGCAAATAAGTTTTAAAGAATAATAATAACATTTTGGATGCAGACATTTCTGAAGGCATTATTTCTCAAGTAGAATTATGTAAATATTTCTAAGCTTTTCAATAATATGATAATTTAAAGGGATAAAGCATAGATGGTTATGTTTCAGGATATATTCTGACAACCTACATGATTCTTTTATTTTGTTTAGTAGTTCATTTCTTTCTTTGGCTTTCCCTTCTTCTCTCTCTTTGAACATCAGATTCATATTCTCAGAAAATGGAGCAGAGGAGAAGTTTTTCTTCTTTGGTTCCAAAGGCCCAAGCCATGATAAACACCAAGTATTTGGGAAAAACATTCAAAGACAACACAGGACCTATCCTCATCTCTGTACTCCTAGCACCTTTTCTTAGTCTGGGTCAGGGAAGATGATGGTATATAGAAGTCTAGATTGCTTTGTAAGAAGTATTTCATCACATTTTGAGATAAAAACCCTGAGAGAACAAAATGGTTCCCAAAAGGAATAGTTGAGGAGTCTTAGTCTCATCCTTATTCAGTTTTCTCTTACATAGTAGAATAATTTCTAGTTGCCTTACCACAGCTTAGAAGGTACTAGTGAGTGATTCCAATCCTGGAGTGACCATAAAGTTGGGAATATAGGGAGTATTAGGAGAAATCATGTGTTCAACTACAGAGGACCAGGGAGGGCAATGGAGGCCTCAAGAGATGCTTGCATGGACAAGTGATGTCAAGATGAGATGAATTCTTCCTCCACAAGATATGGAGGCTGTACAGGCTTCCAAAACTTCTAGATAGCCCTAGGAAATAGGGCAAACCACATTTGATTCTGATTACATTTCTTCAGAGAACTGAGAGCTTAAAATACGCATTAACACAGATATAGAATAGTATAATATACCCTGATGAATAATTTTATGTGTCAGTGTGAATGGATCATAAGTGCCAAGGTATTTGGCTAAATATTATTCTTATGTTTACAGGAGGGTGATTTTAAATGCTATTAAATTTTAAGCTGGTAAAGTGAGTACAGCAGATTGCTCTCCCTGATATGTGTAGATCCCATGCAATCTGTGAAGGCTTGGATAGAACCAAAAGGCTGACCCAGACCCTAGTAAGAAAATTTTTTCATGCCTTTGAACACAGACCGAAACATCAGTTTTTCTTGGGACTTGAACCTGCTGACCTTCCATCAGGGACTAAAACCATCAGCTCTCCTGGGTCTCCAAATTACTGACTCACACTGCAGATCTTAGAATTTGACTGCCTCCATGATTGTGTGAGTTAACTGTTTATGATAAATCCATACACACACAAACACACACACACACACACACACACACACACACACACGAGTTTCCTATTGGTTCTGTTTCTCTGGAGGATCCTGACTGATACATACATACTTCTTGTATGTCCAATTGTAAAATGAGTTTCTACTTCCTAAATCTAGAAAAATAACCATAGAGGAATCAGGACAGTAGATGATAAGGAATTGGGTCATCAACAGAGGCTTATGTTGCATGTTTGGTCTATTTGTTTTTCTTTACATGGTACCTATGAGACAATACTGATGAAAATGTTGCATTAAATGTGAAGTGGTTGAACCAATTGTTATGTATCCCACACAGGGCATCTTTCATTTGTTTATCAGTAAGGACTGATGTATGCATTCAGGTACCCTAATCCATTATACTAGGGGTGGGGCAATACCTTGGATATAGGATATATGCTTTGTTGAATTGTTAAAGATCAGTAATATTCCATTCAATGATTCACAAAATAATACAAATGATACTTACAGTTTGTGTGGCTACTTAATTCATTAAAATATTCCATATTTTTTCATGTAATCACAAAAATTCCATTAGGAAAGCAAGTAGATAAATATACAATCAATTTAATGTTTATTTTTCAACTTTATGTATCTTAAATGTAGTAACCAAATAGTTGAGATAAAATTTTGCTTGTATTTTATTTTCTTTAAAGAAAAGGTATTATTTGAAAAATTTGATAGTAATTCCCTAAATTGGTAAATACTTGAAATATTTTTAGGGCATACTGTTATTTGTATCAGATGCTGAACTTTCCTGCTTAATACATGCTGTCAAAGGAATTTCACATGGAGAGAAAAAAGGAAACTACACAAATTGATTCAAAATAAATGTGAACAAATGTAATGTTTGTAAAGACAGATAATTGTTTTTCATTCTGTAGCAAAATAATTTCTTAGGAGTTTGCTTTTGCTTAAGAGTTTTATTTAGTATTTTGATATGATACAAAGAAAAAATAATTCATTTTAGTTTTTTTCACCTTCTTGCAGTTTTGTGAATAACTTGAAACATACGTCTTGTGAAGGCTGTCTACAATCCCAGGAGCTAGGGTTTTTCCTTACTTGCAAGCTGAGAAGTAAACCTGCTAATATCTCATGGATGCTGGCAGAAAAAACAAGACACCTGAGTCAGGCAGAGGACTTTCATACTAACCACAAAAGTAGTAGCCAGAGTTTTATGTCCACTTGTGGCAATCTCCTATGTCCTCCAAATCCCATAGGATGCTACAAAGGACTTATGATATGTACCTGCACATGCAATGGGCAATGCTATAGGGAAGAAACACTGAGCTTGGAAGAGGATTCTCTCTCTTCCTTCCTTCCTTCCTTTCTTACTTTCTCCTTTTCTTTCTTTTTTTTATTTTTTGTTTATTTTATTTTATTTTTGTTTTGTTTTTGGTACTGGAAATTGAACCCATGGACATTTTACCATTGAGCTACATCCTCAGCCCTTTTTCTTTTTCACTTTGAAATAGGGCTTCAATAAATTGCTGAGACTGGCCTAAGACTTGTGATCATCCTGCCTCAAGCCTCCTGGGTTGCTGGGATTACAGGCATGTTTCACTCATTGCCCAAGGATTCACTTTTACTGTGAGCAGAAAAAGTCTTGCAAACCTCCTCTCTTAAGTGTGCTCATTGCAAACACAACCCTGAAAAATGACCTGGTAAAAAGTGACCATCTTCTGGTTGAGTCTGCCTCATGAGAATGTGCCAGGAATTGTCTTTCTCAACAGATTTGCTTCCTATAAGGTAGTCATCTTGATTTTAAAGTGAAGTGAATTCATGATATACAATTTTAGTGAGTTTTTTTCCTTCTTTATTATTTTCTTTCAAAAATAGACCATTTGTAAGTTCAGTGATAACAGGATCTAGTTATAGTTACAATGAAATTATTTAATGTCAGAAATCCAAACACAGTGAATAAGACATCTATATGATATTTAAAATGATGCTATGGTCTGAGGATTTGTGTCTACTTCATTCCTGTGTGGAAACTTAATGTGGTGGTATTTGGAGATGGTGCTTTTGAGAACTGATTAGGTGATGAGGGTAGGGTCCATATGAATGGAATTCTTGTCCTTATAAAAAACACCTCATGGCTGGAGATGTAGCTCAGTGGTAGAGCATTTGCCTAGCACGTGTGAGGTCCTGGGTTCCATCCCCAACACTGCAAAAAGGAAGCAAAAAAAAGTCTCAGAGAGTTGCCTTGACCCTTCTACCATGTGAGAACATAACAAGAAAACAGACATCTGCAAACCAGAAAGTGAGTCCTCACCAGACACTGGATCTTCCAGCACTCTGATCTTGTACTTCAAAACATTCAGAACTAAGAATAATTAATTTTTCTGCTTTATAAAACAACCCATCTATGGTTTTCTGTTATAGCAGCCCAAAAGTACTACGAAAGATGTTATTGACATAATATACAGGGATTATCATGTTCATATATTCCCTCTATGACTTTGGTGTCTTGCATGTTTTATGATCAGATGCTTCTCTTGGAACATAATGATAAACCAATTTAAAAATAATATTTCACTTAAAATATCTATGAAAAGTTAGCACAGATTATTGTAAAACTCATGGTGAAAAAAGATCATTTCTGTGTATCATAAATTTTTTTTTAAATTGTAGATGAACACAATATCTTTATTTTATTTATGTATTTTTATGTGGTGCTGAGGATCAAACCCGTGCCTCAGGCATGCGAGGCAAGTGCTCTACCGCTGAGCTACAATCCCAGCTCCTCATAAAAATTTTTAAATGTTTTTATTTATACTTTTATTTTGGAGGACCTCATTATATATGATTTGTTCTCTGGATTCATTTACTATCATAACATTGTTTCTCTTCTTCCCAGTTTTCTTTATCTATTATAGCTTTCTATTTTATGACATTGTATAAATTTTTGTATACTATCTCAAATTCTTTTTAAAATTTGCTTAAAAAATACTTCATTGCTAATTGTTTCTGCCAAAATTATGTATTATACCAAATATATCTCATGTTATTGTTCACAGAAACTAAGAATATTATCATTATATAGACATTCATGTATTAATCAATTTGTCTTATTCCATTATAAAGTCTATTTTCAATCTGTTTGTAAGTCCCTATGAATGAAATTTGGAAATATTGGAAATAGTCAATAATTATTACTTATTGTTACAAGTAGCCTTAAAACTTTAATGTAGTTGACAACATAGTGACATCATTCAGGGTAACCTTCCTAATTTTTAAGTTTTTTGTTAGTACTACTTATTATTTCTGTAGTGAATATGTAAAAGTGTGTCTAATTGTTCATAATAAAATTTATACGTACATATATGAAGTGGCATAATGCTAAGAATTCCTCATTGGAAAATTCTGAAATTTAAAATATAATGGGTAACTTTTTAATTTATTTTAAGTTAATCCTCATGTACCTGAATAGCAACTTCCAGGAGTACTAAGTGATAATTAAATTTAGCAGTATCTGTTGGTGATTAAGAGGACTACCAGTTTGATGAATGCCATAGACAGACTATTTGTGTCATCCCAAAAAAGCATATGTTAAAATCCTAACTCCCAAGCTGATGCTATGAGACCTTCAGTTTTCTTGATTTTTAATAAGCAAAACCATTAGCTTTATCTTTTGACAAAAGAGAATCAGGATAAATTATGGATATCCTAGTTACTGAAAAGTGAATATTTGGGAATCTTTGAGATAATCAATCCATTGTTACTATACTATACTGTCTACAGTAGTTGAATCCTATGTGACAGGTGCTGTTTCAAGTTCTGGCAGATAGTGATGAATAAAACAATCATGGTTGCTGGATCCATGGATTTTACTGTCTGGTGTAGGCTTTTGCCAAGTTGTTAATCTGTGCCAAGACAGTAAAAGTGTATGAGTTACACTGAATACAGAGAGAATGCCATCCACTATTTATATGCCTTTTTATCACCTGCAATCTATTATCACTCCTGGATTTTTTTTAACTGCATTTATTCTATGTCAGCATTGTTCCTGGGCAACACTGTAAGACAGATGGAGCATCCCATGTCCCTTGGCATTCATTTCTGTGACCTTCATCCATTCATGGCACCACTGCTCCTCAAGACCCTGGGCTATTATTAGCCTCTGGCTGCACAGAATTCTTTGTGTTATCTTTTTATTTAGGTTTGCATTACCAGAAAGAATTCCTATTGTAAACTTACACCTCCCAATTTTATTCATTTACTAAAATACTCATTTTCTGACTATATTTTAGCAAACTAATTCAAAGGAATACATGATGTTATTTCAGTAGAAATACACACACACACGACACACACATGAAGTCAGGACAAGATTATGAGAAATCTTTGGGGAAGCTTTATCCTATATGGTATTATCTAGTCTGCTATCTCTTTTTATATGTGGGAAACTATTTTATTATCATAGCTTTTAGCACTTACATTAAGTAAGCCCCTTTTCATTCCTTCTATACTGTGGCTATTCTAAGTCGCTTTCTATTGTTATCTGGATGAAATCCTCTCCTCCATTCTGCTCACTCTTTCTTTGATGCACCTGCACTCCCTTAATAGGTCCCTGGTCCAAGCTTTTCTTCAGGCCAGAATTCTCTAAAATTTATGCTCCTCCTAGTCATACAGTTAAATCCTTTAGATAACTATCTCCTGGTGAATTTTTATAAAAAGTACATGTCTTCTCCCAAATCTTGTTTTTTCTTATTATCTATGACATACACATTTTTGTGTATCCAAAATTTACCCAAAGGATAACTTTCTATGTTTTATCTTCCTATGGGTTACTATTTGGGAAACATGATCCCATGTGTGGTGTTTGGAAACAAAATAAAAGAAAAAATCCCCAAACCCAAAGTCCATTATTTAATTCTTTATGGATAAGTTAGTATTTGAAAAACACTTTGAAATTACACTAACTAGATTGTAGACTCAAGTTTTACCTTACATAAATTCAATAAAAAATCGAGGATAGACTTAACTCATTTATTTTATTCAACAAATAGTTACATCAGAAGTCTACCAAACATTTGTTTTGGTACTGCTGACATAACAGTGAATAAATAGACAAATTACCTGTCTCCACGTATCTTACTTTTCAGTACAGAGAAATATGTACAAATAATCAAATATGAAGTAAATATTGTGATATTTTAGATGTTGAGAACTGTGTAGAGATGAAAGCAGTTAAGCAGATACTATGTGCTGTATGAAAGTATACGGAATTTTAAGATAGGAAAGGTTTGGGGCAGCCTCTTTGAAAAGACAGCATGTGAACAGAAAAACAAAAGAGGTGAATGAATGAACAAAGATTCAAAAGAGGGAAAAGCATCAAAGGCAGAAGGAAGAGAAATCCTAGAGTCCTGATATGGGAACAGATTTGATGTATTCAAGTGGGAGAAAGGAGATCCATGTGGCTAAAACAGAGAACAATAGAAAGAGAATATTGAGAAACAAAGTCAGAAGATTCGAGCAGCCAGAAAATGTTAGCATTTGAATCCATTTAAAGATTTATTCTTTTCTTCTGATGGAGATGAGAAGACATTATAAGGTTTTAATCGAAAAATGACATGATCTGATGTGAATTGTAACAGTTAGTGGACTATAGGTATATCTTTAAAAATCATTCTTTGTTCTATTACACCTCACAGATAATATGTTTGTGTATATGTGATTGTTTTTAATACAAATTTCAGGCCTGTGGCAACCCTGGGTGGAGCAAGTTTATTGCTTTCATTTTTCCTGTAGCTCAGATAATTAGCATTTTTAGCAATACAAAATTTTAAATTAAGGTATTACATTGTTTTTATAGACATAATATTATTACACACTCAATAGGGTACATAATAGTATAAGCATATTTTTTATATTCACCAGGAAACCAAAAATAATCTCTGTGCCTTTTTTTTTTACATTGGTCTGGAACTGAAACTACAATATGGCTGAGGTATGACTGTATTTTGATAATTTTGGCTTGCGTCAGACAAGCTGATGTGGAGGTATGTATTGCCTAGTCTAAAATTTCATGTGTTTCCTGGATGCCTATGAGCTTCATAGGACCCCAAAGGCCTGACCGTGAGTTTAGCAGACTTTACTGGACATATGCCCACACGTACACATCTTGTGGGCCACACTCCTCACTCAGCTAGTTTTCCTGCCGTCAGGACCAATTGCACTCTGCCTGATTCTTAAGTTTCACTTCTGAGTTTCACTTCCTTGCTAGTCCACAAAATTATTTAAACAATCCAATTTCTTATGGGATCCATAGGACACCCTAACCTCTTATAACTCCCAAGCCTGCTTCCTCTAGCCCCTGATGCTCACTATGCAAAACAAGGTGGTAAACGGGTAAAAGTATATTTTCCAAAAGTAAATCGAATGAAATTTGCCTGTAGATTGAATGTGGAAGGCAAGAGAAGCAGAGTACTTAAGAATAACTCCATGAAGAAGGAGAAGGAGGAGGAGGAGGAGGAGGAGGAGGAGGGAGAGGAGGAGGAGGAAGAGAAGTTGTTGAAGTTGTTCTGTGCTTTTTTACTTAAATACTGGTACAATGCAGTTGTTAATTGGTAAGGGGAAGACTGTCGGAGGGTACCATGTTGAGGTAGTGAATCAGGAGCTCAGATTGGAGTATATTCTGACTTAGGTACTATAATAGTTTGGAATAGACTGTGGACATGAAATACAGTTTTGGAATACAGTCATAGGAATGTTTGGAATAAAAGTGCATGTAGATAGAGAAAGGATCCGTAGGAATCATGGAGATGAGCTGCTAAGATCCCATTCTGGATGCTGGGAGTGTGGTCAGTAAACAGTCTTCACTGTACTATCCTTCAGGGTTTGCTTCAGCTGTCCTTTCTAGGCCATTCACATCCAGTGATTGACAGAAACGAGGTGTAAAGGCTGGACCATTTCAGCCTAATTCTGGGCAACTATGATTCTGCTATCCTGGGATCTGCTGGGGCTGCCATGGATCTGCACTGCAGTTCCCTGTCGCCCACTGCCCAACGTTACTACTCTTACTTCCTTCCACTGGTATTGATTCCTAATAAGTATTCAGTATTTCAAACTCCATTTTAATGTCTATTTTCAGAGAGCTGGACTTTCATTAAAGTACAAGAATTGAACATTGAAGCCTATTCAATATATAGAGGTCAGATATTTGAGGTGAAACCAGAAAAGAAACATCAGGGGAAGTGAAAGAAAACCTAGAAAATATAGTCCTATATAAGCTAAATGATGATGATGATTCAAAAAAATGGGGACAGAAAACCTGTGTCAAAAGTTGCCAGTAGGTCCAGTGTGATGAAGAATTAAGAATACCCACTGGATTTGTACAACTTGTGTGATGTTCACAAGAGTAGTTACTGTGGGAAAGCAGATGGACTCCTGAACAATTTCCAAAGGAGAATGGGAGGAGTTTGTCAGGAGTTTTGTTTTTAACAGGAAAAAGAGTACTTTTGCATTTTAACTGCAAAGAAGAAACAGAGAGAAAGATGATACAGGAAAAAAGAGGAATGGGATCTGGTGCCAAAGTGGAAGGGTTGGCTTAATTATTTTTTAAAAAGAATCATCTATCGTAAAGGAAGAAAGGTAGAATGTGTGCAAATAGATGTGACCTTCAGGGGAAGTGCTGAAAGCAGATGAACCACATGAAATAATTCCTGTGGGATCACTGAAGGGGAGATATTCAAGGACTTTCAATTTCCTTTCTTATAGCCTCCAACTACTTTGCTGAAATGAAGACTTCATGGAAGAACATTTCCAAGCCCATTAAAACTTTCCACTCCTTAGCTTGCTTTTCTGAACACTCAGAAACGTGACTATGGTGTGCTTTGTCTCTGATTACTTACTGTTAAATTACATTTTCCGTTCTGCCATCTACCTTACCTACATTTTCTATTCTACATTCAATTCCTTATTCTGCACCTGTAACAACTTGCAGAGACAGGTATAATTTAGGATTTAATCTCATCCTTCTTCATCCTCTGCCTTCCTTGCTTCTAGGTAACACTTAATAAATGTCAGTGGATTCATTGCTTCAGATATTCATTCTGTAGAAGAGTGTTAGAAACCTTCTTCATCTCCTTCAAGTCTTTTCTTACATCCCACATTTGATAATACTTACATCAACCAACCTGTACAGTTCTGCAAATTGCTCCTTTATATTCCAATTTAGCCTCCAAATACTCCTTTTCATGCTTTTACTCTTTCTTATATTCTATGTATTTTGCTTATTTGTTATATTCATTGTATGTTATGTATGTCTTCCACCAGGATGTAAACCCCACAAAGTCAGGATCCTGTCTTTTGTTCATTGATCATTCTCAAAAGCCTAAAACAGTACTAGACTCAGAATAGATGCCCAATTAAATGAATAAGTAAACACATTTATAATTTCTATGTACTTTAGAAGCAATTCCCTCTTCAAATTTTTCAAATTTACATAGGAAGATAAATAAACTTATACTCCCATGTATTTTCTTAGGCACCTTGTGTATGTTTGATTTTAACTAAAATGAAGGCCATTGTCATTAACATTTCTTTAATGGAAAAAATGTTTATGGTATAAATTTAAAGAAATTTATTGATCAAAATGGTGCCATGTTCTATGTGATATAATGTTAAGTAATGTTTTTTCCCTTTCAAACTGTTTATAGGTGGCTCTAAACAGATGTTGATGAAAATATTATATCTGGTAACAATTTTGAGTCATTGGTAGATGACTCAGAATTGTGCTGGACTAGAGCTAAGCCTATTAGCTCTGTCCTCTAAGCTGTTGCAAGTGGAATGTGGCCTTCTGAGTAATATCTCTGAACTAGGCTTATTTTATTAAGAATTCTGTTCATGAAAACTAGCAGTTAAGTACTGCTTAAAAATTTGGTGTGGAGCCAATACAAAAAAATATATATACTAAGAATGTGATGAATTGGTGGTACAGGTGAGTAATATGTAATTCATTCTACCTCTTTGTTTTCACTGAAGAGCTGATTTCATAGGTAGCTGACATCTGATACTAAAGCAGGCATGAGAACACCCTCTAGATGCAGAATTGCAAAAAGAAGTCTTAAAAACAAGACAAAATATAACCCTTAATGCCCCTATCCATTTTGAGATATAGAAATGAATGCATGGGAAATGAAAGGAAAAGAATATTTCATAAGAAGCCTATCCCGGAAACAAACAAATGCTTTGAAGAGCCACGCCACTCTTTTTTCTGTTTTAGAATTATCATGTGGCGAATGAATGACCCCTCAGCTTGTGATCCACTCGCTGATCATCCACTTCACAAGGACTTCCACTGACAGAATCCTTCCTTATTTCATGGACTTAACTGGCTATTTGGAAGGCCCAGCTCTATCTCTTGGCATATGTCTAATTTTCAAATACTCAAGCATCTTTTGTCTCTACAAAATCAGCACATGCAAATGATTCCATGTAGCACTGCTTTCTTCATTTTTTTTTTTTCAACAAAGCTATCAATCCACTAACTCTAGGTTTTTACATTCCTCAAGTGAAAGCTGGTCTTCTATACAAATAGTTTTAACAAAGGTAAAAGAATGACCTATCTCTGCATGAAAAGATCATTAAGACTTAAAATATTATTTTAACATTTGAATGTATAATTGATGAAAGTGTGTCCAGATAATTTCACATTAATTTAGCATTCCAGTAATCACAGGCATATTGTGCCTGCTTCTCTAAGAACACTTATGCCTACACAGTGTTCTTCTCTTAGTTCTGTTAATCAGGATTAACAAAGGTGAAGTAGACTTCATTGTCTGCAAGTGAATTAAGCACTAATCAATGATTGGATTTGAGACATCCTAAGAAGCTGAATATAGTTTAGATCCTTGGTGAAAATTAAGGAACATAAAATGTTGTGGGATTATGATCTCGTATAATTTACTTTTAAGCAATGTATGTTATAGAGAATTGAAGAGTAATATAGTTCCTTTAAAATTTATTCCAAAATTATTTTTTACTAAATCATTAATATAAGATCATTTTCTTATAATATGATTTTCTTTTTGAAGTTAAGGAAAACCCTGATTAATTCAAAACTTGGCTATGGGTTTCTGTTAATCAAAGTTTTACTGCATCTTCTTTCCATATTCACCTTTGATGTTAATTAGAAATTTAATTTTTAATTTTCATACCTTTGTGACTATAACTATCCTCTTTAGATATTGATGTACTTCCAGTGTTTAAGACATCTCATTAAAAGATCATAAACTGCAAAATATTATTCCTGACATGGGAAAATCTTAATTAAAGGAGGAAAACTCCAGGTGATATATAATAGTTTTTAGTTAATAAATACTTTGGTTATAAGACAATCCTATTATAAATAAAATATTTTCCATTTCATTTTTATTATAACTTTTATAATTCATTCTCTTCTATGATGTATCATGATAATTATGGCTTTTGGAAATTTACTCAAAATATTTTTCCAAATTTCATTTTTGATGTATCTTTGAAAAGACTCATTTGAACTTTGGTTATCAAACTAGCTATCAGCTGATTAAAAAGAATAGAGATCATGAAGCAAATTAAATTATTCTGTTCCCTTCTTCTCTATTCATGCATGTATTCTTTAAGATCTACTTCTCCAATAATTAATCTTGTGAAAAAGTAAATTATGGACACATGGCCTATGTCTAATTGATGGTATATTTTCTACTACAATAAACAACCTAGTGGGCCCATTTACTCCCATATAAATGATTGCTTTAGCCAGTGACATTGCTTTAGCCAGTGACATTGGTGTAACAATGAATTCATTAGGGACAAAATAAGAGCTTTTCTTTGTTCAAGGCAAAATGGACTGAAATGATACACAATTATTCAGGTTCAAAGTTTCAAAATCAAGCCATAGCATTTAATTTCTTGGTGGTTACTTGCTTGCTGTATTTTTTATGTACTCAATGTCTCTGATACTATCATATATAAGCAAATGATGTAAATACTTAATCTATTTTGTTGAGTTGCTAAAATCATTTTTAGTGTCTCAGATTTTAAAAGTTGATGTTAATGATTTAATTGATATCTATAATAGAAAGTCTTTAAACCACTCCATTGTGTCGATGTTGGAATTATTAGCCACAAATCAGCTTGGCTGTCCCCCCGATTCTAGTAAGAACAGAAAACCAAAAAAGCAGATAAAACAAAGTAAAATTTCAGTGTTATACCTTGGCAGTTTGAAATATGGAACCTTTATATTATTATTGTTTTTTTTGGTACTGGGGATTGAACTCAGGGGTACTAGACCACTGAGCCACATCCCCAGCACTACTTTTGTGTTTTATTTAGACAGGGTCTCACTGAGTTGCTTAGCACTTTGCTGATGCTGAGGCTGGCTTTGAACTTGGGATTCTCCTGTTTCAGACTCCCAAAGTGCTGGGATTACAGGTGTGTACCATTGCACCCAGCTGGAGCCTTCATAATTGATCCAGATTTACCAGGTACTTTGAGCCACAATGAAACTGCATCACTACTCCAGTATTAGTTGAGGTTGATTAGTCCTGTAAGGGTTAAGCATTTGAAAGCTTGAAGGTCAGTGCAGCACTCATTGCATGAATAAATAAAATAAAGTAATGGTTAAACAATAAGCTAGGCCAATATAAATGGGAGAATTTGATTTCCATTATTTTTAAATTCATTTTTAGAAGTTGGATAGGGTGTATGATGCAGTTATATATGATCTTTTAAAATAAATCTCAATAAAAAGCATTTAGGATCACATAGACAATTCAATAATAGAGTAGGAACTATAAAATGTATGTTCCTGACAAACAACTCAGCTCAGAAGCTCAGGTGTTTTCTCTCTCTCTACACACACACACATCTGCATACACACACATACACACATTGCATGACTTATGCATTGGGTAATAACTTGTTTCCATAAAATGGACAATTTTTATTTATCTGTATAAATAAAACTTTCTTCTGGACAAAGCAAAAGTCTACTTTAACATAGCAGTATTTCTTTTGTGAAGTATAAAACAGGATTAATATCTGGGTATTTTAAAGAATCCTTAAATGAGTAGGGTATGATATATATAACAGTGTTAATAATAAAAAGTTAAAATGGTCTTCTTAAGATTATGGAGATTAGATATATTATTTATAACCAAGGTAATAACCAAGTTAACCAAACCAATAATTTCGACAAGTTCATAAAACAAAGTTTAGAACTTTGAAGGGATCATGAAAAGTGTTTCAGGAAATAATAGTCGTTTCAAAAAGAAAAATGCAATATTTAGTTTAATTTCAATATTTATAAAATGAAGGCCTTACTGAAAAATATTGATTGTGAAGTAATGAATAGGAAGAATTATTACTTTTCTGTTAAGCAATTTGTTTATTGAGAAAAAAATCTTGGAATCAGGTGTAAATATTAACTTTATAGTCAAATACACCAAACCAACATTTATGCCAAGTAGTCACTCAATTGCTATCTGAACAACATCCATGGTTTTGTATAATAGGCTGCTCTATCTTGAAATGTGTCTGAATGATAGTAAACTGAATTATTGGTTAAATATTTTTAATTCAAATATATGTGCTCAAATATCCTAGTAACAATTTTTTTTGGCAACTGAGCACATTTATATAAATAGTGAACTATTTACATGTGAGTAATATTTAGACATTTAGTTATGTCTTTTTTACCATGAAAAATGATCTAGGTCACAAAGGACCAAGAAGAAGACCATGCATTTTCAAATTGACTTGATTCACAGATTAATTGTTATTTTAAATGCACTCAAGGTTTTGAGCAACACAACATTTAGTATCATCCTAGAGCCAGTGTTCCAGCTGTATCTGCATCCTAGACAGATTGGGGGTGTGTCCAGGGTGCTTAGCGTTCAGCTGCTCACCACAGCCCCACTGCCAAAATGAAGGGTCATCAGATACACATGGCTTCTCTGCACCATTTGCTGTAATACATGAGCAGTAAACAATACCATGTTTCCACCCAATTTTAGAAAAAATATAAAACACTTTTTCCTTCCTTGAATCAAAGTTATATGACCTGCATTGAGTTTTAACCTAAAATTTTTAATTCAAGGAATAAAACAAATATGCAGTATCATATAAGCACAATGATATTCATCATTAGATTAACTTAATGCCTTTTGTATAAGAACAAAAATTTGCTATTTTGTTATATTTTGTTCATTTGATTAAATGGTTAATGAACTACTCTTATTTTAAAAAATTAATGTGGATAGCTTTAGATTTAAGTGATTCTTTTCTTTCCAGTCTTGCTTCCAAGGTGTAAAATTTGAATTTTTAAGCTTATGTAATATTTTCAGAAAGCGAAATTAAAGTAAGCATACCTTCTGAGCATCCCCTGGGGAATTTACTGTGCCACTGGAAACCGAGTAAGAATAGAAGTATTTGTCCCATTCCTGAAAATGACTCCAAGGGATAATACCCACACCCCACCTTCAGCTTTCTGGAGGATGTCATCTCCAAGTGCAGACAGTTTTCAACACACAGGATCAATTAACATATTGTTGTACAAGGTGTGAGTGTTCTGGTTGGAAAATGCTCACTTTTAACTTTCAATCAACACTTTTAGAAAGATTTCTGTTGGCTATGATATTTAATTTTCTTTTTTCTCCCCAAAATATATTTATTTGAATTTGAAGGCTAGGACAAGAGTATGCCTAGGTGAATTCAGAAAATAAAGGAATAAAAATTATTTTTGTTATTCTTCATAAATATTTAAGAGGAAGAATGACCTTTGAAATACAGTTCTTCATAAAAGGAAGGAAATTATCATATTCTATTATTAAATTAACATTAAAAACGTTCCATAGCACCAAAAATGATTATTCAGTTGGATACTCATAATATTAAACAGAGCCATTGAAATGAGGAGTTAAATATTAAGTTGATATTCCACAGTTAAAAATTAAATAGCATGCAATGCATTTAATAAATGAAGAAGAGATAAAAAAGTTACTAGGTTACTTTGGTGGATTTTCTTAACT
Organism: Xerus rutilus; assembly: GCA_028644305.1. Classification (NCBI taxonomy): domain Eukaryota; kingdom Metazoa; phylum Chordata; class Mammalia; order Rodentia; family Sciuridae; genus Xerus; species Xerus rutilus. The sequence continues at coordinate 123,922,288 of CM053402.1, read as the reverse complement.
GAGGACTAAGTTTCAATGTGTGATTTAACTCACTCAACCATGAGGTGGCAATAGAGAAGTAACTGGAGATTTGTTGATATCATTATTACATTTCTGAGATACAGTACATATTCATGTGCTATTTGTAAGGTAAGATAAACAATTAATAAGAAGAGAAAAACTTTTATAAAATATGTATTAAGCAAATCTAACAGCAAAAACATGAGATGAAATTATAGAATTAATCCAATAAAATTATTTTACAGATGAATCATCTCAGGTTTTCAGATATACCACTAAATAGTATTTTTATAGAACTCTAAGAAAAAATGCTATTTCCACAACTATGTTACAATGGTCAACTTGGATTTGCTAACACGGCAAAAAATCTATTTTCTATCAGTTTACAACACACTGATTTCTATTCCACCCAAACTTTCTTGGTTGCAACTGACATGTAATTGAGTATTTGGCTCTCAGTTCACATACTGGGCTTGGTAATGTGTGCGTGATCGTTTCAGTATACTTGAGATAAAGTGTAATTTTTCTGTGCTCAGATTCGTTTCTTTTAGAGTAAAACACCTGGGATGAGGGACAGTCACGGCATCCATTGGTTTTGAAAAAGAGTTGCAGGAAATTAAATTAAGCAGAAACATTAGTGCTCAAGAAAGTTTGTGTGTTTCTTGAAGCCCATATAGATAGTTGCTATTTTCTTATCTTTACAGGTTGTTTTTAAAAACTATGCTGTTACTTGTGGTATTTCAGAGAAACAATTTGAATTTTAGAGTAGATGGCGCCAAAGAACATTATTACAGTTTGAATTTGAATTAAATATTAATCTAAATCCTTCTTTTTAAACCTTTTTAATTGAAAGACAAATTTTTCCATTCTATCCCAGAAGAATAGAACACTTGTGTTTGCTCCTGCTGTGTGTGTATGTGCATGTATGTGTGAGCTGTATGTTTACGTATGTAGGACTTCTCTTGTTCCGTCATTAAAGATGACCATCTCCATTTCATTCTAGGATGTCAAGATGGATCAAACATAATTTTCTTTGTTTCATAGTATCTGTCCATTTTACTTATAAGTATAGGAATTTACAATTTATTATAGACATTTATGATTTTAATGATGCACGAAGTCTCTTCTTCTGGTTCACATTCCCTTTGATCTATCTGGGAAAAAATGACATAAATATGAAAGAGAGTGATTGGATTATTTGACTTTTGAGATGGGCTGTGCTTTATTAATCTTGAATCATGTGTCGAAATCCCATGGCACTTTTATGTTTTCCTGGGTTAAGTCATTTTTTTAGAGAGCTGAATAAATCTGTAGAGCTGGAATTCATTCAGATCAGCAGTGCGCTATTGCTCTCTTTTACTTTTTCCTTGGCATTATGCTCCCTTTTTTTTGTTATATAGAATATATTTTGCCTTTGGTCGAAACTACTTGTGGAGGTTTATTTCTCCTTCTATCAAATGGCTGGATAAAAATGGCTATCATCCCATTCTCCTGTGGAAATTACCTGCCATTTAGTTCACATTCTCTATCTGTTACCTTTTTAGCTTGCAGGTGATGACCAACAAAAGGCAAAAGACCCTTTTTTTCTCCCTGCTGCTTATTTCTGTCAGCATAAGAAAACCACTACAGCATAACATCCCAATGTCTATTTCTACCACTCATTGTTTATATTCTCCTAAGTTACATGTTTCTCTTTCTGTAGAGTGCTTTGCTTGCTACTCACAATTTAGGTAAAATGCTTTGATTCAACTCATGTTGGAGCTTGTAGTATCATAACCTGAAGTCAGTGTATCTGCTGAATTCATTGCAAATCTCAATGACATGGACAATGATTACCCACTACTTTCATTTCTTTTTTCAATTTTCTACAGCTCCATTTCACATTGAGCTCATATTTCTTTAAATCTTTATTGAATATGGTTTCTAAGACAAAGATCATATCTTATTTTTCTTGAAATTTACTACACTGCTTAAGCCTAAAATATACAGCCCTTAAATTGTTTTCAACTAAATTATTAATTGGAACAAAACAGAATGAATGGTGAAGAGTTTTCTCTACTGCCTTGAATTACTTGACCCCACGGAAACTGCATGGTCATTTAGACAATCACTACAATTTTTATAGTATTAAGTGGAAAGATAAATATTTTTTATATCATGCCTTTATTTTAAACCTTTACCTATATTACTATTATGACATAAGTTTAATTAATTAATTCATTTTTTGGTACTGGGGATTGAACTCAGGGGTACTCGACCACTGAGCCACATCCCTAGCCCTATTTTGTATTTTATTTAGAGAAAGGATCTCACTGAGTTGCTTAGAAGTTTAGTTTTCACCCTCATCCACAAGAGAATCAAGAAAGAAATATGAACATATAGATCTCAATTACTTTATTACTACAGGTATGATACATATGTGGTTTTGAGGCCAGACAAGACTAGAGACAGAGAAGACCTAATGTGAAATACAAAAGAAATATTTATTCTGACATAAGCAGGCTTTGATTCTGTGGCAAATGCATATGTCTTTATAAAAACTTTCACATTTGTGTTGATTGAATTATTTAAAAGATTTGGCTCACCTTAACCTGCAGGTGAATGCAAGGAATCAGTTTCATCTTTTTTGTGATCTAGTCAATACTTCCTCCTGGCATTTTAGTTTTTTTTTCCCCCCTTGGTAATGGACAAGCTCAGGAAAATATAATATTTACTCTATTTTCTGTTAGAGAGATGAAATAATCTCAACTCCATAGCTAATTAGATTTGTAATCTTTCTTGAATCTCTTAAATAGCCCTTAATTTCACCACTTAGATTACTTTGCACAATTAAGTAGAATAACTTGCATGAAAGTACCTGGAGTAGAAGACCTTTCCTTTAATTCTTTGCCCTATCATTCTTATA